>CM056489.1:35754337-36259943 GCA_029783415.1 Anisodus acutangulus | reverse complement strand
GACCACTTTGTAGAAGGCGTGTATCATGCTCAATAGAATCAGACTTTGCTATGTCAATAGTCAATAGGAGAGAGAAAGAAAGAGAACAACAAGAGGAGGCCTTTTTCTTTATATTTCCTTTCTGCTACTTGCCACTCGAAGTTTAGGATTGAGTTTCGAACTGATGTGCTGGAAGCTGACTGATCAGTGTCGCGCCCGTTTTTCGACCCGCGGTCAAAGCGGAGCACAACGTGTCGGTGATTCCTGGGTAAATGGTTAAAGAGTCGCCACCTAATTATTCTAAGGTGAATTAGGGCACCTAAATGTTGACTAAATGCTGCAATATAACTCCAATTTTAAGGTCTGCGAAACTAATGAGATTCTAGGTAAGGGTTCTTTATTATTCTAAAGGGAAGGGGTTAGACATCCTTTAATATCCGCTAACTTACGGTTATCCGATCAAACTCAAGTTAATTATTGCTAAGAAAAATGCATGTTTAAAAATATATAAAGTTAAAAGATATTTGCAAATATTTAGTAAAGGATGCATTTTGTACAAGTGTGCATTTGTATGATATTAATGAAAATACATGTAAAGTTGAAAAAATATGCATTTGTAACAATTAATAGTAAGGAGAAAAATGAATTTATTTATAATGCCAAACAAATAAAAAAAATTTGGAAATAATTGAGTTGCAAATAAAAAAAAAGGGTAAAACTTATTTGTATGAAAAAAATGAATAGAAGATGATCATAGTTGTTTTTTTTAAAAAAAAATTGAATATGCATGATGAGCCTAAAATAAATAAACTAGCGGAGGAATTCTAAGTTTGAATTAACCGAGCCTACAAGTAAATAAGCTAGCGACGAGTTTCCAGTTTTAGACTACCCTATGAATTAATTCTAAGTCTACCTATTCTAAGCATTTCAATAATTACATAAGTGCAATAAATAATATTACAATACAGAACGAGATAAAGCTGAATTAAAGAAAGTAAAAACAATAAAATAAATAATCTCTGAAGAGTATCTGCCTTCGTTGACTTTGTTCCTTGCAAGCTGTCAAGAACAAACGGTTAGAAATAATTAAATATAAATAACTTCGGATCCGTATCCAAAACAGTGAATGTTTTGATCACGGAGGGCTCAGACTTAAATTTTGAAAAGACCATTCCAACCCGAATCGATTTCTTCTCAGATTTTCAGATAACCAACAACAAGATATAAAATATATAAATATGGAAATCTACTTTACTTGAACATGGTTGACCCGACCCGAACGGAACAGTGACCCCAACCGGAACCCGAAAACAGTGAAGAACAACAAACAAAAGCAAATTTTCGGAGTAGGGTTCACGAAGCAAATAGAGGTATTTTAACCCCAAAATTTAAGAATGAAACTCACCCCTTTTTCTTTCGATTTTGGACTTGTTTTCGGACTTATTTCTTTGAATAACTAGGAAGGTGAATGCTAAAAATCAAGAACACAACATATATTTTTTAGATGGAATCGGGCCTCCAAAATTTTCTCCCTTTTAATAGTGAACAAAAGGGGTATTTATAGATGGATTCGCACCCTTCAACGATCGAGAACGAGTTTGAATTTCAAATAAAGGAGCAAAAAAATCACGAATTTGAAGGGGCATGGGTTGCGGATTTTAGGGGTATGGGTCGAAGGGTTGGTGGTGTCAGCGTAACAGAGGGGAGTTGGTGGTGTCAGCGTAACAGAGGGGAGTTGGTGGTGTCAGGGCTCAGTGGTGGCAAGGGTAAGGTGACCGACGATGTGGGGTGGGGGGCATGGGGTGTGTGGCTATCTGGGAGGGTATGGGTAAAAAGGGGGTTTTGTTTTTAGTTTGGTTAGGTTTAGGTTTAGTGGGATAAAAGGGAAGGGGAGTTGGGCTTCGGTTTTTTGGGCTGGTTCGAGTCGGGTTGGCCGACTTGGGCCTTTTTTGGTTGGGTTCGGGTATGCAGAAAATGGGGTTGGCCAAATGGGCCGCCCCTTTTAAAAGGGTGCTTGTTTGTTTTGGGTAGAAATTGTTTTTGGATTGGGGAGAAATAAATGGGTGATGGGTTGGGCTTGGATGAAATGAGTTTTAGTTTGGGTAGAAATTGTTTTGGGTTGGGAAATGAATGGGTGATGGGTTTAAAAATATAAAAGGGGTTTAAAAATGCTTTTGAAGAAAAAATGTAAATTATTTTAATAAAAATATAACGATGTGATAATAATAAAAATATAATATTTGCGAAATGTTTGATGTTTAGTTTAAATAAGAAATGTGATGCCATTTTGCGAAAAAATAAAATAACATAGAATTTTCGGATAAACTATGATTATGAAAAAAAATGCAAATGACGGTAAAAAAATGTGAATAATATATATATATATATACACATGTATGTATATAGATTAAAATTGTTTTGAGGTGGTAAAAATATTTAAAATTGCAAACAAATTCAGAAAAGATGAGACAAAAATGGGTGTCAACAATCAGCTCGAAAGAAGAACGCAACTTCCTGTTATCTTCTTTTAATTCAAAATTTTAACTTTTTAATTTTTTCCTCATAAATGTATATATCATTTTTTGTTATTCATGAGAATTTTAATATGTCAACTGAAAATATAAATATGATTTTCAAACTCATAAAAAAATAAATTAATAATGATGTATCTTAAAAAGCTAAAAAAAATAAGCTTCAAATAAATTTAACGTCTGTTATTAAGGTTTTGCTTTAGACAATAAAAGTTTTTCAGTCGTCTCTGTTATAAAAAAATAAAATATAACATGAAAAATTAGTTTCGGAGAAAATCAGACCGTTATAGTGAAATATTGATATAACGAATGATAATTATAGATAAGTTTGACTGTATTTGTATTATTGTATACTGACATTAAGTTTATGAATTGTTCTTACTTTAAGTGTAAATTTTAAAGTGTTCATTTTTATCAACATTGTGAACACGTAATTACGTCCGTATTAGCCAGTAATTAACTTGAGTATGTAATTTACATTCTCGCCATATCTAAAACTGTCTAAGGAAATATAAAAGGGTACAGCTTAGTTAGCTAAAACCAGGGTTAACTTTTAAAGAGGCTTCTGGGATTGGGCTTGAAAAACATAGTATCTTTTTAATTATTGTCATCCTCTGCAAATCTTTAGTTATCTAGGCAAGCTGTCACGATTAGTTTTGACTTAACCTTTTCATGTTAAATGATTATGCTTTCCCCATTCTAATCATTATTCATTAATAATCAAGACAAGTGCTTTTACCTTAACCTAACTGATCATTTACTACTTCCTTAATCACCTGCACAAATTAGAATAGAGTTGGTCGTCTTAATGATTTTTACTACTACAAAGTAGGTGAAAATAAAAGTTTGCTGAATTTGAGTACTTTTGGATGGGGTGACACTCGGAATTGTACTTGATTTTTCAAATCATTAATTTTATGCACAGTATAATAATTTTTTACACTATCAGGTTATGTTGTATATATTAAAGTATCAATAACCTATTATATAACCAATTAAATGATATTCCTAATAGCGTAAAAATACTTCACTCGTTTGACAAAGGTATGGAAGTGTGAACAATTCTTGTGGTATTGAATCCACTTAGAAGCACCGTACAGCTTTATGTCTTTGACAAATGATAATGCCTCCAAAATTTGAAGTTTGACTTCACTCTTCTATTATATACGTCCTTCCAAATCTATATTCTATTATGCAGACTCATCTGTTTAGCATGCGTAAAACAAGAAATTGATAAAGCAAGATATCTTTTTTTTGAGTCCAGATCGTATATATAAAATTTGCCATGTTCGAAGGTTGGCTCCACACCATCCCACACAAGAATTGAGGATTTATAATGTGAATTTTATGAGTTTGAAATTCAACTACAATTAATTTTATTTACTAGATTTCAATGAATTATTTGTATCTATTTAATAAATATTTCGACACATATATAAATTAAAGTAAAAACTATTGAACTCGAAGAAACCTGTTAATACTCTACATCCGAATTAATTGTACCATATAGAAGAAGGCTTTATATATGTGAGCCACAAAAGTTGTACTACAAATTACAATCCTAAGTCACAAATGCAATATTAACTGTCATTCTTTCTATTCGGCCTGTTCTCTTTTTAATATATATATATATATATATATATCTAATGACTTGTGTGTTTTACATTTATGAACTGTCTACTTGAGCTACTGCCTACGGATTTATTACTTCGCATCAACAATATGCTCTAAATAATAAGTTGATGAAATATCTGGATTAATGTTGACGCTCTCTACGTATATAAGAAAGAGCTCCTATATATTTGAGAATTCACAGTTCGGTACAAATACAACATGCATCATTTAACTAACAAAATAGGTGAGAACCATTTTAGAAAATAATTAATATAATTAACTAGTTTATGACTGATCTTAATTATGTATCCACATAACCTCATTATAATAAATAATAATGATACATCAGCAATTATATACTCCTACCACAAAACGATAATACATCAGGAATTATTTGCTATTGAGTCCCTATAATTGATGACCTAATAAGCAAGCAAACGAATGATTACATTTATGACATCAGCTGATAGCTCATTCTTTTTATTCTCTTTCGATAGAATATTAATTTTTCTTCTTTGAAAAATATAAGCAGTATGCATAATCCAATGGAGTCATGACTCAGGACCAACATGATTTAGCTGGCAAAGAAAAAAGAATTCCTTTTTATTTGTGCTCTTTAAATGTTATATTTTCTGTACTAGTTAACGGACATAAATATATAAAAAAAAAATAAGATGATGAGCTGAAAAGTTTCAGAGTTTTAGAGTCTTTCCAGCTATATCACATGCACTCTTTCATTGGTCACTAAATACTAGTTCCTCCTCCCACGTGAAATCTAATCCATTCGGCACGAGCTCTTTCCCAAAGAGTTCAGAAAATTTGGTAATTTGTTTTCGATGAAATTGGTTCTAATCAGAAATACAGTTAGAGATTTGTATTTTAGGATTTAAAGACAAGTAAGTTGTATCTGATTCGGAGAACCCCTCAATGAGTCCAATATTACGTGATAAAAGACTGACAAGTAAATAGATAAATAAATAATATGAACAAGAAAGCTTTGATTTAGAACTAGTGGAAAATCATGGACAAATGCTCCTTTCGGTATATTTTTTTTTAGAGAATAGAGCTTAGGTTACAAGTGAGAGACAGAGAATACCAGATGATGTTCCTTCCATTCTAAGTCCTCCATATATAAGTCAAAACTAGATTATTATAACCCTCTAAAGTTATGACGACGTGAGTGTGCTGATGTTACCGTACCCGGGCGCGCCGCGACGCTCTAATCTAGGAGGGTTGATTTGACAGGAGTTATTGGGAGTGGAAGATAGCTGTTGGGAGCCTCAGAGCCGTTTGAATCTCCGGGCACACCAATCCACCCGAAGGCGTTCTTTACCCAATACAGATAGTCCCCCACTTTCCGAGGTCTTTGACCTCAAGGGCCCGGAAAGTAGAAGAGTTTTCCTCTATCAATACTTGCCTCATTATGTCATTCCTAGAACTTGATGTGTCAGTTCACGATTAACCTTCTCCGCACGCTGACTCCTTGCATTAAATACTCAGCCGCCCCTGCGAAACCTGCTTTACACTCGTCGTATGTTTAGCCACGTCTTTCCCTCGGTTATTAGAGTCGTAATGATGACTTGATTCCCTTCCTTCTAGGAGAAACATCGGTTATCTCCTTATTTCTTATATAAAACTCATTGTACCAAAAATCCTATTCACTTTCTCCCAACTTTTATTACTTTTCTTCTGTTGTTTGAAAAAGAAAGCATCTCATACCCCCTCATTTTCCAAATATTTAACTCATGTATTCCGATTCTTCTGTCACCGGCGGCGCCACCACCCGGGCTCAAAGCCTTGCTCGTAGCAATTCTGACATCTCCATCCATCAAGTTCCCATCGAAATTCGTCGGCCACCGACCAGCAGAGCTTCAAAGAAGAAGAAACTATCAACCTCTTCCACCGATCAACAAGTAAACTCATATATCCTCAGTAATTGGTCTTTTTTGAAGGACCTCACAAAGCATGCAAAATTCACTAATCCTACACGAGAACGGGACTGGCTTGCCAGTATGTATAAATCTTCCATTCACGATCGTTACCTGAGTCACGCGAATGTGGATTGCAGCTGGAGAGACATCGAGGTGCTCCTCCCAAAGGAAGGAGAATACATTACTTCATACCGGCAGGGGTACTCTTTTGTGTAGACCTACCCTTTTTCATTGAAGGTGAGTGAATCTATCGACTCTGTGATATTGGAGTTTTACCAAAAATACAATATATGTCTGGTCTAGATCGGACCGGTAGTGTGAAGAACAATCGCGTGTCTGTAATATCTTTCTTCTCAAGCGAGGGAGGACTTCACCCTTGCCCATTTAATTCGTCTCTATTCCCCCAAGATTTTCAGGGCATGGGTTATTCAATCGTCCCATCATGGTCAAAATGCTTTGATTGCTAGTACCAATGACAATTCTGACTGGGGATGGATGGAGAAATACGTCATCATTGCTACTGCAGATTTAGTTAAGCTACCAGAGGCCGCCATCCGGAATAATGGATTTAGTTAAGCTACCAAGAACTCTTGCACCCCTTTCTCTTTTTCCCCCGCTAGAGCTAGAGGCGCCACCTCGGGTTCTGTACCCGTTCCATGAATTCCTTTCTTATCTCGAGTCGTTCCTATGCTGGCTCCCTAAAAGTGAGCTTCCATTTTGAGGCCTGAAGCTCGGGGCTCGATCTGAAGGTCCTCGAGACCCAGCACTAAAGCACATCTCGAGGACCCTGGAAGATCTTGTCGATCGTGGCTGGCGGACATTTATCCAACACTAATCCATAATCCTTCGGCTCATCGGCAAGTCACCTTTACTATTACTCAATAATGCCACTTTCTTTCCCGTACAGTAGGGGTTGCACGTTATTTGAGGCCCCTGGATAATGAGAAAGACAATGAGAAAATAAAGAGCATTTTTAGTGATTGCATGCTCAATTTTGGGGTCCCGCGGTTGCTCAGGTACACGGGCGTCTTATTTTTCAACTCTTTCTCTTATTATTTTCCTCTCTGAGTATGACCATTGGTTTTTTCGACTGATTCTATTTTAGGCGAGCCTTCTGACCATAGAAGGGTTTCAGTGAAAGCTTGATGAAGAGAGGGAGAGGATGCTAAAATATCAAAAACTGCAGGAATGCCACCCGGCACTAGAGACCCAATTGATTTTTGTGGAAAATCTGGAGGCCAAGTTGGCCCATTCAGAGCAGGATAGGAATATCTACAGCGAAAAGGCGGCTAGGTTCCACACTGAGCTTTTGGAGATATAGAAGAGGTGCACTGAGCACCATGATCACCTAGACACTGTGATTCAGATAGAATCGGGTCTGGTGGAGCGGATTCAGATTATAGGGATTGAGTTGGATGCTTGCCAAAGAGACAATGCTTCTGCTGAGAAACCTTTAAACGTCCTCCATGAGAGGTATGCGAACCTAATGGTTAGGTATCAGAACCAGCTTCATCATAACAAATACCTTAATGAGATCAATACCTCTCTTCGTAAAGCAATGTAGAATATCTATATGTCTACACGGATGCCATCATTCAGCAACTGAAGATGGACTATGTCCTTGAGAAAACCCATGCTATGTTTTAGGCCCGAAGGATTTCTCTTCAGGAGGCCCGAGATGGGTCAATTGATGTCGATGTTGCACTGGCCACCTCAGTGAAGGTGGAGGGCATAACTCATAATGCTCTGCCTGTTAGGCCCCCGCCTGATGATTTAGTCCAAACTTTGGACAATGAAAGCTGGTCCCATAAATGTGACGAAGGAGTCCCAACTGAGTCAAGGGAGCACCCTTCTGAGGTCCTAACAACTGGGGTGAAAGAGGGTTAGCGAGAGATGATGCATAGAGGACTCCTCTCATGAACCAATCGGCTATTCCTACTTCAGATATGCATGACCCTGCCAAAGTATCCGGGACTCCGGCAAATGTTGCTTGATTTTGGCACACCTTGCGTGGAGTTTTAGTTTTTGGATATGTCATTTCGTTTTTTGTTTTTGGAAACACTTGTGTTACTTTGCTACGGTATTGCCCTCATTTTTGAGCTTATCTTTTGATTATATGACAATTTGCTCATGTTTTCATAAAGTCCCCGCTATGGGCCAAAGTTTTTAGTTAACTTGTTCGGATCCCACGTGGGGGATGTATATTACTGCTTGCTACTCTGATTATATTGGTATTCTTTTTGGCCTTGCGTGAAGATTACCCGGTCCTTGGTAGGGGATCATTCCACCCATAAGGATCATTCCACCCAATGACCCCCTCATTGGGACTATGCTCTATAGTGATTTCGAACACTTGTGTTTAAATTCCACGATTGCTTTGATATTTCTCTATGTGCATGGTGTTTTTAGCAATTGCTTCCCCAAATCTGAGAATATTACTTTCGGTCGCGTATTTTATGATAAGGAATTAAATTCATTCGATTCATAATAAAATAAGGGTCCCCCATTGTTCGACGCCGATGATGAGGACATCTCGATCTCATTTATATTGACAAAATATTATGTTTCCTTCATGCTCTAAGGCCTATAGGCCGTGTCGTGTGTTCGTAGTGGATATTATTGAGTCCGAGAAGACGCGTTCGTACCAATAAATTTAGAGTGTAATAAGCGAGGCTAAAGCCTTGTTTTCATTCATGGCATTCGGGGCGTAAACATGAGTACATGTATGTTTTTGACCAAAATGAATAAAAATACAAGGGTGAGGGCCATCAGCCTCTGAAAACATTGGTGAATCTCTTTATTCTGAACTTGAAATTCCAGGGGGATCCTTTAGAGTAATATGCTTTACAGTTGTTGCCTTATTAAAAAACCTGCCGGTAAAAACCCTACTAGAAAAAAACTCAGTCAAGAAAAAAAGTGTCACACGTGTTTTCCAATCTTCGTTTGCCACCCCTGAGGTGCATTCTTCCTTCGATCGATCCAAGTCATGACGCCAGTCCTAGGTCTGCGAGCAAAGAGTTAGAAAAACTAAAAAAAATGGCAGACTAATACTTGTGACCTTTGAGGTCGTATTTCGAGGGCGAAATCATCTGAGAATTCCTGTAGACTTTGCTTTCGTATCATCGAGCAAAGTCGGTATGGTAGATCGTACTCGCTTATTTTGACTGACCACTTGGATAGTCGGTTTGTGAGGTTCTTTCCTTGTAGCAAGGTTTGCAACGGGGCGCTTGTAACGATCGTCACCGGATGACACTGAAAATACGGTTGCAACTTTTGCATGTTCGTAACGAGATCTAAGGCCAATTTTCCCGTATTCGGATATCTAGACTTCGCTTCGATTAATGTTTTACTTGCATAGTAAATGGGGAGTTGGACTTCTCCTTCTTCCCTTACTAAGGCTATGCTGATTGATATTACCAAGACCGTCACATAAATGAGAAATCGTTCCCCATTTTTTTGGCTTTGCCATGACGTAAGGGTTGGCCAGATAACCTTTGAGGTCTTACAAGCTTTGGTAGCATTCCTACATCCACCGGAACTAATGATCCTTTTTCATAAGCTTGAAAATAAATGGCACTGGTCCGTTGAACGAGACACAAATCTTCCCAGGGTCGCGATCTATCCTGTCAACCTTTGTACCATTTTGATGTTGTTCAATGTGTCCGGCATTTCTTGGATGGCTCTGACTTTATCGGGGTTCATTTTGATGCCGCGGCCAGAAATAAGAAAACCCAAGAATTTTCTAGACCTGACTTCGAATGCGCACTTTTCTGGATTTAACTTCATATTGTGGCGATGTAAGACGTTGAAAGTTTCTACTATGGAGGCCAGGTGAGTTTCTGCTTCTCGGGATTTGATCACCATGTCATCAATGTAAATCTTCATGGTCCGACCAATTTGCTTTTCAAAAATATTTTTACCAACCTTTGGTAAGTTGCTCATGCATTTTAAGACCAAAAGGCATTACGTTATAACAAAAATTATCGTGATTGATCATGAAAGAGGTTTTTTCCTAATCCTCCGAATGTAGGTTGATCTGATTATAACCGGAGTATGCGTCCAGGAAGCTGAGCATCTCATGTCCTTCCGTGGCCTCAATCGTTTGATGGATGTGTGGCAAAGGGAAGGAATATTTGGGGTATGCTTTGTTCAAGTCTTTGAAGTGTACACACATCCTGAATTTATTGAGTTTCTTGGGGACCACTACTACGTTGGCCAGCCAATCGAGGTCTTCGACTCTCCGTACTGACCCTATATTGGGCATATGTGCCACCTCCTCTTTCACAAATTGGTCTCTGACGGCGGATATCAGTTGTTTTCTCTGTCTCACCAGGATGTGATTGGGATCGTCGCTTAGCCTGTGGATAGCTATTTCGGAGAGATTCTTCTTATATCAAGGTGAGACCAAGCAAAATAATCGGAGTTAGCTTTTAAATAATGTAAGAACGCACTCCTGAGCTCGGGCAAGAGCTCCAAGCCCAAGTATACCTTATTTTTGGGATGTTCTTTGAAAAACGTTGTGCTTTCCAACTCTTCTATGGTGGAATCCGTAGGGTCCTTGTCTGCTGGCATGATGAAGCCTTTTGAGATGGCCTGATTCAGATATATATTTTAACAATAAAAAATAAATAATAGAAATAAAAAATAAATTAAATAAAAATAAAAAGAAAAAAAATAAAAGTAACCTTGTAATTACAATCAATTCTCAATACCCCCTAATTTTTTAAGAATTGGAGAGTATAATTATAACCTCTCAATCACACTCAATTACATGCTGATCATATAATTACTTAACCTGATAAATATTCTAAAATATGTAATTACACTCAATTACATCTAATTCCAATTACATGTGTGACTTTCCAAACATACCCTAAGTACTCTTCCCATCCCACAATATAATGCCTCATTGAATTCCGACATGTTCCGAAAATGGGAGCATACTCTTCCCTTTAACAAACCCCTTATAGTTTTATACGACTTCAAGTATTTTAATATATGTTTATTATTCAATCAATGTATTACCTAAATAATTAATACAGTACATGATGTATGATGCATCAATATTCCAATAGTAATGCCTTCTTTAAAATTCTTAAGACTTCTAGCAATATCTTAACTTAGATTGTTATGAATATATACAACTTTGGTTCCCTCTCCAAATCCCTTTATATAAGGATCTAATAATAATAATAAGTTTAAAATTAGTTGAAGTGACCGGTAACCTCATCACATCACATGCCCCTTCTTCCTACAATTCTCCAGTTGGACCATTTTCTTTCATTCAACCAGCTCATGTATATCTTGTATATTTCACATAATTCCAACTTAAATTTCCTACTTTAATTTTGTATTACAGGGCGTTATTTGACAAATAATAATTACCAAGCTAGTAGTAAAGTAATTTAAATTGCTACCAAGTGATAAAGTTTTCCAACTTCAATTTAGATGAAGCAATTAAAAAAACTGCTTGGAGTGGAGTGTTTATTTTTATTTTTATTTTGTTTTTTCACCGATTTTCGATACCTGCATTGGAGCCCGACTATATCCAAATTTACGCCGGTGTAGGGCTCATTTGAGGGAACCGCTCCCTAACAAGGATTTTTCCATACTCAGGGCTCAAATCTGAGACATCTGATTAAGGGAGGAACAATGTCATCCATAGAGCTGGCCAGTGGGCCGGGACGGCCCAACCCCGCCCCGGTCCCACCTCAACCCCGCGTAAAAAAAAATGGTAGCAGGACTCGAACTCGGGACGGGACAATGTCTCGTCCCGCCCGCCCCGAGCCCGCCCCGAGCTCGTCCCGCCCGCCCCGAGCCCGCCCCGAGCCCGCCCGAGTGCTCCCCCTTTGCAAATATAACCGTTGCACCAACGACCATTTTAGATTTTGGTCGTTGGGCAACGGCCATTTTAGGCCTCCCCCCTCCCCCAACCCCCCTACCCCCTTAATATTTATTTTTAACCCATAAGTTATTATATTTACACTTTAACCCAATTTTTCAACTATAAATAACTCATTTTCTCTTCATCTTTCTCACAAATCTTCCTACAATCTCTCTAATCTCTCAATATATCTCTCTACAATTCTACATTGTTTGCTAAATATTCAATCTTATTTATTCATTTGAAAATTGGGAGTGAAGTTGACAACTAGCTTGAGGATCTTCCATCAAGGAAAGTTTTAATTTTCAACCTCTCGATTACACGTCGACGTTACGTCGGCGTTTGGTACATTCGTTCCTTCATTAAATTATTATTGTCTGTTTATTTTATTTAGAACACTTAATTTTATTATCTTTAATTATTTATTATCATAATTAAAATAGAAGGATTAAGAGATATGTTTAAGGGTAAGGGTAAGGGTGCTTCTTCTAGTAGGGGCAACCAGGGCAAGGGTACTTCTTATAGTCATCTTATTCCTACATAGGATGATTTTGTTGATACTCAACATTTTCCTACAATACCATTAGATTTAGACGAGGAGCTATTTTCTGGAACTCAAGAAGACTTTAATTTAGACGATGATCTAGATGATACACCCACTAATGTTGATTACAACACACCCACTAGTTCACCTTCAACTGAAATACCTCCTATTCCCCCTAGTATGAGACGAGGTCCAGCAAAACGACCATTAAAATCAGATGCATGGACATTTTTTATAGGGACGTAGAAAATCAAGTAGCTATATGTAAAATTTGTAAAAATGTTTTAAAATTTAAAAATGGAAAAGGTCACGGTGGGACGGGGAGTTTAATTAGACACGTAGTAAGTGCTCATCCAGCTAGGTATGCCCAATACCAGGCTTCAAAACCGGGTGCGCAAACGTCCGCTCCATCGGGACAAGGTTCACATACTGATACTGTCCCGGACCAAGTATAGGGTCAAATTAACCCTATGACGGGGGGAATTGTAGGCCCTAAATACAATAAACATAGAGATAGGGAAGCAATATCAAAATTAGTTGCTGTGGAGGGTTTGCCTTTTTCATTTCCTTCATCTCCCGGTTTTATTCATTACATTAGAGATATATATAATCCTGCTTTTAACGGTTTTTCTAGATCAACTGTTAAGAGAGATGTATTTAAATTTGCGCATGAATATCAACAATATTTATGTTATTCATTATATTATTTTAATGGCAAAGTATCTATCACGTCTGATATAGGTCGTAGTACTAACGACCATGATTATTTAACTGTAACTTGTCATTTGATAGATTATAAATGGTCTATGAAAAAACGTATCTTAGCGTATAGATATATAGATGATAAGCACACTGGTACTTTTATTGCAGATAATATTTATCAAGTGTGCGATTATTACGGAATAACCGATAAAATTATGACTATTACATTAGATAATGTTTCTTCTAACAATTACACAATTACAATTTTAAAAAATAGTTTAACTCCATCTTTTCCAGATCATTTTCATATAAAATGCGCGTGCCATATATATAACTTAATTGTAAAGGATGGTCTATCACTTTTTGAAGACATTCTTAGTAAAATACAATTTGCTATAAACTTTATTTTTAAAAGTAATAAAGTACAACGTAGAAAAGAATATAAAAAAACTTGTCACGATTGTGGACTATCTTATAGAAAAATTTCACAAGAAGTATCCACTAGGTGGAATTCTTTATACGAGCAACTGCTTGTTGCTTATGACTATAGAAAACCTATAACTTTATTTTTTAACTCTCATAATCAAAATCCAGCTGATATGATTGTAGATAGTGATTGGGTAAAAATTTCCGAACTTATTGTATTTTAGAGAAATTTTTTCAAGCAACAAAAGAATTTTTCGGTATATATTATCCTACTATTTCAACTATGTTGTTTTATATAAATATAATATTTTTATTACTTAGTGAATATATGGAAAAACCAGTTTATATGACAGCTATTAAAAAAATGTCTGTCAAAATAAAAAAATATTTTAATCCTATTCCCACTATTTATATTATTGGTTCTGTATTAAATCCGACTATTAAAATAGACGGTACTAAATCACTAATTAAAACTATTTACGATTGTATAGAAGTACTACCACCTCAAAGTCCCAAAAATCTAAATCACCCACCACCTATTGAACAAACTAAAGAAGAAGTGTTGTCTAGCGTAGAACACCAATGCAAAAAAATATATAGATTTTATCAACAAGAAAATGCTAGTAACTTACCGGCTTCCATACCATCTTCTTCATCTTCAACACAACCTCACAAAAGACATGATGTTTCTGCGGCTAGTATTGAAAGCCTCAGAAATAGAATGTGCGGCCGTACCTCTACTACTAACCAAATTAGCGAGTTGGATATTTTTGTTTTGTAGGGTTCTGTACAGTACCAAGAAGTTATCAATGAAGATGGACATGAAGACTTGCTGAAATACTGGAGGGGGAATGAAAAGACCTTTCCGACACTTTCATTGATGACCCGAGATGTTTTGAACATTTAAGCGTCATCAACTGCGTCTGAAAGCGCTTTTTCTGCCAGCAGATATCAAATAGGAGACCACAGACACTCATTAGCCGGAGACAACTTGGAAATTGCAGTATTATTCAGAGATTGGATATGAGCGGAGCGGAGAAGGTGCGGTCAACCGAAGATCAACGAAGAAGAAGACGAAAACTACAACGAAATCTTATCCGAAGGTGATGGAAGCGACGTGGATCAATTTGACCAATAAATACCAATTCCAACAGAAGAACCACAGGAAATCATCAAGCAATTAGAACAGGTTTTTTTGAGAATGTAATTTTTTTAATTACAATTTTATTATGTAATTTGCAACTTTTGGACAACACCACAAAGTTGCAATTTAGATTTTAGACAATTGTATTTGTATTACAAAAAAATCATATGTCTATTAAATAATATAAGAGGCACAAAAACAGCATTGTGATGTTTTTATTACACTATCTTGTCTTGTTTATTGAGTTTTTTTAATACATATGTTACTTTTTTTTAAAAAAAAAAGGAAAATCCCCCCGAACCCGCCCCGATCCCGACCCCGCCCCGACCCGATTCCGACGGGATCGGGATCGACGGATCGAGCAAGTCCTGCTGCACTCGCCAGACTGACTCCCCCACCCTTCGCTCGTCCCGCCCCAACCCTGCCAGACCCGAGCCCGACCCACTCCACCTCTAGTCATCCATTGTAACACATCCTTTTTAATTTGTGATGATAGTTGATGAAATATATATATTAGCAATATTTTTGGTGTTGTTTGTGATTGTCCATGTACCAATCAAGTTGTTAGTTAACAAATGGGAATTCTGGATTGGTCTAACTTGTTTGGCAAGGAATTAGTCAAACCTTGTGGAAGCCATGGATGTCATTAAAATATGAATGGGTGATTTTTAACTGATTAAGAAAATGGGTTTAATATTAAAATTGAAGAGAAGTTGGTTCTTACAACTGTTTGGATAAGTACACACTATCTACTGACTACTATATATCTCAAAGCTTATACTATTATCTATAGAGAATTATTAGAGAGTGAGATTTTACAAAATAACGACCCCAGTAGATAAAATAACAAGTCAATTTACAAAATAATAATAAAAAAAAAGCATCGCTCAATTATGAAGCCATCAATTCAAGTTTCACAATAAAGTAGTAGCTGTCAAAACGCCTCCCTTTTTCTTTCATCAATTTACATGGATATATACAAAATGACTAACATGATACTTGATTTGAAGCTATCCCCAAATAAAATATAACCAAAAATCTCTTTCTATTTTCATGCCAAATATGCCTAAAGGACGATTGGGGACATATTTTTGACTTTGGAGGAATTAAGAAAATGGGTATAGAAATTATGCCTATTCGGCCTCCAGCTGAATTTTAATGTACATATTAACCCTATCCCTTCAAGGAACATCCCTTTTCTCTTTACAAATAAGAATAAATTTTAGCTGTATCAGTACGTTTTTTATTTGAGTAAAAAACATGGATGAAACCCTTAGCCTATGATTTTTATGATACTGTATTACAAAATATAGTTTAATAATGTTTTTTAATATCTGGACAAAGTTGATGAGTTTTATGTTGCAAAAAATAGTTTAATACCTTTGATGCGATAAAATTATAAAAGTTGAGTAATCGTTTAATTGATCAACTCATCCAATTCTGGGCCGCTCTTCCAACATAGACCACAGATATGGGCCCTCTTTTTTTCTCTCTTTTTTTTTTATTTTTTATATTCAGGTTCCCTGTTTACATCAGACTATTCCTGGAGATAGTAGTTCCGGTTCCTCAGCACTACTACCAGTAAATCGTGAGATGTACCTGAATGACCAGAGTTTGAGAACAAAGCAACTGACATCACCTACAAGTTCCTACCCCATAAGAGAGCAAATTGCTCCCACCAGGATTCGAACCCACGCTATAGGCCTCCAGCTGAATTTTAAGTTCCCCTTTGTCATCCAGCTATGCCCGGGGGACTTTTCTCTTTTTTCTTCTTATGACTAAACCTGTAACAATAATTTGAGTACACGTCGTTTTTTTTTGGCGGATTACCTTTCCAATGGACTGGTCTTTAATTTTTGCCCTTTAAATTACTGATCTTTAATTTTTGCTCCTACTTCTCATTTAGTGAAAATTTATGGGCCAAAGTATCCTTTATTCACGTGTCTACTAAATCAGAGATTTTGGGTTCGAATCCCAGCAAATGCAAAAAAAAAATAAAAATTGCAAGACAATATATTCATAGAAATTATGCCTATTCGGCCAAAGTTACATAGAGACTATGCCCCTTGGGACATAATTTCTGTGTAACTAGCCGGACAAGACATGATCTTAATTTTTCAATGAAACTTATGTCTGGAAGACATAGTTACATAGAAACTATACCCCTTAAAGCATAATTTCTATACAATTTTGACCGAATGGACATAATTTCTATGAAATCTTGCCTTGTAATTTTTTTTTGACTCTGCTGGAATTCGAACACACAACTTCATGGATATTTTTAGTCATTTTTTTAGCGAAGACAAAAATTAAAGACCATCAATTTGAGGGGCAAAATTAAAGACCATCCTAAAATAGGGTCAATAGTGGGAATTGCCCATGTGGGCTAGAAAGGAGCTTATTCTCTCTGGACCTGATATCGATGGCTTAGGCAGTCCCACTCCCAAGGTACAAAATGTAAAAGAAATAGCAAAGCTCAAAGTTACCAAGGTATAAACACACATATATTTACTTCCATGAAATGAATAACTAGTCACGGAAGGGTTGAGCATAATAACAGGAATCCTGTTTAATGTGTTTCCTACAGACAAATTCATCACTGAGTTATATTCCAAATGAATCAAAAGAGTTCAAGTTTTATGCACCGATAAAGTATACATTTATTAAAACACACTATAATATTTTAGGCTTTTAACCATAACCGAAAAATATATGGCCCAGAAAGGGTGACCTTTGATCAAATATCATACTTTTCGACGTAAGATAACGCTTTTTAGAGGTGGCCTAAGCAAACGCACTTTTGTCCTAAGACAAGTAGACAACGCCTTTCATGAGACAAATGCTACCATTTACAAAAAACATGGCCATTTTTATGACCAAAGGCCATAATTGACCCCTTATGGCCGCACTTTTGAAGTGTTTCGTTACCTTACAGACCACCTTATCGAGCGTTGCTCCTAAGGCAACACATGTAAAAGTAGTATGTGATAGACATAACATTAACTTAAGTTAACCTACAATTAATTAATAATAACTCTTCGTAAAAATCTGTAAAATAGAGTAATAATCCACTTTAACTGATTAAATAATCCCATTAAGATAAAAGGAACGTGATGCGTTAGTAGTATTACTAAATTCTGTTAGGTTAGTTCACATGTTTGGTTCTAAGGCTCCCATCCCAATCATGTAACTGTATAAGCAGAGCCACAGAGTACTAAAGCAATAACCCACTGTGGTTTGTATGCAAATTGGAACCATTAACTTCAAACACTTCTGTAAAATTGGTGTCCATACCATGTTCTTGAATTGACATGATTTTGGATGATTCAAAACAGTTATACAAAAATGGACCCCTGTTTTAAACATAGTAAACATGAAAGAGAAGAAACTCAACTAGGTAGGCAGCACAAGTCACATAATTTAATTTTAAACTCGTAATATTATGTACTCCATTAAATCGAATGCCTTGACCAATATAATTTCCCGATACAAACTCCCAATAATTGGGCTTATATTTAGACCAAATTTATCGGTGGCCCCTTGAGGTCGTCAAGATTTTTCACTTAGACACCTTAACTAAATCTTGTTCCATTTAGACATCTGAGGTGAACCCATACTATGTCATTTAGACATTTTTCGCTGACTTAGAAAGTTGTGTGGATTTCACACCAAATAGGCGCTTGAAAAGATCAAAAATCATATTTTTTATTTATTTTTTAAAATTTCCTTATTCTTCTTCAATATTTTTTTGTATTTTTTATTTTCTTCATTTTCTTTTTCATTCTTTTCTTCACCATCTTCCTACAATACCGATATCGCCGCCGCCGCTATCACTACCGGGAAAAAAATCCAATTACATTTTTAATTCAACTTCATTTCTTGCTTTGTCCTAGTAAAAAGAAAAAAATCAAAGGAACTCATCGAATCACCATTAAAGGGTTCTTTAGAAAGCTTGAAGGTTTAAAACGAGTTACTTTATTTGATGAAAATTTTGAGAAATTAATGTTGGAGTTGTCTTCGGGTCTTCGTGGAGAATCTTTAGCTGAAGTTATCACAAATTTGGAGGAGTTTTTCTTAAAATTTTGAATTAAAATCGTGGTTGGAACAAGAACACACATGAAAATGGTGAAAAACACCAAGAACATGATTTCAAAAGATTTTTTTTGTTAGTAAATGTGTTTTTTTTTGTGTGTTAATAATGTGTAGGGTTTAGTAAATAGATTATTCTTTTCTTTTTTGAAATATTAGTTTTACTTCGTATTTATTTTTTATATTATTATGGGATCAATTGACACATATTATAACTTAATTTGTCATTTTGCTATGTCATCGGTGAATTACACACATATTATATATTTGGTTGATTTAGCAAAAAATATCTAAATGACACAATCGAACTCTACCCTATATATCTAATGAAATAAAATTTAATTGATGTGTCGAAGTGAAAGTTTTTTACGATATAAGGGGCGCCAATAGATTTGGCCTTATATTTATGTTCACATATAATATTATTGTAATCCGCAGTATGCTGATGTACTACTGAGTAAACGAGATAAACTAATAATTGAGCTAATCATATATATGTAGGCAGGCCTGTAAATTCTGCTACTTTTGTTGTATGGTCCTAACTTCCTGGATGAGCTGGAGGTCCAGGGTGGTCGGCTTATGATACAAGTGGGAGGCGAGGTCCAAGCATTTAGTGATGTGGCACAACGTACAGGAAATTGAGAATACGACGTGTTACTAATATAATCTTAATTTAATTTTCATGCGCTAGCAATGTAAATTTTTGGTTATACTAATGAATTGCTTAAAAGATAATTATAAGTATTATATAAGTAACTATTCATTATATCTGAAATTAACTATATAGAAAATAATGTAAGCAACCTACTAACAATACATGAATTACACTAATGATAATATAAATTCTTTTTTACACTATAAATATGTGTAAAATGTAAAATCCATCTATATTCATAGATGAAGATAATTAGTTAAAGGTTTTGGAGTGGACCTATATATGTTACTGTGAGGGAGGGAAAAAAGATAATTCGCTTTTGTTGCTAAAGCAAAGGTTTCTCTTATAACAGTTCGTTTTCCCTTTTAATATTTAATTATGAGAGGCTAATTAATTAATTAATTAACAATGTAATGAAACGTTAAACTAAATGCGAATTAAGTGTATGGAGTTATGTTAAACTAGGAGAGTAAAAAATTATTAACATAAGCATGGCACCTTTTGATACTGGTAAGAGTAGGTATGATATACGTCCTTGCTTAGCATGTCCTCCTTACTGACTATCTGAAAAAAAGTGTACGTATAGTAGAAAGGGTGAAGCTTAATTAATTAACTACTGTACGTAGTTTAAAAGAGGGTTAACTTTTGGTGTGGCAGATTATAGGGGGTGGGCTCGAAAACATAGTACTATATATTTTTATTTATTGTAGTATCTCATGTATCTTTTGTTCAAGTAAAGCTGTCACAAGTTTTCGCTTTTAACTTTTTGCATGTTAAATGACTTTGGTTTTCCATGGTACAAATATTAAGCCCATATTGATCTGTCGCTTTTATATTTTTACCCAATTGCAGGGCATTTACTCCCTTAATTAATCACCTCCATGAATTGAATGAATAGGACTACACTCGCAAAAAACAAATAAGACTGTCGCAGACTCTGTAGACTTTAAATTTTTATGAAAAGCTCTTTTTTCGCACAAAGTATTAGATATACAGTACATATAATTAGAGTACAGACTAAGAAAAGGCGAAAGTACGTAAAAGCCTTAGCCGCATTAGAGAATCTCTCTCACTTATTAGAAGTAAGGAGAAGAGGATTAAGCGAGATAAGAGACAAAAATATAAGAAAAGTATCCATAGACGAAGTCGTAGACTTTTTTATTCAAGACGTTCAACCCCTTCTAATAGATCTAGATAGAAATAATTTTGCAGAAAATCTATATAATCGAATAATAGAAGGAGACATAGACGTAATACTAACTAGAGACTTACATTGGCACCTACTAGGACTACAAAGTGATATAGATCACGCAGGGCAGTGGTTAGAGTATCAAGAGTGAAAGTTAAAAAGTAAGACTGCCTCTCTAGGATAATCATAGCTCAATTAAAACATTTAGACTATTTAGACTTAAGACTAGAAGCAAGTAAAAACTATAGAATACTATCAGACCAAAATATAATTAGGTGTAACATAGGACAAGGAGAACACTCTCTCCACGGAGAAGATAAACAACTAAATACAATAGTAGACCTAATCATTAACTTAAGTGAAAGATTAAAAATAGACAATAAGAAATATCAAGACTGTCAGCAAAGATTAGAAGACCTATTATCTAAACAAGAAGAACTATTTAAAAAGACTGAAAGAAATCTAGATTACCTAGCTAATACTAATAAACCGCCTAGGAAGGAGTTAGATAAGTTATTTAAAGATAACTTAATAGACCTAGAACTAAAAATAAGTCAGGAAAATAAAGAATTAAGAAAAGACATAGTTGAAAGATTTTTAAAATTAGAACAATCATTAAAGATTTAAAACTTGCACTTATTTCATGAGTATTGAAAACACTCAAGAACAAGCAAAGAAGGATAATAGAAAAATCTATTCCTTTAACAGACGACTATAAGAATTACATACCGAGTTCAGAAATCGGACCAAATTCGATTCAACAGGGTATAGTAATCACAACTTTATTAGTAGACTTACACCGAAAGATAGATAATCTAGCAAATAGAGTAAACAAGTTAGACGAACATATTTTTCTAAAAACAGTAGAAGGAGATAATAGAAATAGAAAGACAGAAAAAGAAGCTCAGGCTATAGATAGTTTGATAGACCAGTTAAACAGAATAGAATTAACTCCACAAAAAGAAAGAGTAGTCAAAACAAGAAAGCCACAAAAATGGACTTTCTTTCAAATAGATCAAGAACCGAAAGACCAAGACAAAGTTTCACAGAAGACAGGGTAAGAAATAGTTTAGTATCAAGAATACTAAATAGAAAAACCCCTGAAGAAGCTAATTTACAATTAAGTGAAATTATAAATGTAGACAAAGACATTAGTATTTTTCAACAACACCAGTTAAACTTGTTGAATCCTAGAACCCTATACAATACTGGTAGATTAACATCTACAGCACAACTATTCAGACATTATAGAGAAGAACAGTTGTCAGTATTAGGAGGACAGGTTCAAAACCTAAATTTAGTAAATGAAGAATCATTTAGACAAATCAAAAGAAATACCAGAACTCTCATGCACATGGGATTAATGGTAATAGGAATAAAAGGTTTAACCAGAAAGAATTTAGGAAGTAAAGTTTTAATAATTATATATGACGATAGATGGACAGACATGAAAAAATCCATCATCGGTATGACCGAAATAGACATGACTGATAACGGAGGAATATTCTACATCAGTCCAGACTACCTAATAAACTTAGCAGAATTCGGTAAACATATAAAAATAGGAATCCAGACAAAAGGCTATGAAGAAATGCATAGCGGAAATAACTTATTATTATGTTTAGGATTTTTAGGAAAGATGACTACAAGTAGCAATACCAAGTTTAAATTAAAAATCAATGATGTAGTAGAACTAATGAGTAACAAAGGAATTAATTTAATTAAGCCAACTAAAATACAACCAGAAGAGTATGCATGCATAGAATGGAAATTAGACATGTTTAATAATAAAAAGACAACGTTACAACCAGCCTCGCATTTAGAATATACAAACAGACATGGAGAAACCTCCATAAGGTTTACAGATTACAAGTACACTCCGCAAAAAGATTGCGAAGAAGAAAGTACAATAGCAGAAGAAGACCTAAATTTAATGAACATAGAAGAAATCCCAGACGGATATGAAGTAGACTTCGCTATAGAACAAGCCCAAGACCTGAAAAGAAGAAAGCCCAAAATGTTATTTAAATGCAAAGGTTGCAAGCAAGATAACATGGAAATAGAAGAGGCAATAGAACATTTTAAATACTGTACTAAAAGAACAGACAACGAAGGTTACAAAGAAGATCGCATAGCCAGAGAAAAAACAGAAATGTTTGAAGAAATCTGGAAAGACTTCTCGATAGATAGCGAATTAGGTTTAGGGGAAGATACAGAAGAAAAAGAAATAGAAAATAGGTCAGAAATTAGTTATAAAGAATTAATGGAGACTAGCGCATCTAGCTCAAGTCCTTTCCAGAGAACAACTGGAGAGAACATAACGGTAGATACTAGCACGGGTAATGTACCTAGACGACGCGTGTTTAGAACCGCGGAAGACCCTGTACAACAACAGGTTAAGCCATCAGGAAAAAGATTACCCATAGAAGAAAATATAACCCTCCAAGAAGGAGGAAACAGGGGAAAATCCTGAATATAGCGACACCTGCGATCCCCGAAATGGAATTAGTAATAGATTTATGGAAAGGTATCGTAGTTGCAGACTATATACAAAGTTACGTAAAGAAACAGACGAGACTATGTACAAATACTTAGAAACATTCCTAGGAGAATCTACAAAAGCTCATGTGGGAAGCCTACAAAAGCAATTTCACAGAAGAATTCCATCAGTTGGTGTCGATGGGGGCAAATCCCTATAACTTCACAAATAAGATTCACACTCTTATTACTGGAGAAGACCCAAATAGTGGATTAGTGATTCTACAAAAGAATGCATTAATTAAGTTAGAACAGCTTAGTATAAGTAATTGGATATACATAAAGAAATTCTTAAACGATTTCTTTTACTACTGCACGATCATCGGTAACTCGTTTGATCAAGACTTAGGTAAGAAGTAATTTAATAAATTACCAGGAGCACTAGGACGAGAAATAGAAGATCGTTGGGGAAAGCGAGAGGGAATACTACAAAACCCTAACGCTAAATGGTCCATTGGTCATAGAATACAACACATAATGGAGATACTCCAAGAGAAGTGTACGAATCTGCAAATACAAAAGCAACTCAAACAGAATGAGTTAAGCTTTTGCAAAAGCGTTATATACACTACTCAAAGCTATGACAAAGACCCCCAGAAAAGAAAACCATATAAAAAGAAAAAGAAATATGGTTATCAGAATTACGATAGATATGACAAAAAGAAATATTACCTTAGAAGATCAACGGCTAAAAAGCCTTACTTAGATAAAAATAAACATTTAAGAAAATATAGGAACGACAGAACCTATAAAAATAGACTAGAATGTTTTACTTGTGGCAGTATAGAACATTTAGCAAATACTTGCCCAAAGAGAATAAATAACAACTCAAAAAACGCACAATTAATAGAAGACTTCCAAGAAACCTTAATTGGCGTAGACGAATATATGTCAGACACAGAAAGTATTTATTCTGTAGTAACCATACAAGGTGAGGAAAATCACCAATTAGACTCATCAGACTCTGAAGCAGACAATTTCATAAACGAAATAGGGATAGAACAGCTTCAGATATCAGACGAACTAAATAATCTAGTAAATACATCAAGAGATCATGAACATATCTTTGAAAAGAACAAAGGTATAGACAAGATAGCTCTGCTGTATATGCAAATGGTTCCCAAGCTGAAGCAAAAGGGCCAGATGCAAAAAATGCTATATGGAAGGATGCATAACCTGCATTCAAAAAGAATTAAATATTAGTATAGGACAAAAAGAGGTACTAGACAAGATAATAGAACAACAAGTAATAGACCCAACTATTACAATAAGATTAATGACCCTAGAAACTAGAGTAAATAGTCTAGAAATGAGATTAACTAAAATAGAAAAAGGAAAAGATATAGCTCTAGACGAGTCGTCAGATGAAGAAAAACAGGAAGTAGAAGAATCTACAAAATTCCTAAGTAATTCTTTAATCTGTAACGAAAATAAAAAGTTTAGTTCATTAAGATTATTAACAAAAATTAGAATCAAAGAATACGAAATTACTACGCTAGCCTTAGTAGACACAGGCTGCACGAGTAGTATCCTTAATAAAAGAATAGTACCAAAAAATTTAATACAAACTTTAGACAAACCGTCTTCAGCCATGCAAATGGATGGGACACATAATTTCTATAAATATTACATACAAGAAGCTAGTTTAAGTTTTATAAACACTTGCGATAAGTTTTATAATCCTAGCTATAAAATAGAAAAAATATTAGTTAGAGATTTAAATATAAACACAGACTTTATTCTAGGATTAGACTTCTTATTAAAGAACAATGGTAGCTGTACTATCACCAGAGATGGAATAATATTTCAGAAAGATAGTACATACTCGCCAGTTCAGACTAAGAAAATAGAGACACAAGTTAATCAACTTGCCAAAATTACCCAGCTAAATAAAAATGATAGCTGTTGTAAAGACTGTAATGAAAATGAGAAATATTGTTGCCAGAACAGCAATAAACTAGAAATAAGAGAATTAGAAGACTCTTTAGATACTGAAGAATACCTAGAAAAAGATTATACCCTAATAGAATTAACTACAGATCCAGTTAATTTTAAAAGGGGAATAGACAAAATAAGAATAATAAATAATCAGAACGATTTAGATAATATAGTAAAGATTTTGGATGAACTAGAAATTATAGGGGAAAAACCCCTCAGACATTGGAAAAATAACAAGATACTCTGTGAATTAGATATTATTAACCCAGAGTATATAATAAAGACAGCATCCATAGAATCCACTAATCAAGACTTAGAAGATTTTAAGACAACCATAAAAGAATTGTTAGATTTAGAGATTATAAGAAGATCCACATCTAAACACCGGTCAGCCGCGTTTATAGTTAGAAACCATTCTGAAGAAGTCAGAGGAAAATCAAGAATGGTAATTAATTATAAAAGACTGAACGATAATACAAGAAGTAACGGATATAAACTGCCCGATAAAACAGAACTAATCAATAGAATTCAGGGTAAGACTATATTTAGTAAATTCGATTGTAAGTCAGGCTATTGGCAGGTCAAGATGCACCCAGCCAGTATAGAATGGACAACATTCACTTGTCCAGAAGGACATTTTGAATGGCTAGTAATGCCATTCGGCCTAAAAATGGCTCCACCTATCTTCCAGAAGAAAATGGACGATATATTTGGAGAATACAAGAAATTTACTATAGTTTATATAGACGATATTTTAGTATTTAGTAGCAATATGGGAGAACATTTAGGACATCTCCAAACCGTCTTCAGACTCTTTGTCCAGAACGGATTAATTATTAGCAAGAAAAAGATGGTGTTATGTAAAACATACATAGACTTTTTAGGAGTTACAATTGGGGAAGGAAAAATCAGACTTCAACCCCATATAGCAAAAAAAAAAGGCACTAGAAATGCCGGATAAATTAGATAATACTAAAGACCTGCAGAAATTTTTAGGAATTTTAAATTATGCCCGAACTTTTATAAAAGATCTAGGAAAGATCGCAGGACCTCTTTATTCAAAAACAGGTTCTACAGGTCAGAAAAAGTTCAACACCGAAGACATTAAAATAGTTAAGCTCTTAAAGCAAAGGATCCAGAACATTCCGGATCTAAGCCTTCCTTTAGAAAACGACTATCTGATTATTGAAACAGATGGAAGTTTTGAAGGATGGGGCGCGGTGTTAAAGGCAAAGACCAACAAATACTGCAATAAGACCACGGAACGAATTTGCGCCTACCAAAGCGGCAAATATCGCGAAAAGGGTAATATGAGCAGTATAGACGTAGAAATACTAGCAGTAATCTATGCTCTAAATGCATTTAGATTACATATTTTAAACAAACCAGAGATTTTAGTCAGAACAGACTGTGAAGCTATTGTGAAGTTTCACCAGAAAATAAACGACAAAAGTAGTAGTAGACATAGATGGTTAAATTTCCTAGACACGATATCAATATATAATTTGATATTCGAACATATTAAAGGAAAAGACAATAATTTAGCAGATCAACTAAGTAGGTTAGCAATAACTACATCTAGAGGTACTATGAAGCTTAGCGCAAGCTAACTTTATTTGTTATTCTTAGCAGAATGAGCACCTCAAAGCAGACTCAACAAGATAAAGGGAAAGGCCCAGCCAAACCTACAAACAAAGGGAAAGGCCCAGCCAAACCCTCAGACTCAGACACATACAGACAAAGGCTGTTGGGGAACTTGAAATTCAAGCCCATGGCACAATTTGAGACACCTGCTTTAGAAAGACTTTATTTTGGAAAAAATAATTTAGTTGCTTTTCCTCCTTCTAACATTACTTTCAAAGTTTTGCCAGATTACGTGTTAGACAGACAACAGCGCTGCCTCATTGACAACTTATGGATAGCGCATAGTAAGAAAGACAATAGCCACTTTGTGGCCAGTCTAAATAGTACATGTTTCTATTTACACGAGAAAAATTTAGATAAGAAATTTAAATTTTATGTGGTGGTTCATGGTAAGACAAACGGAATTTTCCAGACCTGGATTGAGGTAGTAGAATCCATAAGAGATTTAAAAACCCCCTTGTTCAAAGGTTTTAATGATTTTACGGAAGCTCTAGACTATGCTCGAGGAACACTTGGGCCCAACTACTATATTTCTCCAGCTCTAAAATTGATCAGGACTCAAAGACACCCCAATACAATATCCAGAAAGACACAGATAAAGTTATATTCTGTGATCATTGTAGCGCCATGACAGAAGCATTCAAAAGACTAAATCAGACTAAAGAGGAACTTTCCTCCCAAAATACTCACCTACTAGAAAAAGTTACAAAATTTGAAATACTTCTGAGACAGACCCGAAATACACCACAAACCCAGACTCAGAGTTCTCCAACTCCTACAAAAATGGATGAGATAGGTGTACATTCCCTACTGAATGTAACAAAACCTATTGTATCAGGTATAGATACAACTAGTCCGGTACAAACGGTCCAGGTAAAGACTTATCAAATCAGATTAATGGCTGTCATTTTGCCAAAAAATGAACAGGAGGAAGCATCTTCCTCAAAGACTAGACGTAGGCTCCCCAGAACGCTCACTAGATCAACTTCCCGAGCAAGGAGTAATCACACAAAGAAACAGCAGAAGAACATAGAAAAAATTGTTAAAGAAACTCTTGAGCAAATTTTTCTAAAAAAGAAACAGTGACTGAAACACCAGAAAAAGAACTACATGTTACTTCATTGGAACTAAATGAAGAATTTACAGTCCCAATAAGGTACAACAGACGTAACCAATTTTCTGTCCCCGAAGATCATATTTCCGATGCATCCCATGTTTCGGATACAGAACCAGAAAATGTCCAAGACGCACAGGATCCTAATGATGCCTATGACTCAGGCATGAGTTTTGATTCTATCGCATTACATAATTTGGACACGTAAAACTGTTTGATCACACTGCTCAGACATCAGAAATCATGGCCGACAAAGCCAAAAGCAGCAGAAGAAAAATGCCGCTAAAGACAACAGACCAATAAGTCTTACTTTGCGGAAAGTAGCCGAAAGCAGATGCTACTTTACAGAAAGCGGATGCCAGCAGCACAAGACAACAAAATCAAAAGAAAAAATTTTCCAAAAGCAAAAGCGACTATGGGGCCCACAGCGCACCCGGCAGATACTTTTGAAAGATTCTTTTTTCATTTTGAAGTCCGAAGCTCAAGTCCGCCAGACATTATAAATATCAGACTCCGCACTCTCTTACAGACAGAAGCGGTTAGAGGCAGAGGCACACACTCTCTCTACATCTCTCCACTCAACATATGTTTTCTTTCCATAAATAAATCCCCCTTGTAAATTTCCCTTGTAAGATAGCTTGGAACAGGATTCAGCTCCCCCAGTAGGGCTAGCAGTTTCCGGGAATCCCGAACGGGAAACCTCCCTGGTCCTCTAGACATGTAAGTTTAAATTTCAGTAGTTTATCTCCACCATGTATATTAAGTTTGTTTTTTATGAAGTTCTTGCAGAAATGCAGGAATCAGTTTATGTTAATATGAAGTCTTATTTTCATCATGAATCTTGAATTACTGTTATAATCGCTGCCATGAATGTAGAATTACTGTTTAAATCATAACAGTAGCATGCCTGGTCACGATAGCTTCTTGACTTAGTATATGGTTCTCTGACGAGCTCCGTTATGCTGTCCATGGATTAACCCGTAAATTCCCGTGTCAACGGTGGTTGATTATTGGCCTGTTGATGTCCGCTGAAGGACTGTTGTGGCCGCTTGTGGGTGTGGTTAAAGACGATAGACATAGCAGGGGTAAAGCTTGGAGGAAGAGATGAACAGTTAAGAAGAAGGAGTGAATAGGACCTTGTGCTAAAAGATTGAATAGTAATGAAACATGAACGGCAGGGATGATAAATAGTAATCTAAGACTAGTGACTGGACAGAGTCCAGATTAAAAAAAAAATAATAATTTACTACAGGAGATAGACTTTGAAATAGTAGACTTATATGAACAGAGTACACCGGGAAGGGAGTACTTAGTAGGACTCACAACTCAACTCAACCCCCGCTTTATTGAAATATCTTCATTGAAATAACTCCCGCTTTTTATTGGTATCAGAGCGAGAACTTCCTGATAGGACTACACTCGCAAAAAACAAATAAGACTGTCGCAGACTCTGTAGACTTTAAATTTTTATGAAAAGCTCTTTTTTCGCACAAAGTATTAGATATACAGTACATATAATTAGAGTACAGACTAAGAAAAGGCGAAAGTACGTAAAAGCCTTAGCCGCATTAGAGAATCTCTCTCACTTATTAGAAGTAAGGAGAAGAGGATTAAGCGAGATAAGAGACAAAAATATAAGAAAAGTATCCATAGACGAAGTCGTAGACTTTTTTATTCAAGACGTTCAACCCCTTCTAATAGATCTAGATAGAAATAATTTTGCAGAAAATCTATATAATCGAATAATAGAAGGAGACATAGACGTAATACTAACTAGAGACTTACATTGGCACCTACTAGGACTACAAAGTGATATAGATCACGTAGGGCAGTGGTTAGAGTATCAAGAGTGGAAGTTAAAAAGTAAGACTGCCTCTCTAGGATAATCATAGCTCAATTAAAACATTTAGACTATTTAGACTTAAGACTAGAAGCAAGTAAAAACTATAGAATACTATCAGACCAAAATATAATTAGGTGTAACATAGGACAAGGAGAACACTCTCTCCACGGAGAAGATAAACAACTAAATACAATAGTAGACCTAATCATTAACTTAAGTGAAAGATTAAAAATAGACAATAAGAAATATCAAGACTGTCAGCAAAGATTAGAAGACCTATTATCTAAACAAGAAGAACTATTTAAAAAGACTGAAAGAAATCTAGATTACCTAGCTAATACTAATAAACCGCCTAGGAAGGAGTTAGATAAGTTATTTAAAGATAACTTAATAGACCTAGAACTAAAAATAAGTCAGGAAAATAAAGAATTAAGAAAAGACATAGTTGAAAGATTTTTAAAATTAGAACAATCTGTTAAAGATTTAAAACTTGCACTTATTTCATGAGTATTGAAAACACTCAAGAACAAGCAGCAAGGATAATAGAAAAATCTATTCCTTTAACAGACGACTATAAGAATTACATACCAGTTCAGAAATCAGACCAAATTCTGATTCAACAAGGTATAGTAATCACAACTTTATTAGTAGACTTACACCGAAAGATAGATAATCTAGCAAATAGAGTAAACAAGTTAGACGAACATATTTTTCTAAAAACAGTAGAAGGAGATAATAGAAATAGAAAGACAGAAAAAGAAGCTCAGGCTATAGATAGTTTGATAGACCAGTTAAACAGAATAGAATTAACTCCACAAAAAGAAAGAGTAGTCAAAACAAGAAAGCCACAAAAATGGACTTTCTTTCAAATAGATCAAGAACCGAAAGACCAAGACAAAGTTTCACAGAAGACAGGGTAAGAAATAGTTTAGTATCAAGAATACTAAATAGAAAAACCCCTGAAGAAGCTAATTTACAATTAAGTGAAATTATAAATGTAGACAAAGACATTAGTATTTTTCAACAACACCAGTTAAACTTGTTGAATCCTAGAACCCTATACAATACTGGTAGATTAACATCTACAGCACAACTATTCAGACATTATAGAGAAGAACAGTTGTCAGTATTAGGAGGACAGGTTCAAAACCTAAATTTAGTAAATGAAGAATCATTTAGACAAATCAAAAGAAATACCAGAACTCTCATGCACATGGGATTAATGGTAATAGGAATAAAAGGTCTAACCAGAAAGAATTTAGGAAGTAAAGTTTTAATAATTATATATGACGATAGATGGACAGACATGAAAAAATCCATCATCGGTATGACCGAAATAGACATGACTGATAACGGAGGAATCTTTTACATCAGTCCAGACTTTTTAATAAACTTAGCAGAATTCGGTAAACATATAAAAATAGGAATCCAGACAAAAGGCTATGAAGAAATGCATAGCGGAAATAATTTATTATTATGTTTAGGATTTTTAGGTAAAATGACTACAAGTAGTAATACTAAGTTTAAACTAAAAATCAATGATGTAGTAGAACTAATGAGTAACAAAGGAATTAATTTAATTAAGCCAACTAAAATACAACCAGAAGAGTATGCAGGCCTAGAATGGAAATTAGACATGTTTAATAATAAAAAGACAACGTTACAACCAGCCTCGCATTTAGAATATACAAACAGACATGGAGAAACCTCCATAAGGTTTACAGATTACAAGTACACTCCGCAAAAAGATTGCGAAGAAGAAAGTACAATAGCAGAAGAAGACCTAAATTTAATGAACATAGAAGAAATCCCAGACGGATATGAAGTAGACTTCGCTATAGAACAAGCCCAAGACCTGAAAAGAAGAAAGCCCAAAATGTTATTTAAATGCAAAGGTTGCAAACAAGATAACATGGAAATAGAAGAGGCAATAGAACATTTTAAATACTGTACTAAAAGAACAGACAACGAAGGTTACAAAGAAGATCGCATAGCCAGAGAAAAAACAGAAATGTTTGAAGAAATCTGGAAAGACTTCTCAATAGATAGCGAATTAGGTTTAGGGGAAGATACAGAAGAAAAAGAAATAGAAAATAGGTCAGAAATTAGTTATAAAGAATTAATGGAGACTAGCGCATCTAGCTCAAGTCCTTTCCAGAGAACAACTGGAGAGAACATAACGGTAGATACTAGCACGGGTAATGTACCTAGACGACGCGTGTTTAGAACCGCGGAAGACCCTGTACAACAACAGGTTAAGCCATCAGGAAAAAGATTACCCATAGAAGAAAATATAACCCTCCAAGAAGGAGGAAACAGGGGGAAAATCCTGAATATAGCAGCACACGATCCCCAGAAATGGAATTCCGTAATAGACTTATGGAAAGGTATCGTAGTTGCAGACTATATACAAAGTTACGTAGAAACAGACGCTGAGACTATGTACAAATACTTAGAAACATTCCTAGGAGAATCTACAAAAGCTCTGTGGGAAGCCTACAAAAGCAATTTCACAGAAGAATTCCATCAGTTGGTGTCGATGGGGGCAAATCCCTATAACTTCACAAATAAGATTCACACTCTTATTACTGGAGAAGACCCAAATAGTGGATTAGTGATTCTACAAAAGAATGCATTAATTAAGTTAGAACAGCTTAGTATAAGTAATTGGATATACATAAAGAAATTCTTAAACGATTTCTTTTACTACTGCACGATCATCGGTAACTCGTTTGATCAAGACTTAGGTAAGAAGTTATTTAATAAATTACCAGGAGCACTAGGACGAGAAATAGAAGATCGTTGGGGAAAGCGAGAGGGAATACTACAAAACCCTAACGCTAAATGGTCCATTGGTCATAGAATACAACACATAATGGAGATACTCCAAGAGAAGTGTACGAATCTGCAAATACAAAAGCAACTCAAACAGAATGAGTTAAGCTTTTGCAAAAGCGTTATATACACTACTCAAAGCTATGACAAAGACCCCCAGAAAAGAAAACCATATAAAAAGAAAAAGAAATATGGTTATCAGAATTACGATAGATATGACAAAAAGAAATATTACCTTAGAAGATCAACGGCTAAAAAGCCTTACTTAGATAAAAATAAACATTTAAGAAAATATAGGAGCAGCCAGAACCTATAAAAATAGACTAGAATGTTTTACTTGTGGCAGTATAGAACATTTAGCAAATACTTGCCCAAAGAGAATAAATAACAACTCAAAAAACGCACAATTAATAGAAGACTTCCAAGAAACCTTAATTGGCGTAGACGAATATATGTCAGACACAGAAAGTATTTATTCTGTAGTAACCATACAAGGTGAGGAAAATCACCAATTAGACTCATCAGACTCTGAAGCAGACAATTTCATAAACGAAATAGGGATAGAACAGCTTCAGATATCAGACGAACTAAATAATCTAGTAAATACATCAGTAGACTGCGAACATATCTTTGAAAAGAACAAAGGTATAGACAGTATAGCCTGCTGTATATGCAAATGGTTCCCAAGCAGAAGCAAAAGGGCCAGATGCAAAAAATGCTATATGGAAGGATGCATAACCTGCATTCAAAAAGAATTAAATATTAGTATAGGACAAAAAGAGGTACTAGACAAGATAATAGAACAACAAGTAATAGACCCAACTATTACAATAAGATTAATGACCCTAGAAACTAGAGTAAATAGTCTAGAAATGAGATTAACTAAAATAGAAAAAGGAAAAGATATAGCTCTAGGCAGTTAGTCAGGATGAAGAAAAAGCAGAAGTAGAAGAATCTCTACAGAATTCCTAAGTAATTCTTTAATCAGAACTAAAATAAAAAGTTTAGTTCATTAAGATTATTAACAAAAATTAGAATCAAAGAATACGAAATTACTACGTTAGCCTTAGTAGACACAGAATTTGCACGCAGTAGTATCCTTAATAAAAGAATAGTACCAAAAAATTTAATACAAACTTTAGACAAACCGTCTTGACCATGCAAATGGATGGGACACATAATTTCTATAAATATTACATACAAGAAGCTAGTTTAAGTTTTATAAACACTTGCGATAAGTTTTATAATCCTAGCTATAAAATAGAAAAATATTAGTTAGAGATTTAAATATAAACACAGACTTTATTCTAGGTTTAGACTTCTTATTAAAGAACAATGGTAGCTGTACTATAACCAGAGATGGAATAATATTTCAGAAAGATAGTACATACTCGCCAGTTCAGACTAAGAAGATAGAGACACAAGTTAATCAACTTGCCAAAATTACCCAGCTAAATAAAAATGATAGTCATTGTAAAGATCTGTAATGAAAATGAGAAATATTGTTGCCAGAACAGCAATAAACTAGAAATAAGAGAATTAGAAGACTCTTTAGATACTGAAGAATACCTAGAAAAAGATTATACCCTAATAGAATTAACTACAGATCCAGTTAATTTTAAAAGGGGAATAGACAAAATAGGAATAATAAATAATCAGAACGATTTAGATAATATAGTAAAGATTTTGGATGAACTAGAAATTATAGGGGAAAAACCCCTCAGACATTGGAAAAATAACAAGATACTCTGTGAATTAGATATTATTAACCCAGAGTATATAATAAAGACAGCATCCATAGAATCCACTAATCAAGACTTAGAATATTTTAAGACAACCATAAAAGAATTGTTAGATTTAGAGATTATAAGAAGATCCACATCTAAACACCGGTCAGCCGCGTTTATGGTTTCTCTCTGGTTTGTTTAAAATATGTAATCTAAATGCATTTAGAGCATAGATTACTGCTAGTATTTCTACGTCTATACTGCTCATATTACCCTTTTCGCGATATTTGCCGCTTTGGTAGGCGCAAATTCGTTCCGTGGTCTTATTGCAGTATTTGTTGGTCTTTGCCTTTAACACCAGCTTCATCCTTCAAAACTTCCATCTGTTTCAATAATCAGATAGTCGTTTTCTAAAGGAAGGCTTAGATCCGGAATGTTCTGGATCCTTTGCTTTAAGAGCTTAACTATTTTAATGTCTTCGGTGTTGAACTTTTTCTGACCTGTAGAACCTGTTTTTGAATAAAGAGGTCCTGCGATCTTTCCTAGATCTTTTATAAAAGTTCGGGCATAATTTAAAATTCCTAAAAATTTCTGCAGGTCTTTAGTATTATCTAATTTATCCGGCATTTCTAGTGCCTTTTTTTTTGCTATATGGGGTTGAAGTCTGATTTTTCCTTCCCCAATTGTAACTCCTAAAAAGTCTATGTATGTTTTACATAACACCATCTTTTTCTTGCTAATAATTAATCCGTTCTGGACAAAGAGTCTGAAGACGGTTTGGAGATGTCCTAAATGTTCTCCCATATTGCTACTAAATACTAAAATATCGTCTATATAAACTATAGTAAATTTCTTGTATTCTCCAAATATATCGTCCATTTTCTTCTGGAAGATAGGTGGAGCCGTTTTTAGGCCGAATGGCATTACTAGCCATTCAAAATGTCCTTCTGGACAAGTGAATGCTGTCCATTCTATACTGGCTGGGTGCATCTTGACCTGCCAATAGCCTGACTTACAATCGAATTTACTAAATATAGTCTTACCCTGAATTCTATTGATTAGTTCTGTTTTATCGGGCAGTTTATATCCGTTACTTCTTGTATTATCGTTCAGTCTTTTATAATTAATTACCATTCTTGATTTTCGTTCTGGGGAGCCTACGTCTAGTCTTTGAGGAAGATGCTTCCTCCTGTTCATTTTTTGGCAAAATGACAGCCATTAACGGATTTGATAAGTCTTTACCGGCGACCGTTTGTACCGGACTAGTTGTATCTATACCTGATACAATAGGTTTTGTTACATTCAGTAGGGAATGTACACCTATCTCATCCATTTTTGTAGGAGTTGGAGAACTCTGAGTCTGGGTTTGTGGTGTATTTCGGGTCTGTCTCAGAAGTATTTCAAATTTTGTAACTTTTTCTAGTAGGTGAGTATTTTGGGAGGAAAGTTCCTCTTTAGTCTGATTTAGTCTTTTGAATGCTTCTGTCATGGCGCTACAATGATCACAGAATATAACTTTATCTGTGTCTTTCTGGATATTGTATTGGGGTGTCTTTTGAGTCTGACTGAATTTTAGAGCTGGAGAAATATAGTAGTTGGGCCCAAGTGTTCCTCGAGCATAGTCTAGAGCTTCCGTAAAATCATTAAAACCTTTGAACAAGGGGGTTTTAAAATCTTTTATGGATTCTACTACCTCAATCCAGGTCTGGAAAATTCCGTTTGTCTTACCATGAACCACCACATAAAATTTAAATTTCTTATCTAAATTTTTCTCGTGTAAATAGAAACATGTACTATTTAGAGTGGCCACAAAGTGGCTATTGTCTTTCTTACTATGCGCTATCCATAAGTTGTCAATGAGGCAGCGCTGTTGTCTGTCTAACACGTAATCTGGCAAAACTTTGAAAGTAATGTTAGAAGGAGGAAAAGCAACTAAATTATTTTTTCCAAAATAAAGTCTTTCTAAAGCAGGTGTCTCAAATTGTGCCATGGGCTTGAATTTCAAGTTCCCCAACAGGCTTTGTCTGTATGTGTCTGAGTCTGAGGGTTTGGCTGGGCCTTTCCCTTTGTCTGTAGGTTTGGCTGGGCCTTTCCCTTTATCTTTTTGAGTCTGCTTTGAGGTGCTCATTCTGCTAAGAATAACAAATAAAGTTAGCTTGCGCTAAGCTTCATAGTACCTCTAGATGTAGTTATTGCTAACCTACTTAGGTGATCTGCTAAATTATTGTCTTTTCCTTTAATATGTTCGAATATCAAATTATATATTGATATCGTTGTCTAGGAAATTTAACCATCTACGTCTACTACTACTTTTGTCGTTTATTTTCTGGTGAAACTTCACAATAGCTTCACAGACATTAAAATAGTTAAGCTCTTAAAGCAAATGATCCAGAACATTCCGGATCTAAGCCTTCCTTTAGAAAACGACTATCTGATTATTGAAACAGATGGAAGTTTTGAAGGATGGGGCGCGGTGTTAAAGGCAAAGACCAACAAATACTGCAATAAGACCAAGGAACGAATTTGCGCCTACCAAAGCGGCAAATATCGCGAAAAGGGTAATATGAGCAGTATAGACGTAGAAATACTAGCAGTAATCTATGCTCTAAATGCATTTAGATTACATATTTTAAACAAACCAGAGAGAAACCATAAACGCGGCTGACCGGTGTTTAGATGTGGATCTTCTTGTAATCTCTAAATCTAACAATTCTTTTATGGTTGTCTTAAAATCTTCTAAGTCTTGATTAGTGGATTCTATGGATGCTTACTTTATTATATACTCTGGGTTAATAATATCTAATTCACAGAGTATCTTGTTATTTTTCCAATGTCTGAGGGGTTTTTCCCCTATAATTTCTAGTTCATCCAAAATCTTTACTATATTATCTAAATCGTTCTGATTATTTATTATTCTTATTTTGTCTATTCCCCTTTTAAAATTAACTGGATCTGTAGTTAATTCTATTAGGGTATAATCTTTTTCTAGGTATTCTTCAGTATCTAAAGAGTCTTCTAATTCTCTTATTTCTAGTTTATTGCTGTTCTGGCAACAATATTTCTCATTTTCATTACAGTCTTTACAACAGCTATCATTTTTATTTAGCTGGGTAATTTTGGCAAGTTGATTAACTTGTGTCTCTATTTTCTTAGTCTGAACTGGCGAGTATGTACTATCTTTCTGAAATATTATTCCATCTCTGGTGATAGTACAGCTACCATTGTTCTTTAATAAGAAGTCTAATCCTAGAATAAAGTCTGTGTTTATATTTAAATCTCTAACTAATATTTTTTCTATTTTATAGCTAGGATTATAAAACTTATCGCAAGTGTTTATAAAACTTAAACTAGCTTCTTGTATGTAATATTTATAGAAATTATGTGTCCCATCCATTTGCATGGCTGAAGACGGTTTGTCTAAAGTTTGTATTAAATTTTTTGGTACTATTCTTTTATTAAGGATACTACTCGTGCAGCCTGTGTCTACTAAGGCTAGCGTAGTAATTTCGTATTCTTTGATTCTAATTTTTGTTAATAATCTTAATGAACTAAACTTTTTATTTTCGTTACAGATTAAAGAATTACTTAGGAATTCTGTAGATTCTTCTACTTCCTGTTTTTCTTCATCTGACGACTCGTCTAGAGCTATATCTTTTCCTTTTTCTATTTTAGTTAATCTCATTTCTAGACTATTTACTCTAGTTTCTAGGGTCATTAATCTTATTGTAATAGTTGGGTCTATTACTTGTTGTTCTATTATCTTGTCTAGTACCTCTTTTTGTCCTATACTAATATTTAATTCTTTTTGAATGCAGGTTATGCATCCTTCCATATAGCATTTTTTGCATCTGGCCCTTTTGCTTCTGCTTGGGAACCATTTGCATATACAGCAGGCTATACTGTCTATACCTTTGTTCTTTTCAAAGATATGTTCGCAGTCTACTGATGTATTTACTAGATTATTTAGTTCGTCTGATATCTGAAGCTGTTCTATCCCTATTTCGTTTATGAAATTGTCTGCTTCAGAGTCTGATGAGTCTAATTGGTGATTTTCCTCACCTTGTATGGTTACTACAGAATAAATACTTTCTGTGTCTGACATATATTCGTCTATGCCAATTAAGGTTTCTTGGAAGTCTTCTATTAATTGTGCGTTTTTTGAGTTGTTATTTATTCTCTTTGGGCAAGTATTTGCTAAATGTTCTATACTGCCACAAGTAAAACATTCTAGTCTATTTTTATAGGTTCTGTCGTTCCTATATTTTCTTAAATGTTTATTTTTATCTAAGTAAGGCTTTTAGCCGTTGATCTTCTAAGGTAATATTTCTTTTTGTCATATCTATCGTAATTCTGATAACCATATTTCTTTTTCTTTTTATATGGTTTTCTTTTCTGGGGGTCTTTGTCATAGCTTTGAGTAGTGTATATAATGCTTTTGCAAAAGCTTAACTCATTCTGTTTGAGTTGCTTTTGTATTTGCAGATTCGTACACTTCTCTTGGAGTATCTCCATTATGTGTTGTATTCTATGACCAATGGACCATTTAGCGTTAGGGTTTTGTAGTATTCCCTCTCGCTTTCCCCAACGATCTTCTATTTCTCGTCCTAGTGCTCCTGGTAATTTATTAAATAACTTCTTACCTAAGTCTTGATCAAACGAGTTACCGCTGATCGTGCAGTAGTAAAAGAAATCGTTTAAGAATTTCTTTATGTATATCCAATTACTTATACTAAGCTGTTCTAACTTAATTAATGCATTCTTTTGTAGAATCACTAATCCACTATTTGGGTCTTCTCCAGTAATAAGAGTGTGAATCTTATTTGTGAAGTTATAGGGATTTGCCCCCATCGACACCAACTGATGGAATTCTTCTGTGAAATTGCTTTTGTAGGCTTCCCACAGAGCTTTTGTAGATTCTCCTAGGAATGTTTCTAAGTATTTGTACATAGTCTCAGCGTCTGTTTCTACGTAACTTTGTATATAGTCTGCAACTACGATACCTTTCCATAAGTCTATTACGGAATTCCATTTCTGGGATCGTGTGCTGCTATATTCAGGATTTTCCCCCTGTTTCCTCCTTCTTGGAGGGTTATATTTTCTTCTATGGGTAATCTTTTTCCTGATGGCTTAACCTGTTGTTGTACAGGGTCTTCCGCGGTTCTAAACACGCGTCGTCTAGGTACATTACCCGTGCTAGTATCTACCGTTATGTTCTCTGCAGTTGTTCTCTGGAAAGGACTTGACCTAGATGCGCTAGTCACCATTAATTCTTTATAACTAATTTCTGATCTATTTTCTATTTCTTTTCTTCTCAGATCTTCCCCTAAACCTAATTCGCTATCTATCGAGAAGTCTTTCCAGATTTCTTCAAACATTTCTGTTTTTTCTCTGGCTATGCGATCTTCTTTGTAACCTTCGTTGTCTGTTCTTTTAGTACAGTATTTAAAATGTTCTATTGCCTCTTCTATTTCCATGTTATCTTGCTTGCAACCTTTGCATTTAAATAACATTTTGGGCTTTCTTCTTTTCAGGTCTTGGGCTTGTTCTATAGCGAAGTCTACTTCATATCCGTCTGGGATTTCTTCTATGTTCATTAAATTTAGGTCTTCTTCTGCTATTGTACTTTCTTCTTCGCAATCTTTTTGCGGAGTGTACTTGTAATCTGTAAACCTTATGGAGGTTTCTCCATGTCTGTTTGTATATTCTAAATGCGAGGCTGGTTGTAACGTTGTCTTTTTATTATTAAACATGTCTAATTTCCATTCTAGGCCTGCATACTCTTCTGGTTGTATTTTAGTTGGCTTAATTAAATTAATTCCTTTGTTACTCATTAGTTCTACTACATCATTGATTTTTAGTTTAAACTTAGTATTACTACTTGTAGTCATTTTACCTAAAAATCCTAAACATAATAATAAATTATTTCCGCTATGCATTTCTTCATAGCCTTTTGTCTGGATTCCTATTTTTATATGTTTACCGAATTCTGCTAAGTTTATTAAAAAGTCTGGACTGATGTAAAAGATTCCTCCGTTATCATCATGTCTATTTTGGTCATACCGATGATGGATTTTTTCATGTCTCATTCATCTATCGTCATATATAATTATTAAAACTTTACTTCCTAAATTCTTTCTCAAGTTAAACCTTTTATTCCTATTACCATTAATCCCATGTGCATGAGAGTTCTGGTATTTCTTTTGATTTGTCTAAATGATTCTTCATTTACTAAATTTAGGTTTTGAACCTGTCCTCCTAATACTGACAACTGTTCTTCTCTATAATGTCTGAATAGTTGTGCTGTAGATGTTAATCTACCAAGATTGTATAGGGTTCTAGGATTCAACAAGTTTAACTGGGTGTTGTTGAAAAATACTAATGTCTTTGTCTACATTTATAATTTCACTTAATTGTAAATTAGCTTCTTCAGGGGTTTTTCTATTTAGTATTCTTGATACTAAACTATTTCTTACCCTGTCTTATGTGAAACTTTGTCTTGGTCTTTCGGTTCTTGATCTATTTGAAAGAAAGTCCATTTTTGTGGCTTTCTTGTTTTGACTACTCTTTCTTTTTGTGGAGTTAATTCTATTCTGTTTAACTGGTCTATCAAACTATCTATAGCCTGAGCTTCTTTTTCTGTCTTTCTATTTCTATTATCTCCTTCTACTGTTTTTAGAAAAATATGTTCGTCTAACTTGTTTACTCTATTTGCTAGATTATCTATCTTTCGGTGTAAGTCTACTAATAAAGTTGTGATTACTATACCTTGTTGAATCAGAATTTGGTCTGATTTCTGAACTGGTATGTAATTCTTATAGTCGTCTGTTAAAGGAATAGATTTTTCTATTATCCTTGCTGCTTGTTCTTGAGTGTTTTCAATACTCATGAAATAAGTGCAAGTTTTAAATCTCTAACAGATTGTTCTAATTTTAAAAATCTTTCAACTATGTCTTTTCTTAATTCTTTATTTTCTTGACTTATTTTTAGTTCTAGATCTATTAAGTTATCTTTAAAAAGCTTATCTAAATCTTTCCTAGGCGGTCTATTATTATTGGCTAGGTAATCTAGATTTCTTTCAGTCTTTTTAAATAGTTCTTCTTGTTTAGATAATAGGTCTTCTAATCTTTGCTGACAGTCTTGATATTTCTTATTGTCTATTTTTAATCTTTCACTTAAGTTAATGATTAGATCTACTATTGTATTTAGTTGTTTATCTTCTCCGTGGAGAGAGTGTTCTCCTTGTCCTATGTTACACCTAATTATATTTTGGTCTGATAGTATTCTATAGTTTTTACTTGCTTCTAGTCTTAAGTCTAAATAGTCTAAATGTTTTAATTGAGCTATGATTATCCTAGAGAGGCAGTCTTACTTTTTAACTTCCACTCTTGATACTCTAACCACTGTCCTGCGTGATCTATATCACTTTGTAGTCCTAGTAGGTGCCAATGTAAGTCTCTAGTTAGTATTACGTCTATGTCTTCTTCTATTATTCGATTATATAGATTTTCTGCAAAATTATTTCTATCTAGATCTATTAGAAGGGGTTGAACGTCTTGAATAAAAAAGTCTACGACTTCGTCTATGGATACTTTTCTTATATTTTTGTCTCTTATCTCGCTTAATCCTCTTCTCCTTACTTCTAATAAGTGAGAGAGATTCTCTAATGCGGCTAAGGATTTTACATACTTTCGCCTTTTCTTAGTCTGTACTCTAATTATATGTACTGTATATCTAATACTTTGTGCGAAAAAAGAGCTTTTCATAAAAATTTAAAGTCTACAGAGTCTCATGATAGCCTTATTTGTTTTTTAAGAGTGTAGTCCTATCAGGAAGTTCTCGCTCTGATACCAATAAAAAGCGGGGGTTATTTCAATGAAGATATTTCAATAAAGCGGGGGTTGAGTTGAGTTGTGAGTCCTACTAAGTACTCCCTTCCCGGTGTACTCTGTTCATATAAGTCTACTATTTCAAAGTCTATCTCCTGTAGTAAATTATTTTTTTTTTAATCTGGACTCTGTCCAGTCACTAGTCTTAGATTACTATTTATCATCCCTGCCGTTCATGTTTCATTACTATTCAATCTTTTAGCACAAGGTCCTATTCACTCCTTCTTCTTAACTGTTCATCTCTTCCTCCACGCTTTACCCCCGCTATGTCTATCGCCTTTAACCACACCCACAAGCGGCCACAACAATTCTTCAATGGACATCAACAAAGCCAATAATCAACCACCGCTGACACGGAATTTACTGTTAATCCATGGACAGCATAACTGAGCTCGTCAGAGAACCATATACTAAGTCAAGAAGCTATCGTGACTGTGCATGCTCTTGTTATGATTTAAACAAGAATTCTACATTCATGGCAATGATTATAACAAGAATTCAAGATTCATGATGAAAATAAGACTTCATATTAACATAAACCGATTCCTCTGCATTTCGCAAGAACTTCATAAAAACAAACTTAATATACATGGTGGAGATAAACTACTGAAATTTAAACTTACATGTCTAGAGGACTGTGGAGGTTTCCTGCTCGGGATTCCCTGAAACCGCTAGCCCCACTGGGGAGCCGAACTGTTCCAAGCTATCTTACAAGGGAAATTTACAAGGGGGATTTATTTATGGAAAGAAAACATATGTTGAGTGGAGAGATGTTGAGAGAGTGTGTGCCTCTGCCTCTAACCGCTTCTGTCTGTAAGAGAGTGCGGAGTCTGATATTTATAATGTCTGGCGGACTTGAGCTTCGGACTTCAAAATGAAAAAAGAATCTTTCAAAAGTATCTGCCGGGTGCGCTGTGGGCCCCATAGTCGCTTTTGCTTTTGGAAAATTTTTTATTTTGATTTTGTTGTCTTGTGCTGCTGGCATCCGCTTTCTGTAAAGTAGCATCTGCTTTCGGCTACTTTCCGCAAAGTAAGACTTATTGGTCTGTTGTCTTTAGCGCCATTTTTCTTCTGCTGCTTTTGGCTTTGTCGGCCATGATTTCTGATGTCTGAGCAGTGTGATCAAACAGTTTTACGTGTCCAAATTATGTAATGCGATAGAATCAAAACTCATGCCTGAGTCATAGGCATCATTAGGATCCTGTGCGTCTTGGACATTTTCTGGTTCTGTATCCGAAACATGGGATGCATCGGAAATATGATCTTCGGGGACAGAAAATTGGTTACGTCTGTTGTACCTTATTGGGACTGTAAATTCTTCATTTAGTTCCAATGAAGTAACATGTAGTTCTTTTTCTGGTGTTTCAGTCACTGTTTGTGTTTTTAGAAAAAATTGCTCAAGAGTTTCTTTAACAATTTTTTCTATGTTCTTCTGCTGCTTCTTTGTGTGATTACTCCTTGCTCGGGAAGTTGATCTAGTGAGCGTTCTGGGGAGCCTACGTCTAGTCTTTGAGGAAGATGCTTCCTCCTGTTCATTTTTTGGCAAAATGACAGCCATTAACGGATTTGATAAGTCTTTACCGGCGACCGTTTGTACCGGACTAGTTGTATCTATACCTGATACAATAGGTTTTGTTACATTCAGTAGGGAATGTACACCTATCTCATCCATTTTTGTAGGAGTTGGAGAACTCTGAGTCTGGGTTTGTGGTGTATTTCGGGTCTGTCTCAGAAGTATTTCAAATTTTGTAACTTTTTCTAGTAGGTGAGTATTTTGGGAGGAAAGTTCCTCTTTAGTCTGATTTAGTCTTTTGAATGCTTCTGTCATGGCGCTACAATGATCACAGAATATAACTTTATCTGTGTCTTTCTGGATATTGTATTGCGGTGTCTTGTGAGTCCGACTCAATTTTAGAGTCGAGAAATATAGTAGTTGGGCGCAAGTGTTCCTCGAGCATAGTCTAGAGCTTCCGTAAAATCATTAAAACCTTTGAACAAGGGGGTTTTAAAATCTTTTATGGATTCTACTACCTCAATCCAGGTCTGGAAAATTCCGTTTGTCTTACCATGAACCACCACATAAAATGTAAATTTGTTATCTAAATTCTTCTCGTAAATAGAAACATGTACTATTTAGAGTGGCCACAAAGTGGCTATTGTCTTTCTTACTGTGCGCTATCCATAAGTTGTCAATGAGGCAAATTTGTTGTGCCTAACACGTGTCTGGCAAAACTTTGAAAGTAATGTTAGAAGGAGGAAAAGCAACTAAATTATTTTTTCCAAAATAAAGTCTTTCTAAAGCAGTGTCTCAAATTGTGCCATGGGCTTGAATTTCAAGTTCCCAACAGGCTTTGTCTCAGATGTGTCTGAAGTCTGAGGGTTTGGTGGGCCTTTCCCTTTGTCTGTAGGTTTGGTGGGCCTTTCCCTTTATCTTTTTGAGTCCGCTTTGAGGTGCTCATTCTCGCTAAGAATAACAAATAAAGTTAGCTTGCGCTAAGCTTCATAGTACCTCTAGATGTAGTTATTGCTAACCTACTTAGTTGATCTGCTAAATTATTGTCTTTTCCTTTAATATGTTCAATATCAAATTATATATTGATATCGTGTCTAGAAATTTAACCATCTACGCTCTACTACTACTTTTGTCGCTTATTTTCTCGTGAAACTTCACAATAGCTTCACAAATTGCTCGACTAAAATCTCTGGTTTGTTTAAAATATGTAATCTAAATGCATTTAGAGCATAGATCACTGCTAGTATTTCTACGTCTATACTGCTCATATTACCCTTTTCGCGATATTTGCCGCTTTGGTAGGCGCAAATTCGTTCCGTGGTCTTATTACAGTATTTGTTGGTCTTTGCCTTTAACACCGCGCCCCATCCTTCAAAACTTCCATCTGTTTCAATAATCAGATAGTCGTTTTCTAAAGGAAGGCTTAGATCCGGAATGTTCTGGATCCTTTGCTTTAAGAGCTTAACTATTTTAATGTCTTCGGTGTTGAACTTTTTCTGACCTGTAGAACCTGTTTTTGAATAAAGAGGTCCTACGATCTTTCCTAGATCTTTTATAAAAGTTCGGGCATAATTTAAAATTCCTAAAAATTTCTGAAGGTCTTTAGTATTATCTAATTTATCCGGCATCTCTAGTGCCTTTTTTGCTATATGGGGTTGAAATCTAATTTTTCCTTCCCCAATTGTAACTCCTAAAAAGTCTATGTATGTTTTACATAACACCATCTTTTTCTTGCTAATAATTAATCCGTTCTGGACAAAGAGTCTGAAGACGGTTTGGAGATGTCCTAAATGTTCTCCCATATTGCTACTAAATACTAAAATATCTTCTATATAAACTATAGTAAATTTCTTGTATTCTCCAAATATATCATCCATTTTCTTCTGGAAGATAGGTGGAGCCGTCTTTAGGCCAAATGGCATTACTAGCCATTCAAAATGTCCTTCTGGACAAGTGAATGCTGTCCATTCTATACTGGCTGGGTGCATCTTGACCTGCCAATAGCCTGACTTACAATCGAATTTACTAAATATAGTCTTACCCTGAATTCTATTGATTAGTTCTGTTTTATCGGGCAGTTTATATCCGTTACTTCTTGTATTATCGTTCAGTCTTTTATAATTAATTACCATTCTTGATTTTCCTCTGACTTCTTCAGAATGGTTTCTAACTATAAACGCGGCTGACCGGTGTTTAGAGGTGGATCTTCTTATAATCTCTAAATCTAACAATTCTTTTATGGTTGTCTTAAAATCTTCTAAGTCTTGATTAGTGGATTCTATGGATGTCGTTTTATTATATACTGTGGGTTAATAATATCTAATTCACAGAGTATCTTGTTATTTTTCCAATGTCTGAGGGGTTTTTCCCCTATAATTTCTAGTTCATCCAAAATCTTTACTATATTATCTAAATCGTTCTGATTATTTATTATTCCTATTTTGTCTATTCCCCTTTTAAAATTAACTGGATCTGTAGTTAATTCTATTAGGGTATAATCTTTTTCTAGGTATTCTTCAAGATTCTAAAGAGTCTTCTAATTCTCTTATTTCTAGTTTATTGCTGCTCGCAACAATATTTCTCATTTTCATTACAGTCTTTACAAATACCTATCATTTTTATTTAGCTGGGTAATTTTGGCAAGTTGATTAACTTGTGTCTCTATTTTCTTAGTCTGAACTGGCGAGTATGTACTATCTTTCTGAAATATTATTCCATCTCTGGTGATAGTACAGCTACCATTGTGCTTTAATAAGAAGTCTAATCCTAGAATAAAGTCTGTGTTTATATTTAAATCTCTAACTAATATTTTTTCTATTTTATAGCTAGGATTATAAAACTTATCGCAAGTGTTTATAAAACTTAAACTAGCTTCTTGTATGTAATATTTATAGAAATTATGTGTCCCATCCATTTGCATGGCTGAAGACGGTTTGTCTAAAGTTTGTATTAAATTTTTTGGTACTATTCTTTTATTAAGGATACTACTCGTGCAGCCTGTGTCTACTAAGGCTAGCGTAGTAATTTCGTATTCTTTGATTCTAATTTTTGTTAATAATCTTAATGAACTAAACTTTTTATTTTCGTTACAGATTAAAGAATTACTTAGGAATTCTGTAGATTCTTCTACTTCCTGTTTTTCTTCATCTGACGACTCGTCTAGAGCTATATCTTTTCCTTTTTCTATTTTAGTTAATCTCATTTCTAGACTATTTACTCTAGTTTCTAGGGTCATTAATCTTATTGTAATAGTTGGGTCTATTACTTGTTGTTCTATTATCTTGTCTAGTACCTCTTTTTGTCCTATACTAATATTTAATTCTTTTTGAATGCAGGTTATGCATCCTTCCATATAGCATTTTTTGCATCTGGCCCTTTTGCTTCTGCTTGGGAACCATTTGCATATACAGCAGGCTATACTGTCTATACCTTTGTTCTTTTCAAAGATATGTTCGCAGTCTACTGATGTATTTACTAGATTATTTAGTTCGTCTGATATCTGAAGCTGTTCTATCCCTATTTCGTTTATGAAATTGTCTGCTTCAGAGTCTGATGAGTCTAATTGGTGATTTTCCTCACCTTGTATGGTTACTACAGAATAAATACTTTCTGTGTCTGACATATATTCGTCTACGCCAATTAAGGTTTCTTGGAAGTCTTCTATTAATTGTGCGTTTTTTGAGTTGTTATTTATTCTCTTTGGGCAAGTATTTGCTAAATGTTCTATACTGCCACAAGTAAAACATTCTAGTCTATTTTTATAGGTTCTGTCGTTCCTATATTTTCTTAAATGTTTATTTTTATCTAAGTAAGGCTTTTTAGCCGTTGATCTTCTAAGGTAATATTTCTTTTTGTCATATCTATCGTAATTCTGATAACCATATTTCTTTTTCTTTTTATATGGTTTTCTTTTCTGGGGGTCTTTGTCATAGCTTTGAGTAGTGTATATAACGCTTTTGCAAAAGCTTAACTCATTCTGTTTGAGTTGCTTTTGTATTTGCAGATTCGTACACTTCTCTTGGAGTATCTCCATTATGTGTTGTATTCTATGACCAATGGACCATTTAGCGTTAGGGTTTTGTAGTATTCCCTCTCGCTTTCCCCAACGATATTCTATTTCTCGTCCTAGTGCTCCTGGTAATTTATTAAATAACTTCTTACCTAAGTCTTGATCAAACGAGTTACCGCTGATCGTGCAGTAGTAAAAGAAATCGTTTAAGAATTTCTTTATGTATATCCAATTACTTATACTAAGTTGTTCTAACTTAATTAATGCATTCTTTTGTAGAATCACTAATCCACTATTTGGGTCTTCTCCAGTAATAAGAGTGTGAATCTTATTTGTGAAGTTATAGGGATTTGCCCCCATCGACACCAACTGATGGAATTCTTCTGTGAAATTGCTTTTGTAGGCTTCCCACAGAGCTTTTGTAGATTCTCCTAGGAATGTTTCTAAGTATTTGTACATTGTCTCATTGCCTGCTTTACGTAACTTTGTATATAGTCCGCAACTACGATACCTTTCCATAAATCTATTACTAATTCCATTTACTGGGGATGGTGTCTTTGCTATATTCAGGATTTTCCCCTGCTTTGCTCCTTGTTGGAGGGTTATATTTTCTTCTATGGGTAATCTTTTTCCTGATGGCTTAACCTGTTGTTGTACAGGGTCTTCCACGGTTCTAAACACGCGTCGTCTAGGTACATTACCCGTGCTAGTATCTACCGTTATGTTCTCTCCAGTTGTTCTCTGGAAAGGACTTGAGCTAGATGCGCTAGTCTCCATTAATTCTTTATAACTAATTTCTGATCTATTTTCTATTTCTTTTTCTTCTGTATCTTCCCCTAAACCTAATTCGCTATCTATCGAGAAGTCTTTCCAGATTTCTTCAAACATTTCTGTTTTTTCTCTGGCTATGCGATCTTCTTTGTAACCTTCGTTGTCTGTTCTTTTAGTACAGTATTTAAAATGTTCTATTGCCTCTTCTATTTCCATGTTATCTTGCTTGCAACCTTTGCATTTAAATAACATTTTGGGCTTTCTTCTTTTCAGGTCTTGGGCTTGTTCTATAGCGAAGTCTACTTCATATCCGTCTGGGATTTCTTCTATGTTCATTAAATTTAGGTCTTCTTCTGCTATTGTACTTTCTTCTTCGCAATCTTTTATGGAGTGTACTTGTAATCAGAAACCTTATGGAGGTTTCTCCATGTCTGCTTGTATATTCTAAATGCGAGGCTGGTTGTAACGTTGTCTTTTTATTATTAAACATGTCTAATTTCCATTCTAGGCCTGCATACTCTTTTGTGTGTATTTTAGTTGGCTTAATTAAATTAATTCCTTTGTTACTCATTAGTTCTACTACATCATTGATTTTTAGTTTAAACTTAGTATTACTACTTGTAGTCATTTTACCTAAAAATCCTAAACATAATAATAAATTATTTCCGCTATGCATTTCTTCATAGCCTTTTGTCTGGATTCCTATTTTTATATGTTTACCGAATTCTGCTAAGTTTATTAAAAAGTCTGGACTGATGTAAAAGATTCCTCCGTTATCAGTCATGTCTATTTCGGTCATACCGATGATGGATTTTTTCATGTCTCATTCATCTATCGTCATATATAATTATTAAAACTTTACTTCCTAAATTCTTTCTCGTTAGACCTTTTATTCCTATTACCATTAATCCCATGTGCATGAGAGTTCTCGTATTTCTTTTGATTTGTCTAAATGATTCTTCATTTACTAAATTTAGGTTTTGAATCTGTCCTTCCTAATAATCGACAACCTGTTTCTCTATAATGTCTCAATAGTTGTGTCAGTAGATGTTAATCTACCAAGATTGTATAGGGTTCTAGGATTCAACAAGTTTAACTGGTGTTGTTGAAAAATACTAATGTCTTTGTCTACATTTATAATTTCACTTAATTGTAAATTAGCTTCTTCAGGGGTTTTTCTATTTAGTATTCTTGATACTAAACTATTTCTTACCCTGTCTTATGTGAAACTTTGTCTTGGTCTTTCGGTTCTTGATCTATTTGAAAGAAAGTCCATTTTTGTGGCTTTCTTGTTTTGACTACTCTTTCTTTTTGTGGAGTTAATTCTATTCTGTTTAACTGGTCTATCAAACTATCTATAGCCTGAGCTTCTTTTTCTGTCTTTCTATTTCTATTATCTCCTTCTACTGTTTTTAGAAAAATATGTTCGTCTAACTTGTTTACTCTATTTGCTAGATTATCTATCTTTCTGTAAGTCTACTAATAAAGTTGTGATTACTATACCTTGTTGAATCAGCATTTGGTCCGATTTCAACTGGTATGTAATTCTTATAGTCGTCATAAAGGAATAGATTTTTCTATTATCCTTGCTGCTTGTTCTTGAGTGTTTTCAATACTCATGAAATAAGTGCAAGTTTTAAATCTTTAACAGATTGTTCTAATTTTAAAAATCTTTCAACTATGTCTTTTCTTAATTCTTTATTTTCTTGACTTATTTTTAGTTCTAGATCTATTAAGTTATCTTTAAAAAGCTTATCTAAATCTTTCCTAGGCGGTCTATTATCATTGGCTAGGTAATCTAGATTTCTTTCAGTCTTTTTAAATAGTTCTTCTTGTTTAGATAATAGGTCTTCTAATCTTTGCTGACAGTCTTGATATTTCTTATTGTCTATTTTTAATCTTTCACTTAAGTTAATGATTAGGTCTACTATTGTATTTAGTTGTTTATCTTCTCCGTGGAGAGAGTGTTCTCCTTGTCCTATGTTACACCTAATTATATTTTGGTCTGATAGTATTCTATAGTTTTTACTTGCTTCTAGTCTTAAGTCTAAATAGTCTAAATGTTTTAATTGAGCTATGATTATCCTAGAGAGGCAGTCTTACTTTTTAACTTCCACTTTTGATACTCTAACCACTGTCCTGCGTGATCTATATCACTTTGTAGTCCTAGTAGGTGCCAATGTAAGTCTCTAGTTAGTATTACGTCTATGTCTTCTTCTATTATTCGATTATATAGATTTTCTGCAAAATTATTTCTATCTAGATCTATTAGAAGGGGTTGAACGTCTTGAATAAAAAAGTCTACGACTTCGTCTATGGATACTTTTCTTATATTTTTGTCTCTTATCTCGCTTAATCCTCTTCTCCTTACTTCTAATAAGTGAGAGAGATTCTCTAATGCGGCTAAGGATTTTACATACTTTCGCCTTTTCTTAGTCTGTACTCTAATTATATGTACTGTATATCTAATACTTTGTGCGAAAAAAGAGCTTTTCATAAAAATTTAAAGTCTACAGAGTCTGCGACAGTCTTATTTGTTTTTTGCGAGTGTAGTCCTATCAGGAAGTTCTCGCTCTGATACCAATAAAAAGCGGGGGTTATTTCAATGAAGATATTTCAATAAAGCGGGGGTTGAGTTGAGTTGTGAGTCCTACTAAGTACTCCCTTCCCGGTGTACTCTGTTCATATAAGTCTACTATTTCAAAGTCTATCTCCTGTAGTAAATTTTTTTTTTTTTAATCTGGACTCTGTCCACTACTAGTCTTAGATTACTATTTATCATCCCCGCTGCTCATGTTTCATTACTATTCAATCTTTTAGCACAAGGTCCTATTCACTCCTTCTTCTTAATCGCTCATCTCTTCCTCCAAGCTTTACCCTGCTATGTCTATCGCCTTTAACCACACCCACAAGCGCCACAACAAATTCTTCAATGGACATCAACAGGCCAATAATCAACCACCGTTGACACGGGAATTTACGGGTTAATCCATGGACAGCATAACGGAGCTCGTCAGAGAACCATATACTAAGTCAAGAAGCTATCGTGACCAGGCATGCTACTGTTATGATTTAAACAGTAATTCTACATTCATGGCAGCGATTATAACAGTAATTCAAGATTCATGATGAAAATAAGACTTCATATTAACATAAACTGATTCCTGCATTTCTGCAAGAACTTCATAAAAAACAAACTTAATATACATGGTGGAGATAAACTACTGAAATTTAAACTTACATGTCTAGAGGACCAGGGAGGTTTCCCGTTCGGGATTCCTGAACCGCTAGCCCTACTGGGGGAGCTGAATCCTGTTCCAAGCTATCTTACAAGGGAAATTTACAAGGGGGATTTATTTATGGAAAGAAAACATATGTTGAGTGGAGAGATTTAGAGAGAGTGTGCCTCTGCCTCTAACCGCTTCTGTCTGTAAGAGAGTGCGGAGTCTGATATTTATAATGTCTGGCGGACTTGAGCTTCGGATTTCAAAATAAAAAGGAATCTTCAAAAGTGTCTGCCGGGTGCGCTGTGGGCCCCATAGTCGCTTTTGCTTTTGGAAAATTTTTCTTTTTGATTTTGTTGTCTTGTGCTGTTGGCATCCGCTTTCTGTAAAGTAGCATCTGCTTTCGGCTACTTTCCGCAAAGTAAGACTTATTGGTCTATTGTCTTTAGCGGCATTTTCTTCTGCTGCTTTTGGCTTTGTCGGCCATGATTCTGATGTCTGAGCAGTGTGATTCAAACAGTTTTATGTGTCCAAATTATGTAATGCGATAGAATCAAAACTCATGCCTGAGTCATAGGCATCATTAGGATCCTGTGCGTCTTGGACATTTTCTGGTTCTGTATCCGAAACATGGGATGCATCGGAAATATGATCTTCGGGGACAGAAAATTGGTTACGTCTGTTGTACCTTATTGGGACTGTAAATTCTTCATTTAGTTCCAATGAAGTAACATGTAGTTCTTTTTCTGGTGTTTCAGTCACTGTTTCTTTTTTAGAAAAATTTGCTCAAGAGTTTCTTTAACAATTTTTTCTATGTTCTTCTGCTGTTTCTTTGTGTGATTACTCCTTGCTCGGGAAGTTGATCTAGTGAGCGTTCTGGGGAGCCTACGTCTAGTCTTTGAGGAAGATGCTTCCTCCTGTTCATTTTTTGGCAAAATGACAGCCATTAACGGATTTGATAAGTCTTTACCGGCGACCGTTTGTACCGGACTAGTTGTATCTATACCTGATACAATAGGTTTTGTTACATTCAGTAGGGAATGTACACCTATCTCATCCATTTTTGTAGGAGTTGGAGAACTCTGAGTCTGGGTTTGTGGTGTATTTCGGGTCTGTCTCAGAAGTATTTCAAATTTTGTAACTTTTTCTAGTAGGTGAGTATTTTGGGAGGAAAGTTCCTCTTTAGTCTGATTTAGTCTTTTGAATGCTTCTGTCATGGCGCTACAATGATCACAGAATATAACTTTATCTGTGTCTTTCTGGATATTGTATTGGGGTGTCTTTTGAGTCTGACTGAATTTTAGAGCTGGAGAAATATAGTAGTTGGGCCCAAGTGTTCCTCGAGCATAGTCTAGAGCTTCCGTAAAATCATTAAAACCTTTGAACAAGGGGGTTTTAAAATCTTTTATGGATTCTACTACCTCAATCCAGGTCTGGAAAATTCCGTTTGTCTTACCATGAACCACCACATAAAATTTAAATTTCTTATCTAAATTTTTCTCGTGTAAATAGAAACATGTACTATTTAGAGTGGCCACAAAGTGGCTATTGTCTTTCTTACTATGCGCTATCCATAAGTTGTCAATGAGGCAGCGCTGTTGTCTGTCTAACACGTAATCTGGCAAAACTTTGAAAGTAATGTTAGAAGGAGGAAAAGCAACTAAATTATTTTTTCCAAAATAAAGTCTTTCTAAAGCAGGTGTCTCAAATTGTGCCATGGGCTTGAATTTCAAGTTCCCAACAGGCTTTGTCTCACATGTGTCTGAGTCTGAGGGTTTGGCTGGGCCTTTCCCTTTGTCTGTAGGTTTGGCTGGGCCTTTCCCTTTATCTTTTTGAGTCTGCTTTGAGGTGCTCATTCTGCTAAGAATAACAAATAAAGTTAGCTTGCGCTAAGCTTCATAGTACCTCTAGATGTAGTTATTGCTAACCTACTTAGTTGATCTGCTAAATTATTGTCTTTTCCTTTAATATGTTCGAATATCAAATTATATATTGATATCGTGTCTAGGAAATTTAACCATCTATGTCTACTACTACTTTTGTCGTTTATTTTCTGGTGAAACTTCACAATAGCTTCACAAATTGCTCGACTAAAATCTCTGGTTTGTTTAAAATATGTAATCTAAATGCATTTAGAGCATAGATTACTGCTAGTATTTCTACGTCTATACTGCTCATATTACCCTTTTCGCGATATTTGCCGCTTTGGTAGGCGCAAATTCGTTCCGTGGTCTTATTGCAGTATTTGTTGGTCTTTGCCTTTAACACCGCGCCCCATCCTTCAAAACTTCCATCTGTTTCAATAATCAGATAAGAGACAAAAATGGACTTTCTTTCAAATAGATCAAGAACCGAAAAACCAAGACAAAGTTTCTCAGAAGACAGGGTAAGAAATAGTTTAGTATCAAGAATACTAAATAAAAGAACCCCTGAAGAAACTAATTTACAATTAAGTGAAATTATAAATGTAGACAAAGACATTAGTATTTTTCAACAACACCAGTTAAACTTGTTGGATCCTAGAACCCTATACAATACTGGTAGATTAACATCTACAGCACAACTATTCAGACATTATAGAGAAGAACAGTTGTCAGTATTAGGAGGACAGGTTCAAACCCTAAATTTAGTAAATGAAGAATCATTTAGACAAATCAAAAGAAATACCAGAACTCTCATGCACATGGGATTAATGGTAATAGGAATAAAAGGTCTAACCAGAAAGAATTTAGGAAGTAAAGTTTTAATAATTATATATGACGATAGATGGACAGACATGAAAAAATCCATCATCGGTATGACCGAAATAGACATGACTGATAACGGAGGAATATTCTACATCAGTCCAGACTACCTAATAAACTTAGCAGAATTCGGTAAACATATAAAAATAGGAATCCAGACAAAAGGCTATGAAGAAATGCATAGCGGAAATAACTTATTATTATGTTTAGGATTTTTAGGAAAGATGACTACAAGTAGCAATACCAAGTTTAAATTAAAAATCAATGATGTAGTAGAACTAATGAGTAACAAAGGAATTAATTTAATTAAGCCAACTAAAATACAACCAGAAGAGTATGCAGGCCTAGAATGGAAATTAGACATGTTTAATAATAAAAAGACAACGTTACAACCAGCCTCGCATTTAGAATATACAAACTGACATGGAGAAACCTCCATAAGGTTTACAGATTACAAGTACACTCCGCAAAAAGATTGCGAAGAAGAAAGTACAATAGCAGAAGAAGACCTAAATTTAATGAACATAGAAGAAATCCCAGACGGATATGAAGTAGACTTCGCTATAGAACAAGCCCAAGACCTGAAAAGAAGAAAGCCCAAAATGTTATTTAAATGCAAAGGTTGCAAGCAAGATAACATGGAAATAGAAGAGGCAATAGAATATTTTAAATACTGTACTAAAAGAACAGACAACGAAGGTTACAAAGAAGATCGCATAGCCAGAGAAAAAATAGAAATGTTTGAAGAAATCTGGAAAGACTTCTCGATAGATAGCGAATTAGGTTTAGGGAAGATATGTAAGAAAAGAAATAGAAAATAGGTCAGAAATTAGTTATAAAGAATTAATGGAGACTAGCGCATCTAGCTCAAGTCCTTTCCAGAGAACAACTGGAGAGAACATAACGGTAGATACTAGCACGGGTAATGTACCTAGACGACGCGTGTTTAGAACCGTGGAAGACCCTGTACAACAACAGGTTAAGCCATCAGGAAAAAGATTACCCATAGAAGAAAATATAACCCTCCAAGAAGGAGGAAACAGGGGGAAAATCCTGAATATAGCAGCACACGATCCCCAGAAATGGAATTCCGTAATAGATTTATGGAAAGGTATCGTAGTTGCAGACTATATACAAAGTTACGTAGAAACAGACGCTGAGACAATGTACAAATACTTAGAAACATTCCTAGGAGAATCTACAAAAGCTCTGTGGGAAGCCTACAAAAGCAATTTCACAGAAGAATTCCATCAGTTGGTGTCGATGGGGGCAAATCCCTATAACTTCACAAATAAGATTCACACTCTTATTACTGGAGAAGACCCAAATAGTGGATTAGTGATTCTACAAAAGAATGCATTAATTAAGTTAGAACAGCTTAGTATAAGTAATTGGATATACATAAAGAAATTCTTAAACGATTTCTTTTACTACTGCACGATCAGCGGTAACTCGTTTGATCAAGACTTAGGTAAGAAGTTATTTAATAAATTACCAGGAGCACTAGGACGAGAATAGAAGATCGTTGGGGAAAGCGAGAGGGAATACTACAAAACCCTAACGCTAAATGGTCTATTGGTCATAGAATCCAACACATAATGGAGATACTCCAAGAGAAGTGTACGAATCTGCAAATACAAAAGCAACTCAAACAGAATGAGTTAAGCTTTTGCAAAAGCGTTATATACACTACTCAAAGCTATGACAAAGACCCCCAGAAAAGAAAACCATATAAAAAGAAAAAGAAATATGGTTATCAGAATTACGATAGATATGACAAAAAGAAATATTACCTTAGAAGATCAACGGCTAAAAAGCCTTACTTAGATAAAAATAAACATTTAAGAAAATATAGGAACGACAGAACCTATAAAAATAGACTAGAATGTTTTACTTGTGGCAGTATAGAACATTTAGCAAATACTTGCCCAAAGAGAATAAATAACAACTCAAAAAACGCACAATTAATAGAAGACTTCCAAGAAACCTTAATTGGCGTAGACGAATATATGTCAGACACAGAAAGTATTTATTCTGTAGTAACCATACAAGGTGAGGAAAATCACCAATTAGACTCATCGACTACAAGGCATAATTTCATAAACGAAATAGGGATAGAACAACTTCAGATATCGATTTAACTAAATAATCTAGTAAATACATCAAGAGATCATGAACATATCTTTGAAAAGAACAAAGGTATAGACAAGATAGCCTCTTTGTATATGCAAATGGTTCCCAAGGTATAAAGGGCCAGATGCAAAAAATGCTATATGGAAGGATGCATAACCTGCATTCAAAAAGAATTAAATATTAGTATAGGACAAAAAGAGGTACTAGACAAGATAATAGAACAACAAGTAATAGACCCAACTATTACAATAAGATTAATGACCCTAGAAACTAGAGTAAATAGTCTAGAAATGAGATTAACTAAAATAGAAAAAGGAAAAGATATAGCTCTAGACGAGTCGTCAGATGAAGAAAAACAGGAAGTAGAAGAATCTACAGAATTCCTAAGTAATTCTCTAATCTGTAACGAAAATAAAAAGTTTAGTTCATTAAGATTATTAACAAAAATTAGAATCAAAGAATACGAAAATACTACGCTAGCCTTAGTAGACACAGTCGCATTTAGTAGTATCCTTAATAAAAGAATAGTACCAGAAAATTTAATACAAACTTTAGACAAACCGTCTTCAGCCATGCAAATGGATGGGACACATAATTTCTATAAATATTACATACAAGAAGCTAGTTTAAGTTTTATAAACACTTGCGATAAGTTTTATAATCCTAGCTATAAAATAGAAAAAATATTAGTTAGAGATTTAAATATAAACACAGACTTTATTTTAGGTTTAGACTTCTTATTAAAGAACAATGGTAGCTGTACTATAACCAGAGATGGAATAATCTTTCAGAAGGATAGTACATACTCGCCGGTTCAGACAAAAAAGGTAGACACCCAAGTTAACCAAATAGCTAGACTTACCCAGTTAAGCAACAAAGAAAGTTGTTGTAAAGACTGTAATGAAAGCGAGAAATATTGCTGCCAAAACAGCAATAAACTAGAAATAAGAGAGTTAGAAGACTCTATAGAAACTGAAGAATACTTAGAAAAAGATTATACCCTAATAGAATTAACTACAGACCCAGTTAATTTTAAAAAGGGAATAGAAAAAATAGGAATAATAAATAATCAGAAAGACTTAGATAACATAGTAAAGATTTTGGATGAACTAGAAATTATAGGAGAAAAACCCCTCAGACATTGGAAAAATAACAAAATACTCTGTGAATTAGATATTATTAACCCAGAGTATATAATAAAGACAGCATCCATAGAATCCACTAATCAAGACTTAGAAGATTTTAAGACAACCATAAAAGAATTGTTAGATTTAGAGATTATAAGAAGATCCACCTCTAAACACCGGTCAGCCGCGTTTATAGTTAGAAACCATTCTGAAGAAGTCAGAGGAAAATCAAGAATGGTAATTAATTATAAAAGACTGAACGATAATACGAGAAGTAACGGATATAAACTACCCGATAAAACAGAACTAATCAATAGAATTCAGGGTAAGACTATATTTAGTAAATTCGATTGTAAGTCAGGCTATTGGCAGGTCAAGATGCACCCAACAAAGATAGAATGGACAGCATTCACTTGTCCAGAAGGACATTTTGAATGGCTAGTAATGCCATTCGGCCTAAAAACGGCTCCACCTATCTTCCAGAAGAAAATGGACGATATATTTGGAGAATACAAGAAATTTACTATAGTTTATATAGACGATATTTTAGTATTTAGTAGCAATATGGTAGAACATTTAGGACATCTCCAAACCGTCTTTAGACTCTTTGTCCAGAACGGATTAATTATTAGCAAGAAAAAGATGGTGTTATGTAAAACATACATAGACTTTTTAGGAGTTACAATTGGGGAAGGAAAAATTAGACTTCAACCCCATATAGCAAAAAAGGCACTAGAGATGCCGGATAAATTAGATAATACTAAAGACCTTCAGAAATTTTTAGGAATTTTAAATTATGCCCGAACTTTTATAAAAGATCTAGGAAAGATCGCAGGACCTCTTTATTCAAAAACAGGTTCTACAGGTCAGAAAAAGTTCAACACCTAAGACATTAAAATAGTTAAGCTCTTAAAGCAAAGGATCCAGAACATTCCGGATCTAAGCCTTCCTTTAGAAAACGACTATCTGATTATTGAAACAGATGGAAGTTTTGAAGGATGGGGCGCGGTGTTAAAGGCAAAGACCAACAAATACTGCAATAAGACCACGGAACGAATTTGCGCCTACCAAAGCGGCAAATATCGCGAAAAGGATAATATGAGCAGTATAGACGTAGAAATACTAGCAGTAATCTATGCTCTAAATGCATTTAGATTACATATTTTAAACAAACCAGAGATTTTAGTCGAATGCATCATGAAGCTATTGTGAAGTTTCACCAGAAAAAAAACGACAAAAGTAGTAGTAGACGTAGATGGTTAAATTTCCTAGACACGATATCAATATATAATTTGATATTCGAACATATTAAAGGAAAAGACAATAATTTAGCAGATCAACTAAGTAGGTTAGCAATAACTACATCCAGAGGTACTATGAAGCTTAGCGCAAGCTAACTTTATTTGTTATTCTTAGCAGAATGAGCACCTCAAAGCAGACTCAAAAAGATAAAGGGAAAGGCCCAGCCAAACCTACAGACAAAGGGAAAGGCCCAGCCAAACCCTCAGACTCAGACACATACAGACAAAGCCTGTTGGGGAACTTGAAATTCAAGCCCATGGCACAATTTGAGACACCTGCTTTGGAAAGACTTTATTTTGGAAAAAATAATTTAGTTGCTTTTCCTCCTTCTAACATTACTTTCAAAGTTTTGCCAGATTACGTGTTAGGCAGGACAAACTACGCCTCATTGACAACTTATGGATAGCGCATAGTAAGAAAGACAATAGCCACTTTGTGGCCACTCTAAATAGTACATGTTTCTATTTACACGAGAAGAATTTAGATAAGAAATTTAAATTTTATGTGGTGGTTCATGGTAAGACAAACGGAATTTTCCAGACCTGGATTGAGGTAGTAGAATCCATAAAAGATTTTAAAACCCCCTTGTTCAAAGGTTTTAATGATTTTACGGAAGCTCTAGACTATGCTCGAGGAACACTTGGGCCCAACTACTATATTTCTCCAGCTCTAAAATTCAGTCAGACTCAAAAGACACCCCAATACAATATCCAGAAAGACACAGATAAAGTTATATTTTGTGATCATTGTAGCGCCATGACAGAAGCATTCAAAAGACTAATCAGACTAAAGAGGAACTTTCCTCCCAAAATACTCATCTACTAGAAAAAGTTACAAAATTTGAAATACTTCTGAGACAGACCCGAAATACACCACAAACCCAGACTCAGAGTTCTCCAACTCCTACAAAAATGGATGAGATAGGTGTACATTCCCTATTGAATGTAACAAAACCTATTGTATCAGGTATAGATACAACTAGTCCGGTACAAACGGTCGCCGGTAAAGACTTATCAAATCAGATTAATAATTTGTCATTTTGCCAAAAAATGAACAGGAGGAAGCATCTTCCTCAAAGACTAGACGTAGGCTCCCCAGAACGCTCACTAGATCAACTTCCCGAGCAAGGAGTAATCACACAAAGAAGCAGCAGAAGAACATAGAAAAAATTGTTAAAGAAACTCTTGAGCAATTTTTTCTAAAAACACAAACAGTGACTGAAACACCAGAAAAAGAACTACATGTTACTTCATTGGAACTAAATGAAGAATTTACAGTCCCAATAAGGTACAACAGACGTAACCAATTTTCAGTCCCCGAAGATCATATTTCCGATGCATCCCATGTTTCGGATACAGAACCAGAAAATGTCCAAGACGCACAGGATCCTAATGATGCCTATGACTCAGGCATGAGTTTTGATTCTATCGCATTACATAATTTGAACACGTAAACTGCTTGATCACACCGCCGGACATCGTAAATCATGGCCGACAAAGCCAAAAGCAAGAAGAAAAATGCCGCTAAAGACAACAGACCAATAAGTCTTACTTTATGGAAAGTAGCCAGCGATGCTACTTTACGTAAAGCGGATGCCAAGAAGACAAGACAACAAAATCAAAATAAAAAATTTTCCAAAAGCAAAAGCGACTATGGGGCCCACAGCGCACCCGGCAGATACTTTTGAAAGATTCTTTTTTCATTTTGAAGTCCGAAGCTCAAGTCCGCCAGACATTATAAATATCGACTCGCACTCTCTTACGCAGAAGCGTTGCTAGAGGCAGAGGCACACACTCTCTCTACATCTCTCCACTCAACATATGTTTTCTTTCCATAAATAAATCCCCTTGTAAATTTCCCTTGTAAGATAGCTTGGAACAGATTCACCTCCCAAGAGGCTAGCGCTTCCGGAATCCGAGCGGGAAACCTCCTGGTCCTCTAGACATGTAAGTTTAAATTTCAGTAGTTTATCTCCACCATGTATATTAAGTTTGTTTTTATGAAGTTCTTGCGTAAATGCAGAATCGCTTTATGTTAATATGAAGTCTTATTTTCATCATGAATCTTGAATTACTGTTATAATCGCTACCATGAATGTAGAATTACTGTTTAAATCATAACAGTAGCATGCCTGGTCACGATAGCTTCTTGACTTAGTATATGGTTCTCTGACGAGCCTCAGTTATCTTTGTCCATGGATTAACCCGTAAATTCCCGTGTCAACGGTGGTTGATTATTGGCCTGTTGATGTCCGCTGAAGGACTGTTGTGGCCGCTTGTGGGTGTGGTTAAAGACGATAGACATAGCAGGGGTAAAGCTTGGAGGAAGAGATGAACAGTTAAGAAGAAGGAGTGAATAGGACCTTGTGCTAAAAGATTGAATAGTAATTAAACATGAACGGCAGGGATGATAAATAGTAATCTAAGACTAGTGACTGGACAGAGTCCAGATTAAAAAAAAAATAATTTACTACAGGAGATAGACTTTGAAATAGTAGACTTATATGAACAGAGTACACCGGGAAGGGAGTACTTAGTAGGACTCACAACTCAACTCAACCCCCGCTTTATTGAAATATCTTCATTGAAATAACCCCCGCTTTTTATTGGTATCAGAGCGAGAACTTCCTGATAGGACTACACTCGCAAAAAACAAATAAGACTGTCGCAGACTCTGTAGACTTTAAATTTTTATGAAAAGCTCTTTTTTCGCACAAAGTATTAGATATACAGTACATATAATTAGAGTACAGACTAAGAAAAGGCGAAAGTATGTAAAATCCTTAGCCGCATTAGAGAATCTCTCTCACTTATTAGAAGTAAGGAGAAGAGGATTAAGCGAGATAAGAGACAAAAATATAAGAAAAGTATCCATAGACGAAGTCGTAAACTTTTTTATTCAAGACGTTCAACCCCTTCTAATAGATCTAGATAGAAATAATTTTGCAGAAAATCTATATAATCGAATAATAGAAGAAGACATAGACGTAATACTAACTAGAGACTTACATTGGCACCTACTAGGACTACAAAGTGATATAGATCACGCAGGACAGTGGTTAGAGTATCAAGAGTGGAAGTTAAAAAGTAAGACTGCCTCTCTAGGATAATCATAGCTCAATTAAAACATTTAGACTATTTAGACTTAAGACTAGAAGCAAGTAAAAACTATAGAATACTATCAGACCAAAATATAATTAGGTGTAACATAGGACAAGGAGAACACTCTCTCCACGGAGAAGATAAACAACTAAATACAATAGTAGACCTAATAATTAACTTAAGCGAAAGATTAAAAATAGACAATAAGAAATATCTAGACTGTCAGCAAAGATTAGAAGACCTATTATCTAAACAAGAAGATTTGTTTAAAAAGACTGAAAGAAATCTAGATTACCTAGCCAATAATAATAGACCGCCTAGGAAAGATTTAGATAAGCTTTTTAAAGATAACTTAATAGATCTAGAACTAAAAATAAGTCAAGAAAATAAAGAATTAAGAAAAGACATAGTTGAAAGATATTTAAAATTAGAAAAATCTGTGAAGGATTTAAAACTTGCACTTATTTCATGAGTATTGAAAACACTCAAGAACAAGCAGCAAGGATAATAGAAAAATCTATTCCTTTAACAGACGACTATAAGAATTACATACCAGTTCAGAAATCAGACCAAATTCTGATTCAACAGGGTATAGTAATCACAACTTTATTAGTAGACTTACACCGAAAGATAGATAATCTAGCAAATAGAGTAAACAAGTTAGACGAACATATTTTTCTAAAAACAGTAGAAGGAGATAATAGAAATAGAAAGACAGAAAAAGAAGCTCAGGCTATAGATAATTTAATAGACCAGTTAAATAGAATAGAGATAACTCCACAAAAAGAAAGAGTAGTCAAAACAAGAAAGCCACAGAAATGGACTTTCTTTCAAATAGATCAAGAACCGAAAAACCAAGACAAAGTTTCTCAGAAGACAGGGTAAGAAATAGTTTAGTATCAAGAATACTAAATAAAAGAACCCCTGAAGAAACTAATTTACAGCTAAGTGAAATTATAAATGTAGATAAAGACATTAGTATTTTTCAACAACATCAGTTAAATTTGTTGAATCCTAGAACCCTATACAATACTGGTAGATTAACATCTACAGCACAACTATTCAGACACTATAGAGAAGAACAGTTGTCAGTATTAGGAGGACAGGTTCAAAACCTAAATTTAGTAAATGAAGAATCATTTAGACAAATCAAAAGAAATACCAGAACTCTCATGCACATGGGATTAATAGTAATAGGAATAAAAGGTCTAATCAGAAAAAATTTAGGAAGTAAAGTTTTAATAATTATATATGACGATAGATGGACAGACATGAAAAAATCCATCATCGGTATGACCGAAATAGACATGACTGATAACGGAGGAATCTTTTACATCAGTCCAGACTTTTTAATAAACTTAGCAGAATTCGGTAAACATATAAAAATAGGAATCCAGACAAAAGGCTATGAAGAAATGCATAGCGGAAATAATTTATTATTATGTTTAGGATTTTTAGGTAAAATGACTACAAGTAGTAATACTAAGTTTAAACTAAAAATCAATGATGTAGTAGAACTAATGAGTAACAAAGGAATTAATTTAATTAAGTCAACTAAAATACAACCAGAAGAGTATGCATATATATATATATATATATATATATATATATATGTATGACAGTCAGAAATCCAAAGTGAAATTCTTGCGGTCAAAGTCTAGAAGCACAAAACCGCACAGTGCCACCACAATCTTAAGTATGACCTTCAGCGCATCTATTATACATGTCCTTCCAAACCCGAATGCTATATATACTGCAGTTTTCCCATAATTCAATGTCTAGAATTCGAGCCCATAATACTAATTTCCTTTAATAAGAAGTATTTTATCTAAAAAATAAAATTTTACTTACGAATTCAGATTAATTGAATTCCAAAAAGAATATCAAACATCAGATAAAAAAATAAAAAGAATTAATTACACGAAATATCCTTGTAATATGATTCAGTTTCGTATAATCTCCTTATATTATAAAATGAAACACTTACACATATGTACTATGAAAATTCTACGCTTACATCCCTTATGATGTATATACGTAGCTTAGTATATAAAAATATAATTATTAAAAGATAAACTAAAACTATAAATTAAACATTCTTACTAAGTTATTTTTATGAAATTTTAAAACAAAGATAACAAATTTAATAAACTTTTGTATCCATAACTTTGATTAGTAAAAAGAATAAATAGTTTTCGAACATTTATCGGTTGAAACTCTTAATCGACTATTAGCAATAACTTTCTTGCAATTTAATAGGCAACTTTTTTTAATTTTATTTAGTTATAATATTTTATTATTGTGTATACAATTTTCTCTTTATTATTATTTATTATTTTTTCTTCTACTTTAAAATTATTTTAATATATTTAGTTAGATGAATTTCATTTGTCTAAGATATTTATTACGTAAAAAGTTTAAATAGAAAAATAGGGATAACATAGGGGTTTAAGTGGATCTCAATAAAATGGGGGGGGGGGGGGTAAGTATTTGATTTTTAAATTATATGAGATCTACATATAATTGAGTCATAATACGGAGATGTCTAGTTTAATAATCCAAAAAATATACTGCATTTGCCCATTCATTGGACTGAATTATTTGTTCTCGTTGGTTATCCACGTATTGAGTTGGAGCACCTTTTCAAGTATAGCAATTTTGTCCCTTCATTTACACTTTATTACAATATATATTCTTGTGCATTTTCTAAATCTAATGAAGTTTTGACCCTCTTTTTAATGCTTAAAACATGAAGGTGACACATGCTTTCACCTGTCAGTGCATCAGATTTTCTTTATTTTTGGGTACATGTGTTCTAAAATTTCATTCTTAAATGTCAACTTTTCTAAACCATAATTTTATGAATTAGAATAAAATGGAAACCAATTTGGCGGAGACAATTAAGATGGCATTTGCTATAATGTTATTATCTTGGAAGGCGAATCTAAAATTTAAATTTTATAAGTTCAACTTTTAAAGTTTTACTATTGAGTTCATCATACTTTTAAAATTATGGATTCACACCTATTATTTATTACTTCATCCGTCCTAATTTATATGATGTAGTTTGACTGAACACGACGTTTAAAAATAAAGGAAGACTTTAGAATTTTGTGGTCTAAAATAAGCCAGAGATATTAGTGTGATTATAGATCATCTCGTTAAACGTAAAATGTAAAATTTAAAATTAAATTGTTGTCAAATAAGGAAATGTGTCATTCCTTTTTAGACTGACTAAAAATAAAATTGTGTCATATAAATTGGGACAGAGAAAATATTATTTTAAGAAAAATTTACACATAAATTTATGTAAGTAAAAGTGTATCAGAAAGGTTAATCAAGAAGGAAAAACTGAGTCGAGAGATGACTCTCTTTCTTTAAGACAAAATTGCCTCGCAGATGCTTTTACGGTATTGGACAATAGTCTCCCAAGATAAAACAGCAACAACCAACAATACAAAGCTAGTAATTGTTGATTCCGGCGAAGAAAACAATATTGAACAAATTGCAAAGAGATGAGAGGATTTTCTGGTGTTTTCCGTGTGTTTGCACTGAACAGTAATGTTCAATTTATAGGTGAAGAAGAGGGCAAATTCTGACTGTTGAAGTCAGATCCGTTGGCTGGCGCCGTTTGGAGAGCCGTTGCAACGTTTTCGAAATCTTCAGGGACTAAAGTGTAAATAAAAAATATTTCGGGAACCAAAAGAGAATTCTGGAAGAAAGCCCACAGCTCACGGCCCGTGACCGGGATGGCGGCGACAGCGCGCGTGTGGCTTAGCCCCGAACCCAAGCTCACCTAGGTCCTCCCCTTCTTAAAACTTGGGTCACTCCTTGGGGCCCAAACCCTTACTCAAAACTATAGTTAATATAGTCCTCAATCCTTCCATATTCAGCCGATCTGGGAGTTCTATTATTTGACCAAACCAGTCCATCTATTTGTGTCTCAAACACCTTACTTTGTGCATCAATATCTCTTTCATTCCTCAACGAAATTTGACGATACTTGGCACTAATATCATCTACTCATTTAGTATATTAGGCATGTGCGAAGAAATGATGTTTCTGACATGCGGGGCCCATGTGTTTATGTCATTAAAGATGGAAAAAACTCAATCTCATATAGTTAAATTTCCAACAATCCCCTCTCGAATGAGAATTGGTGCACACGAGGTGCCAAAGTTCAGCAATCTTTTAGCGGAATTATATTGTATCGGGAAAAGTAGCTTTCGGCTTGGAACTTTCCTTAGTCGATTACCATCGGATTTACTTACTGCGCGGTGAACGTGATGTCTTGAATCGTCAGTGTTTAATAACCAAGACAATGATATCAACACAATAACTCCCCTTATTCATTTATTCTTATAGTTTTGTCCATTGTGGCTATGGAAAACTCTTGGATTCTTAAGTGCGTACACTTGAAGCAGCCTGTCTTCGCACTTAAATAGGTGATCTCCAGTAAAGTATCCTGCTATACCCCACTCGCAAGTGTTAGAAATCATTAAAAGTTTTAGAAACTTATCATTTACCATTTATGCAGGTAGCACTTAATGTCTATCGCGGGAACAACCTTGGAATTATAAGAAAAATAATCTGAAGTGCCTTACTTCCAGTGAAGCGCTAAACCTGAACCTCTACAGTTTAGTTTTTCCATTGAACCAAAATTCTTGGGTTCTCCTGTTAGTAAGGTTGGGTTACCACCATAAAAATTCTTTATTGTTTGGGTTTTAAGCCCATTCCCCTAGACAGACATAATATTTGATCTTTGGGTAGGCCTTTAGTTAATTGATCCGCTATGTTATCCTTTGATTTGACGTAATCAATGGAAATGACACCCATATTAATCAACTGCCTAACGGTCTTATGTCTCCGACGAATATGTCTAGACTTGCCGTTGTACATACTATTTTGTGCCCTCCCTAAAGCCGATTGGCTGTCACAATGAATCATCACTGAAGGTACATGTTTATCCCAACAAGGGATATCCTCTAAGAAGTCGTGAAGTCATTCTACTTCTTCTCCTACTTTATCCAAAGCAATAAACCCCGATTCCATAGTGGATCGGGCGATGCATGTTTTCTTAGAGGACTTTCAAGACACAGCCCCACCATCAATTGTAAAAACATACCCACTGGTGGATTTGGTGTTCTTTATGTCCGATATCCATTTTGTATCACTGTATCCTTCAAATACGGCTGGATATCTAGAATAATGTAATCCATAAGTCAGCGAATATTTCAGATATCGTAGTATCCGATTTAACGCCTTCCAGTGATCAATTCCAGGATTACGAGTAAACCTAGCCAACTTATTGACTAGATAAGCGATATTGGGTCGGGTGCAGTTTGTAATGTACATTAAGCTACCAATGACCTGCGCATATCGCTCCTGAGATACGGGTGCACCACGATTCTTATCAATTCTATGATTCATATCTATTGGTGACTTCATAGGGGACTGTCAAATACATCAAATTTCCTCAAAACATCTTCAATGTAATGAGATTGGGATAAGACCAGCTCGTCAGATGTCTTAGACATCTTAATTCCTAAGATTACATTTGCAATACCAATATATCTTTCATGTTGAAACATTGTTTCAACATATTCTTGGTTTCCAGGATCAAGTTTAGACTACTTCCGGTAATGAGCATGTCATCTACGTAAAGACATATCATGATAAATGAGTCAAAGTTCCCTTTGATATAGATACATTTATCACATTCATTTATGGAGAAATATTTTGATAATAAAGTATTATCAAACATTTCATGCCATTATTTCGGGGCTTGTTTGAGTCCGTACAGAGACTTAACAAGTCGACATGCTTTCTTTTCTTGTCCTGGAACCACATCCCCTCGGGTTGTTCCATGTATATTTCCTCTTCCAACTCTCTGTTTAGGAAGGCTGTCTTAACATCAATTTGACGGATCTCAAGGTAACGCAAATATGCAATGGCTATGAATACCCTTATAGACGTTAATCTCGACACAAGGGAGTATGTGTCGAAGTAATCGAGGCGTTCCTTTTGTCCATAACCTTTGACTACTAATCTGGCCTTATACTTGTCACTAGTTCCATCTGCTTTGTACTTTCTTTTGAGTACCCACTTACATCCCAAAGGTTTGCTTCCCGGAGGAAGATCAACCATTTCCCAAGTATGATTTTGCATGATGAAATCTATTTCAATTTTTCTAGCTTCTTTCCAAAGATGTGATTCTGGAGTTGACAATGCTTTCTTAATTGTCCTCGGTTCATTTTCAACCATATAGGTTAGAAAATCTGGACCAAAGGTTTTGTCCTTTTGGCCCTTTTGCTATATCTTGGTTCAGCCTCTAGAACCCCTAAGTTCTGTAGATCTGGAACATTAAGTTCCGGATAGTCAGTAACTTCTGAGTCCTGTAGATCTGGAACGTCTACTTCCGAATAATCAGAAACTCCCGGGTTTTATTGATTTTGAGCATTTTGTTCATAACTTCGTTTGCGCGAAATTATTTCTTTTTCCTTTCAAGGAAAGATCTGTTCAAAGAATTCAACATTCCTTGATTCTATGATCGTACCCTCATGGATATCAGGAATCTACGACATATACACTAAGAAGCGATAAACACTATTGTTATTTGCATATCCAATGAATAAGCAATCTACAGTTTTAGGTCCAATTTTGACCTATTTTGGTTTAAGTACTTCGACCATTGCCAAATAGCCCAACACTTTCAAATATTTGTAAGTGAGTTTCTTTCCTTTCCATGATTCATATGGAGTTTTATCCTTACGCTTATGCGGAACTCTGTTGATAATTGTATTAGCGGTAAGAATCGCTTTGCTCCACATGTTTTGAGCTAAACCGGAATTGATAAGTAAATCATTCATCATTTCCTTTAACGTAGATTTTTGCGCTCGGCAATACCGTTAGACTGAGGCGAGTAAGGAGCGGTCGTTTGATGAACAATGCTGAATTGAGCACAATATTCTTCAAATGGTGCTACGTATTCTCCCCTATATCACTACGAATTGCCTTAATCTGTAGGTTTAGTTGATTTTCAACTTCTACTTTGTAACATTTAAATGCTTCAAACGCTTCATCTTTACTTTTCAACAAGTAAACATAACAATACCTTGTACTATCATCAATGAAAGTCACAAAGTACTTGTTCCCCCCTTTAGTTTGCACAAATTTTAAATCACATATGTCGGTGTGAATAAGTTCTAGAGGAGCGGTGTTTCTTTTCACTGAATGGAAAGAAGATTTGGTTAATTTTGCCTCTACGCACACCTCACATTTATGTTGAGGGTCTATGTTGAAAGAAGGCAACAATTTCAACTTTACTAACTTTTGAATGGATTTGTAGTTAACATGTCCTAATCTATGATGCCATAAATTAGAGGATTCAAGCAAGTAGGTAGAAGGCTTTATTTCATTAGATGAACGGATTATAGACATAGTATTTATTTTGAAGAGGCCGTCACATGCGAAGCCCCTTCCTACAAATATACCATTCTTAGTTATTACAAATTCGTTGGACTAAAAAACTAGTCTAAAGCCATCCTTGACCAACAGTGGCCCTGAAATCAAGTTCTTGCGGATGTTAGGGACGTGAATCACTTCCTTCAGAGTAAGCTCTTTGCCTGAAGTCATTTTGAGGACAACCTTTTCAACCCCTTGAACTTCAGAGGTAGCGTCGTTTTCCATGAATAACTTTTTACCCTTGATTGGGGCGTAAGAAGAGAATGCACTATTGTCATAGTAGATAAGATGGGTTGCACTCGTGTCTATCCACCATTGCCTTAGATTTTCCACCAGATTTTCCTCCAGCACTACAGCCGAGAAATTCTCAATTATGTCGTCAAGGTTCGAAGGACCACCTTCGTCTTGTACAACGTTAACCTTGGCCTTGCCTTTGTTCTTGGCCTTTTCCTTCTGCTCTAGCTTCAGTTTGCGACACTCTTTGATCACGTGGCCAGACTTTTCACAGTGATGACAATTTCCTTTGAACCTCTCTATCGGTTGGCTTTTGCCGTCTCCCTGAAACTTGCGCTATTTGTTAGTGTTTCCCTTCAAATCAACCAGATTCGCTTTTGCCTCCATTGGCTATTTTCCCTTAGATATAGCCCTTTTATTGTCCTCATGTATTTACAGTTTGATGATAAGGTCTTCAAACCCCATTTCTATTGTCTTTTGTTTGAGATAACTCATGAACTCCTTCCATGAGGGAGGAAATTTCTCAAGACGCAACCAGAAACTGCTCATTTGGCTTCATTTCTTCCAAATCCAGATGATGAGGAATCATTTGAAACTCCTGGATTTGGGACATCACTGATTTACCATCTACCATTTGAAATTTCATAAATTTTCCAACGATGAATTTCTTAGTACCCGCATCCTGTGTGCTGTACATTTTCTTGAGTTTTTTCCACAACTCTTTTCCCGTCTTCACGGTGCAATACACAGTATTGAGTGTATCCGACAGACCATTCAGAATGCAGTTTTTGCACATGAAATTACTATGATTCCAGGCATCCAGAGTTAACTTCAGGACATTTGTGACCTGGATATCTTGTCCACTTCAGTCGTTGCGTTAGACTGAGTGTCTATTGCATGCCCACCAGAAGGAGGATCTTCTGTCAGAAAGCGTGACAGGTTCAACGTAGTAAGATAGAACAACATCTTTTGTTGCCATCTCTTGAAATTAGTACCCAGAAACTTTTCTGGGCATTCTCTTTGGAAACTGGCAGGAGCAGAACCATTGCCAATGGTTGAAGAAGACATCTTTCGAACACTTAGAAATATAATTTTGTCTTAAACTGTAAGTAAAAGTGTATTAGAAAGCTTAATCAAAAAGGAAAAACTGAGTCAAGAGATAACTCTCTTTCTTTAAGATAAAAATTGCCCCGTATAGATGCTTTTACGGTATTGAACAATAGTCTTCCAAGATAAAACAACAACAACCAACAATACAAAGCTAGTAATTGTTGATTCCGGTGAAGAAAAAGAATATTGAACAGATTGCTAAGAGATGAGAAGATTTTCTGGTTTTGTTTTTCGTGTGTTTGCACTGAACAATAATGTTCAATTTATAGGTGAAGAAGAGGGCGGATTCTGACTGTTGAAGTCAGATCCGTTGGCTGGCGCCGTTTGGAGAGCCATTGCAACGTTTCCAAAATTTTCAAGGACCAAAGTGTAAATAAAAAACATTTCGGGGACCAAAAGAGAATTTCGGAAGAAAGCCCACAGCCCACGACCCGGATCGGGAGGATGGCGGCGCGCGTGTGGCTTAGCCCCGAATCCAAGCTCTCCTAGGTCCTCCCCTTTCGTAAAACTTGGATCACCCCTTGGAGCCCAAACCCTTACTCAAAACTATAGTTAATATAGTCATCAATCCTTCCATATTCAACCAATGTGGGAGTTCTATTATTTGGCCAAACCAATCCTTCTATTTGTGTCTCAAACACCTTATTTTGTGCATCAATATCTCTTTCATTCCTCAACGAAATTTGATGATACTTGGCACTAACATCATCTACTCATTTAGTATATTAGGCATGTGCGAAGAAACGATGTTTTCGACATGCGGGGCCATGTGTCTAAGTCATTAAAGATGAAAAAAACTCAATCCCATATAATTAAATTTCCAACAATTTATACTCCACATTAAATATATTCAGTTCATATGAATGTGATACTCCAATACTGCATCCGCCACTAATTATCCTTATTCATAGGTAATAGTTTCAAAAAGTTATATATTTAGACATGTTCTAAGAAGTACTGTTAGTTAAATTAATTTTGGTTGAAATAAGTACCAATTTGAGGAATCAAGCAGGCGTTAATAATTTTTGTCTTTCTATTTTATTCTTGATCCAATAAATAATTTACAGTCTGTGAACATATAAGAGTAATGTGAAAAAATATAAAGAATAGCTTAATCAAATTAGCTCTTTTTCATGTTTCTTGACAATCAGAGTATCTTCGTTGAAGCGATTACATTAATCAAAGTTTCTGAAGTGATTACATTAATCACAACATACATTATATATGTAGCCTCTCGGCTTTTGGAAAATTGCATTACCGCCGCGGCGCACCACCATGGAGCCACGTCGCCTGTTGTCCAGTGAGTTCATATTTTCAAAACGACGTATCAGCGCCGTGACGCTCCACCATGAAGCCGAGGTGCCTCCTTGAAACCCTAGCCAGCGCCGCGACGCCCTATCATAGGCCGCGGTGCCGACGTCCTGACAAACATTTCTGTGTTGATTTTCAAAAATCATTCAATCCCTAAATCCAATTTAGGGATCAATTCACAGGTCCTTAATCATCACCCACCATTATCAATAACGCCCATTCGACCATCATCCGTTCTTACTCGTTCTTAGCCGTGCACCGTGCAATGAGTCAGACAACACACTTTGGCTTAGTTCGAGTTATATTGGAATGACTTCCTCGAGTTAGCGTAGGAGATAATTTAGGGTAATATCAAAATGTCAACATTTGTTCAAAATACGTAGGCTTTCAAGAATTCTAGTTTTAATCCAATTTTATGTTCAACCCATATTATTATTTTATTCAATTGTTAAATAACCATTAAACCATCTTGAGCTCTGATACCACTGTAGGGTTTTGTTGGGTACAAAGCATATAAGTAAGGCACAACGGAAGTTTAAAATTTTGTTTCTTACTTACCCCAATAATAATTCTGGTATGGTTATACAACAATTGGAACTTGTAAAGTAAAACATATACTTACAAGTTTAGATTATCTTGAGTCTTTATCTACTGTGAGGTGCACACACATTTGCCTTTCCGATTGCAAGCTCCAAGCTTCAATGTATTTCTCCTTCAGAAAGCTAGAAAATCCGGCAGAGGTTCGAGAGTATTTGATTCTAAGTCTCTAAGGCTTAGAATGTTTTTCAGAAATTGGTGTGTTGAATAATGAACTAAATGCCTCTATTTATAGTTGAAAAATAGGTCAAAACTGGATTAGAGTTTGACCGTGGACCTGGCCTAAAAATCGAGACAGAGGCGCCGCAGCCTAGGGTATGGGCGCCACGGTGCTCGACTTTATTTTTCGTGCATTCTTAATTAAATCCAAAATTCAATTTTGACTTAATTAAAATAATCATTATTCATTTAAATATCTCGATTCCAAATCGAACATTTTAATTACTCTCTCAATATATCCTTAGATCGAAATGGACAATCGACATAGTGTGACCCTACATGCCTTCTCATATCCACATTAATCAAATTAAGGTCTACACGGAACTCCTAGATGGCGCCGGAAGACGAACTCAATATGTGAAGTACGTTTACGCAAATCCAGCAAATTTAACCTTTATGTGGTAAAATAAAATCCTTTTATTCACGACACACTCGATTAAGCTTACGACTTGTCAAGTGTCTATCTAAATGGCTTAATCATTCTATCTCATCTATATTATTTGACGACTAGACCATATTCTAAATATGTCTATTGCGTTGGCCAACGATTTAGTCAACCTAATATCACTGAGAATCCGAGTGTTCTCTCGAATATACATTCGAGGAATGAATCCTAATCTTGGCTCAACTACCACATTCAATCCACATCGTAATGTACCCAATACAAGCCATATCTCAACCTACAAGGCATTTGAGCTAAGGACGAGATCAAAGTATATTACTTTGTAGATAAGGCGCGTATTGACCTCAAGTCTAAGGACTTCTATCTCCCACACGCTGTTCATACGTTAGACAAGTATAACAAATAGTATATCAGCAAGGTATATCAATACTTCCAAAGTATCCATGTGTCTATCACGAGTAACCATTACTCGTAGCAGGTGAGACATACTACATCCTCTAAGGGATGTGATGCAGACCACATGTCGACTTATCATATATCATCGATATCCCATTCTCGACGATCATTAGTCGAGGCTATTTTAAGAGTTACGCTCTATCATAAAATATCTCACTCTATTAATGACAACGTAAGCTCAAATGATGCACATTAATGAATAATTACAAATAATAAAATAATAATTCAATAATTGCAAATGCCAAAATATTAATCTCCATTAATAACAATATGAATGTGTATAAAGTTCATTTGTCCTAATACAGATTATCTCTAGGACATAAATATATTTTCAATCTCCCACTTGGCCTAGAGCCAATCTCCAACATATCTAATACTCATATTCTCAAAATGACCATTATGTTTGACTAAGCTTAACGATTTAGTGAATGGGTTAGCTAGATTATCTTCTGTGGGAACATAGTCTAATCTAATCTATTCAGTCTCCACCATCTCCCTGAGTATGTAGTACTTTCTTGGTACATGCTTGTTTCTGTGGGTTGATCTTGGTTCCTTAGCTTGCACAATCGCACCAGTGTTGTCGCAATAAACCGTTATTGGACAAGTGGCACTTGGAACAACCCCTAGTTCCTTCAGCAACTCAGATATCGCGACAACTTCTTTACCAGTTTCCGATCCAGCATTGTACTCAGCTTCTGTTGTTGAGTCAGCAGTTGTAGCTTGTTTGGAACTTTTCCAGCTTACTGCTCCACCATTGAAAATGTATGTGTAACCTGATTGAGATTTGTAGTCATCAACAACTGTCTAGAAGCTAGCATCAGTGTACCCAGTACATACCAGTTTCTCTTGTCCACCGTAGACTAAGAAATATTCTTTAGTTCGTCTAAGATACTTAAGAATACTTTTGACTGCTTTCCAGTGTTCTTCCCCAGGATTCTGCTGGAACTTGCAAGTCATACTAAGTGCAAATGCCACATCTGGCCTAGTACATGTCATGACATACATGATTGATCCTATAGCCGAAGCATATGGGATCCTTTTTATGCGTTCATGTTCTATAGAATTAGAAGGACTATCCTTCTTAGATAACTTGATGCCTTGTTCCACAGGTAGACTGCCTTTCTTGGAATTTTTCATAGAAAAACGTCTAAGCACTTTGTCTATGTAGACTAACTGTGACAGCCCCAACAATCTGTTAGGTCTATCTCTATAGGACCTAATCCCCATAATGTAGCAGGCTTCAGCTAAATCCTTTATCATAAAGGTACTGGACAACCACTCTTTTACTGACTGTAGGAGAGTCTTATTATCTTCCATTATTAATATGTCATCTACATAAATGATAATGAAGGCAATACTCTCATCCTTGCATTTATTATAAACACATGGATCCTCTTTGCTTCTAACGAAATCAAATGATTTGATAGCCTTATGTTCCAACTCCTCGAGGCTTGCTTAAGCCCATAAATGGACTTTTGTATCTTGCATACGACATCTGGTTTGGACTCAATTGAAAAACCCTCAGGTTGTTTCATATACACTTCCTCAACTAGATTACCATTGAGGAATGTAGTTTTGACGTCCATATGCCAAATGTCATAGTCATAATATGCAGCTATTGCAAGAAAAATCCAAATGGACTTAATCTTAGCAACATGTGAAAAGGTTTCATCATAATCGACCCTAGGCGGTTGATTATAACCTTTAGCCACCAGTCTTGCTTTATAAGTTTGTACCTTGTCATATGCATCAATCTTCTTCTTGAAGACCCATTTGCATCCTATGGGTCTAACCCCTGTTGGCAAATCAACCAAGTTCCAGACTTGATTTATGTACATTGAGTCCATCTCAGATTTCATGGCTTCTTGCCATCTCTGCAAATTAATGTCTAACATAGCTTTGCTGTAGGTTGTAGGTTCATCGTCATTAGGAATATCTATCTTATTGTGTGTTTCAACAAAGAGATTAAGTCTTTCAGGTGGACGATGAGTCCTAGTGGTCCTACGGAGTTGAGTATTCTATGTTTCAGTGTTCGTTGTATTTTGACTGTGAGAAGGTCTTTGTGTGTTGGACAATCCATCACCTTAAGAGCTTTCAGGAATGTCATTTTCATGTATCTCCTGTATGGAATGATGTACAACCATTGTATCATCTTCCATTTGTTGTGTATTAGAGCCTTGCATTTCTGCCCTATCTCTCACAACACTCCCACTAGTTGAAGGGCGTACTCTAAGTACCCAATCTTCACCAAATACTCCCACTGAATCCTTGTTTAGGTCATTCGACAAGGGTTCATTTTCTGTGTTATCTTGTGGTTCTTGAACTTTTTCAAGTTCTATCTATGTGCAGTTATATTCCTTGTAGACATATTATTCTTCAAGGAAAGTTGCGTTCCTAGAAACAATGACCTTATGTTCTCCAGGAAGATAGAAATAATATCTCTTAGTTTCCTTTGGATACCCCACGAAGTAACATTTCTCACTTGTAGATTCCAACTTATCAGTGAGCATCTTCTTGACATATGCAGGGTACCCCCAGGGTCTCATATGTTTAAGAGCTGGCTTCTTGCCACACCATATCTGATAGGGTGTCTTTTCTACTGACTTAGAGGGAACCTTGTTCATAATATATATAGAGGTTTGTATAGCATGTCCCCAAAGGTATGTCGGTAGAGCTGAGGAGCTCATCATGGATCGAATCATATCCAATAAGGTTCAGTTTCTCCTTTTGGCAACACCATTCATATGTGGCGTTCCTGGAGGTGTCCATTCAGATTGGACTCCATGTAGATTTAAGTAATCTAGAAAATCCTTGCTCAAGTATTCACCTCATCGATCCGATCGAAGGGTCTTGATACTTGTTGCAAGTTATTTCTCCACTTCTGACTTGTACTCCTTGGACTTCTCAAAAGCCTCGGATTTGTGTCTCATAAGATACGCATATCCATACCTTGTGAAGTCGCCAGTAAAAGTGATGAAGTACGGGAAACCTCCTTTAGCTTGAGTCAAGAATGGCCCACATACATCAGTATGAACCAACTCAAGCACCTCCTTGGCTCGCACACCTTTCCCAGAAAGTGGTTTATTGGTCATCTTTCCTCTCAAGCAAGATTCGCAGTTACCATAAGACTCCAAGTTAAATGGTTCGATGTAGTCTAACTTCCTCAATCTTGTTATCCTTGATTCGTTGATATGACCAAGTCTGCAGTGCCATAGGTAGGTGGAGTTTCTATTACTTGTCTTGGCTCATTTATTTTGTACATTGAATATCTTTCGACTACAGTTCAGTGTATATAATCCATCCACAAGAAGAGCAGTTCCATATATAACATTATTAAAAGACAGTACGTGACTGCCATTAAAAATATACGAGGAAAAGCCTTCCATGTCCAACACTGGGATAGAAATAATATTCCTCATTAACGAGGGAATATAAAAACAATCATTCAACACTAAACAATAGCTGGAAGGTAAATTTAACCTATAAGTCCCTACACGCTCAGCATCCACTCGTGCTCCATTTCCAACGCGTAGGTCTACCTCTTTTGGTCTAACCTTCCTGCTATTAGTTAGCCCGTGCACATTTGTACAAATGTGTGAGCTACAAGCGGTATCCAATACACAGGAAGGAGAGTTGTTTATAGACATATTTATTTCAATGACGTACATACCTTGTCTACCAAAGGCAGGAGCACCTGGTGCTTTTCCTCCTCCTGGTGCCATGCAGTCTTTTTTCCAATGCCCCTTCCTATGGCAGTTGAGGCATTCATCCATAGCTGCGTTCACCTTCTTCTTCACACCTCCCCTAGGCTCCATAGCTGCGGGCGCAGCGATTGCCTTGTCCTTCTTCTTCTGCCAATCCTTGCCTTTCGGCTTGGGTCGGCTAGAAGAGCTCACCATGAGCACATCTTTTCCTTTGGAAGTGGAGGACTCAAAGGTATTGAGCATGTTGTGCAGCTCCGGCAAAGTCGCCTTCGTTCCATTCATGTTGAAATTCACTATGAAGTTCTCAAAGGAATGAGGGAGAGAGTTTATGATGAGTGTGGTAGCGACATTCTTTTCAAGCTTCATTCCAATTGAAGCAAGCCTCTCTATCAGCCCTATCATCTTTAGCACATGCTGTGAGATCGGACCCCCTTCATTGAGCTTACACTTGAAGAGTTCTATTAGCAACTCATATTCCATTGTCTGGGATTGAGAGTCATAGAGGCTCTTCAGGTGTTCGAGCATCTCATTGGGCCCCATGTTCTCGTGCTGTCTCTGAAGATCCATAGACATGGAAGACAACATTACGCATTGCACCAAAGTGACATCATCTAGATGTTTCTGGTAAGCATCTTTGTCAAAAGAGGCATATTCTTCAGAATTTGTCGCAGGGACTGTTGGGAACACTGTGTCCAACACGTATTCAATTTTCTACTGTCTCAATACTATTCGCAAATTCCTTAACCAGTCAAGGTAGTTCGGTCCGGTAAGTTTATTCATCTTAATCAACATTTTCAATGACAAGCTCGACATCTTTTATAATCTGAAGAATTAGATACACCGGAATTCAAATTCAAAATCTATTTCCTATTATACACATTCATTTAGGCTAATCAAAAAGACCTTTTGTTTAATTAACTCCCACTATTTTTACATACTTCTACGACCCCATGGTAGAATACGGACCTACTTTAATTTAGGTCATAATGTGACAAGATCCAAGCCTATGTCATCTCCGCATTTGCTTTGGCTAATAACTTCAACAACATATCTTGATAGGTTCTAAACCAATTGCAAAACTTATTCGCAACTCTTGGTTGATCAAATTATTATATTTAATCTTGCGTCCTTAGATTAGTCCGACACTTTGGCGCCAAGATTTGTCTAAGCAAGTCAACCCCATTACACGACTATGTTTATGTATCTAAGCAAACTTGGCCTTTGTGAGCAAACACTTTGGTGTAAATAGCCATAAAAGTTTATCATTTGCTTTTATGTTAAAATACATCTATGAAAGAGTCTGGGTCCTCGAAGACTTAGATCAAATGCTTTGTCATAAATACTCATATCGCCGAAGAGGATTTTGCACTTTAACAATTATAATGAATTTAATTTAGACTTGTATTTAAAGTTTTGGGAAACATTTTAATTCAGGGTTCTAACCAAGATCAACACTTTAATGCCACATCTAATATGACATCTCAACATCATGCAAAATTAATAACACATATAGTTTGGGAACCGTCAACTAGGGATGGCAATTGGGCGGGGCGGGTGCGGGTACCCCCTCCCCCGCACCCGTACCCGCCAAAAAAAATTATACCCGTCACCTACCCGCCACCCGTGGCGGGTACAATTTTCAACATCCATACCCGCCTAGGCGGGTATATTCCTATACCCGCCACCTACCCGCCACCTACCTACCCGTCCGCCTACCCGCCACCTACCCGCCCGCCTACCCGCCCGCCTACCCGCCACCTACCCGCCCGCCTACCCGTCCGCCTACCCGCCACCCATTTTTTTCACCTCTTCCCCATTGCACAACAAAGAATCAAGAAAATAAAATTTCTAAGAAACCCAAAAAATTATCCACCCAAATAACTATATATTACAAATGTAGACAAAACTCAGATATTATTTTAGCTATATAAGCTAGGCGGGTAGGCGGGCGGGTAGGCGGGCGGGTAGGCGGGTAGGCGGATATAACTGCAAATCCACCACCTACCCGCCTACCCGTGACGGGTACATTTTCAATACCCATACCCGCCTACTACCCGCCAAAGTTATACCCATACCCGCCCCAATTGGGGCGGGTGCGGTGCGGAATCCGCAAAATTATACCCACCTGCCATCCCTACCGTTAACCCAATATGCATGATAGAAGAAGGTTTAATCAAACACTAGGCGTTGCCTGCCCAGATAGTTATAGTGGACAATATTCTAGAAATGTAAATGACAAACATTTTGACAATTAACACATAAATAGTATACTTATCAAATAATATACTGTATAATAATAATATTGGGTTAAGATGGGCAGAATCAATTGATTAGCGCCGCGGCGCCACTGAGGCAGTAGCCACTCGGCTTCTGGAAAATTGCGTTAGCATCGCGGCGCTCCACCATGGAGCCGCGATGCCTGTTGTCCAGTGAGTTCATATTTTCAAAACGTTGTATCAGCGCCGCAACGCTACACCATGAAGCCGCGGCGCCGCCTTGAAACCCTAGCCAGCGCAGCGGCGCCCTATCATAGGCCGCGGTGCCGACGTCCTGACAAACATTTCTGTGTTGATTTTCAAAAATCGTTCAATCCCTAAATCCAATTTAGGGATCAATTCACAGGTCCTTAATCATCACCCACCATTATCAATAACGCCCATTCGACTATCATCCGTTCTTACTCGTTCTTAGCCGTGCACCGTGCAATGAGTCGGACAACGCACTTTGGCTTAGTTCGAGTTATATTGGAATGACTTCCTCGAGTTAGCGTAGGAGATAATTTAGGGTAATATCAAAATGTCAACATTTGTTCAAAATACGTAGGATTTCAAGAAATCTAGTTTTAATCCAATTTTATGTTCAACCCATATTATTATTTTATTCAATTGTTATATAACCATTAAACCATCTTGAGCTTTGATACCACTGTAGGGTTTTGTTGGGTACAAAACATATAAGTAAGGCACAACGGAAGTTTAAAATTTTGTTTCTTACTTACCCCAACAATAATTCTGGTATGGTTATACAACAATTGGAACTTGTAACGTAAAACATATACTTACAAGTTTAGATTATCTGGAGTCTTTATCTACTGTGAGGTGCACACACGGTTGCCTTTCCGATTGCAAGCTCCAAGCTTCAATTTATTTCTCCTTCAGAAAGCTAGGAAATCCGGCAGAGGTTCGAGAGTATTTGATTCTAAGTCTCTAAGGCTTAGAATGTTTTTCAGAAATTGGTGTGTTGAATAATGAACTGAATGCCTCTATTTATAGTTGAAAAATAGGTCAAAACTAGATTAGGGTTTGACCGTGGGCCTGGCCCAAAAATCGAGACAGAGGCGCCGCAGCCTTAGGGTATGGGCGCCGCGGCGCTCGACTTTATTTTTCGTGCATTCTTAATTAAATCCAAAATTCAATTTTGACTTAATTAAAATAATCATTATTCATTTAAATGTCTCGATTCCAAATCGAACATTTTAATTACTCTCTCAATAGATCCTTAGATCAAAACGGACAATCGACATAGTGTGACCCTACATGCCTTCTCATATCCATATTAATCAAATTAAGGTCTATACGGAACTCCTAGACGGAGCCGGAAGACGAACTCAATATGTGAAGTACGTTTACGCGAATCCAGTAAACTTAACCTTTATGTGGTAAGATAAAATCTTTTTATTCACGACACACTCGATCAAGCTTAGGATTTGTCAAGTGTCTATCCAAATGGCTTAATCATTGTATCTCATCTATATTAGTTAACGACTAGACCATATTCTAAATTTGTCTATTGTGTTGGCCAACGATTTAGTTAACTACTTGCTTCAATCCACATCGTAATGTACCAAATACAAGCCATATCTCAACCTACAAGGCATTTGAGCTTAGGACGAGATCAAAGTACATTACTTTGTAGATAAGGCGCGTATTGACCTCAAGTCTAAGGACTTCTATCTCCCACACACTGATCATATGTTAGACAAGTATAACAAATAATATATCAGCAGGGTATACCAATACTTCCAAAGTATCCATGTGTCCATCACGAATAACCATTACTCATAGCAGGTGAGACATACTACATCCTCTAAGGATGTGATGCAGACCACATGTCGACTTATCACATATCATCGATATCCCATTCTCGATGATCATTAGTCGAGGCTATTTTAAGAGTTACGCTCTATCATAAAATATCGCACTCTATTAATGACAACGTAAGCTCAAGGGATGCACATTAATGAATAATTACAAACAATCAAATAATAATTCAATAATTGCAAATGCCAAAATATTAATCTCCATTAATAACAATATGAATGTGTATAAAGTACATTTGTCCTAATACAGATTGTCTCTAGGACATAAATATACTTTCACCCATTCCATATTCGATGTGGGACTCTTAACACTCCTCCGCACGCCCAGGCCTTGTTAACTGGAGCGTGAATAATATAATTTGAGGACCCAACATCGGTGAACAAAGAATTGGAATGAACTTGGTTCTGATACCATGTAAAGAATGGATATTGGGCCTAACTAAACCCCAAAATCTAGCTTGAAGGGATGAAGATTGTCCAAGTCCATATAAGAAGTACATATTCCCATTTCATATCTGATGTGGAACTTTTAACATGGTCATGCGGAAAAAAATAAACAAGCTAACAAAGCTAGAAATCAGTTCAGTCTAGTTTTGGAATTAACCATATCAAAATGACTGCATAGCTTTCATTTTTCACATCGTTAAGGATTAATTATGACTGATCCATTCAAAAGATACTTGTTACGTGTATTTGACTAGCTAATTTAACTCACTAGCTATGAAGGTAGGTGATTTAACCTCACCGATCACGTAATTACTTAATTGATCAAGTTATCAAATACTATTAGAAACAGAGATTTTTTTCCACCGATAAAGTGGGAATTTTCTATTTTAAAACATGATTTTCTCACCTTATTCTTATGAAACTAACTCACTGGTAAAACACATGGTAGAAAACATGTTTCCATTGAGACACTGAGAAACTTGTAATTTTAAAAAATAATACTATTTTTTCTTTTTTTACCGATTCAATCAAAATATCTATGAAAATGATCACTGAATATTTTTCTATTGAAATTTTAATGGGAAAATATTAATTTTTTAATAGTGAAATTATAGCAATATTAGTTGTCTTAATGTTTTCTTACTACAAAGTGGGTGGAAAAGAGAAGTTTGATCAATTTGAGTACTTTTGGATAGGGTGGCATGCACTCGGAATTCCACTTGATGTTTCGAATCACTATTTTTATATCGAGACAAATAGCATAAATAATTTTTTACATTATCTGGTTTGATTGATTTACAACGATAGATAAATCTATATATTTGGATCCGTTTGACTATGAAAATTATTTATTCTTTTTTAGAAAAGTTTTCACTTTATTTGAAAATCACAATTTGACTACGAAAATGCAGATACAACTTTTGGAAATTACCTAAAATAATGTTTTCATTTTTTCCACTTTTAATACATTTAAACAACCCAATATTTATTTGCAAAAAGTATAACTAAACACAACTTCATTTTCAACTCCAATTTTAAAAATTCAAATAAAATGAAAATATTTACTTTCTATGGCGAAACGCCTACTAAATCTTACTATATGGTAATATGAAAAATAAATTATTAAGAACCTTAGTATAACCGATTAAATTATATTCCTAATAGCGTATAAATACTTCACTCGTTTGACAAAGGCATGGAAGTGTGAACATTTCTGTGGTTAGGGGTGATAAAATTAGCCTAAACCTAAATGACCCGCCCAATCTGCTCAAGGTTTCATGAGTACAAGAGTGATTTTGATGATGGGTTGGTTTGGGCTAGCCCAAGTTGACCCATCATAAATCAACAACCCAAATGAACCCATGATGATTCTCAAACTTGACTCATGAAAATGTTCAATCTTAACGATTAGAACTACACTCTAGATTAAGATTTTTGTTTATAAATAATTATTTAAAAAATTCATTTATTATTTCGGAGCAATAAAAATACACCAACGCACCCCAACCACCCAACACACTATCCGTCCACCCTACACCATCCCCCACCCAAGCATTGAACCACCCTCATAGCTCTGCCCCCTACCTTGCCTACTCCACCCCATGCCCTACCTCCCTACCACCCCTACCCACCTCTACCCCATATACCCCCACCTCCCGCCTTACCCTACCCCCTCCCCGCCTCCTACTTTACCCCATTCTCAAATTTCTATTTTATATTTTTACTTTTATAAACAATTTATAAAAATATGAAATTTTTCTTACCTTCCCCATCCTACCACAAATTACCCCCTCCACCCCCAACCCATTGCCCTACCCCATCCTCAAATTTCTATTTCATATTTTTTGTTACTTTTATAAAAAAAAAATTATTAAAAATATGAAATTTTTTCTTACCTCCCCCCACCCCCATCACCACCCCCATCCTCAAACTTCTATTTCATATTCTTTTTTCTTTTATAAAAAATCTGAATTGTTTTCTTACTTCCTACCCCCCCCCTCCACCCCATGCCCTACCTCATCCTCAAATTTCTATATCATATTTTTTTACTTTTATAAAAAAAATTATTAAAAATATGAAATTTTTTCTTACCTCCTACCCCAATCACCCAACCCCCACTACCCCCGCCCTCCCACCCCACCCCCAAATTTTCTATTTTATATATTTATTTTACTTTTATAAACTTTTTATAAAAAAATGAGAAAAATTTGCTTACCCATCCCCCGAAGTTTTTACTTTATATATTTATTTTACTTATACAAAAATTTTATAAAAAATGAGAAACTTTTCTTAGTCCACCCCCCCCTCTCACCCCACCCCATTACCCCCTATCCACCCACCCATTATTTTATACATTTATTTTATTTTTATAAAAAATGAAAAAATCTTTAAAATATTATTCTTATTTTAAAAATAAAGATATGAAAAAATCAAATATCATACAAAATAAAATAACATCATAGAAGGTAAGTTTGAAATTTGTAAAAGTAATGGGTCAAGTTAGGCAAATTGAGTTATAATCCATCATTTAGTCCATCTTGACCCATATAAGCTTTGGACGGGTTGGGCATTAGCCCATCTATTGATTCTGCCCATCTTGACCCGCCTAACTTCAGCCCAAACGGTCCATCTGTCGTCCCTACTTGTGGTAAAAGGTATTGAATCATGTTAGAAGCGCCGAATAGCTTTATGTCTGACAAATGACAATGCCTCCAAAATTTTGGGTTTAGACTTCACTCTTCTATTATACACGTCCTTCCAAAACTACATTCTATATTGCACACTCATCTGTTTAGCATGCCTAAAACAAGAAATTGATAAATCAAGAAATCTTGTTTGTGTTGAGATCGTTTATATATGGAGGTGGAGAGCATGGGGAAGGGAAGAGGAAGTTTGGTAATAATAGTATGAAATTCGCCATGTTTTTAAGTTTGGTTCTACACCCCCTCTCTCACACAAGAATCGAGAGGGTATAATTGTCAAAAGCAAACCCAAGATTTTATGAGTTTGAAATTTTACTATATTCATTTGATTTACTGGATATCAATCAATTATTGGTACTTGTTTAATAAAAATTTTAACACATAAGGTTAAAGTAAACCTGTTGAATTTGAATATATTCATAAATAACAGTTTACATCTGAGAAGAAGGCATTATATATAAGAGCACAAAAGTTGTACGGAGTATTACAAAAGTACAAACTTTTTTTTATTTTCAATCTGGTGTCCGATATCCGCATTGAACCCCAACTATATTCGAATTCGGCCACGTAAGGAAGCGCAACCTACCAAAGATTTTCCATACCCAGAGCTCGAATCCAAAACATATGGTTAAGGGAGGAACAACCTCATCCACTGCACCACATATGGCTGCACCACATTCTTTCGTGGTAACAAACACAAATTAGCTGTCATTCATTCTATTCGGCCTGATTTATTTTTCATATATCTAATGACTTGTCTGTTTTATATTTATGAACTATCTACTTGAGTTATTACATTCGCATATCATGCTCTAAATAACAAGTTGATGAAATATCTGAATCAATGTTGATGTTCTCCACGTATACAAGCAAGAGATCCTATATACAGTAAAATCTCTATAAATTAATACTTTATAAATTAATAAACTTTCTAAAATAATAAAATCTTCCGGTCCCGACTTGGGCCTTTGTAAAAAATCATCAAATTCGATAAGATAATAAAATAATAAGATAATAATTTTTCGGAAAATCCCTTTATAAATATTAAGTCCCATTAAAATTCTAAATTAATAATTCATAAATATTACAATTATAAATATTATGGTAATTTGCTAAAATATGAATCTATTGTTACTTGATTTTTCTTAAAATTTAAATCTAATTGGATTTCATCCCTAATTTTTTTAATTGCAGCCAAGAGTTCCGGTGTCGAGTTCTCTAGCTGCAACAAAAATTTTTGAAGAGTTGTTGTCGCGCTCAAAGCCTCCTTTCTCGTGACTGGTTCCAACGGTATTGAATCATCTTCAGCTTCATCATTAGTAGGAGGATCTTCAATAATATCAGCAACAATTTCCTCTAAACTTTGAACCCTTGAACATTCATCATTTTCACCCGGATAGTCCACCAATTTGTTGACGTCCATTTCATTGCGATAACCAACATCCTTGACCATATTCTCAAGCTCATGTAGGCTTTCTTCAAAGTTTGTCTCACTTGAGATTTCTTCATTTGAACGGATTTTGTAGTGCCGAAAGCAATTTGCTATTGACACTTGAGAAACATTGGTTGTCCAAGCGGAGACTGCAAAATTGATGGCATCTAAAACATTAATCTTTTCAGGATTAGGTAGCCCCAACTCATGACCTTCCAGTAGATTTTTGTAGAATCTCCCACGATAGTGCATCTTGAAAGCTTTAATTATTCCTGCATCACATGGTTGAATCTTTGATGTCATGTTAGGTGGCAAAAAAAAATAACTCAACATTCCGTAACCCTTCAATATTTTTTGGATGGGCTGGACAATTGTCAACCATCAACAAGATTCTCCTGCCATTCATTTTGTGATCAAACCAGCGAACATATTCATCAAAAAACACACTAGTCATCCATGCCCTCTTGTTGGCACGATAATGACAATTGATGCTGCTCATGTTGATATTTTTGAAGCAACGTGGCTTTGCATATTTTCCAATAATCCATAAAGAAATTTTTTCCGAACCATCCTCGTTGCAACAAATAACAATTGTAAGCCTCTCTTTGTCTTGCTTTCTTCCCTCAAGTTGCTTGATTGCAAGAGAGTGATCAGCTTGTAACCTGTAAAACAGACATGTTTCATCCAAATTAAAAATATCTTTAATGGGAAATTGGTTTATTTTCTCCCTTATAGCCTCCAGTTTCATTTCCATGTCCTGCATGTCAACCGAACCACTTTCTCCAAAGCGACGGAATGATTTAATACCATGTCTTACCTTGAATTTTTCAAGCCAACCTTGAGAAAATTGATGTTCATGAGGGTGTTGAGGATGCAAAAGCTTCATTATATCCTTTGCTTTCTCCAAAATAAGCTCTCCGGTCATGTTGACTCGATCTTGGTACTGAAGAAACCATTCATAAAGAACCTTCTCCATATCTGGATATTTCGCCGATTTGTGTCGCTTAATATCCCACCCTTCTCAAAGTTGACTGAAAGGTACTCCGATGATCTCTTGAGAGTGTTTGATATTGTACCTTGACTAACTTTCAAACGGTATTTTTCATCAACCCACTCTTGTAAATCTTTTTGAGTGCATGTGGGATGGTCTCTCTTATACTCACATAATGCTTTACGCATTTGATCATTCATGGATGATTTTGCGATGCCTTTTAGATGAGAAGACATGGTTGGGTGTTATGAATTATTTTATTTCCATATTGAGATTTATATAGTATATGTTTCATTCATCATGCATGAATATATTTAATTGGCTATAATAGTTATTTAAGTGCAACGAATTAATGTAAACATGTATACATTATTTAAGTAATTCCAATGAATTGATACATGCGTCCATGAATGTAATAGTTAATTGTATACAATGAATTGATATTATACATGAATATATTTAATTAGTTACAAAGAATTGGTTGATGCATGAATATAATCAATGAAACATATATGAATTCATTTATTTTCAATACATATGTATGTACTAATTTGCTGAATTTAAAAAGTCTCTCTGTTAATTAATAAAATATTAATTTATTGATATATTAATATCTCTCTAAATTAATAAAATTTCATGGTCCCAAGGTTATTAATTTATAGAGGTTTTACTGTATTTGAAAATTGATAGTTTCCGTACAAATACTAGAGAGGCATCATAATAACTGGAGTTACAAATTAAAATAGGTGAACCATTTAAGAAAATAATTAATATAATGAACTAGTTTATGAATTATGATTGATATTAGTTATGTACCCACACAACCCCATGATAATAATGATACATTAGCAATTATATACCACACAACGATAATACATCATGAATTATTTGCTATATATTGAGTCCCTATAACTGATGACCTAATAATCAAGCAAACGAATGATTACATTTATGATATCAGCTCATAGCTCATTCTTTTTTTTTTCTTTCTATAGAATATTCTTTTTTCTTCTTTGAGGAAAAAAAAACAGTCTGTGTAATCCCATGGAGTCGTGACCAACCTGATTTAGCTGGAAAAAGAAAAATAATTCATTTTTATTTGTGCTCTTTAAATTATGTGTTTTTGTTAGTGGTTAAAGAACATATATATTAAAAAAAGAAGATGATGAGCTCAAAAGCTTCAGAGTTCTTGCTTCTTTCCAACTATACATCACATTCCCTCTTTGATTGATTACTAAATACTTCCCCTTCCCCCTCCCACGTGAAATCTAATCCAATCGGCACGTGCTCTCTCCCTTAAGGGTTCAGAAAAATTGCTAATTCATAAATGAAACACCCTTTTTCGTTTAGTAATTATACAAGTTGTAGTTTAATGATTTGTTACTTCATTTTATGCTACTAGTTTTTGAACACGTGCACGCATGTATCCCATAATAATAAGTATAAATACTTTAAAGTATGTAAATAATTTTAAAAATAAGCATGTGATCAGTTACACGAAATTTAAAAAGAATATAAAAATGCAAGCCAAACTAATGAATGATAAACCTCTTCGATCATATTACAAAACACAACACAATAATCATGTGTTAGATGTTGATAGTTTGATATTTTAGTACTTCATAAAAAGTTTAACACTATATTAGATTAAAGAAAAAACATCTTTTTGAGTTTAAATATAATTAATAACCAGAAAATAACTTGAGAAAAAAAAGACATGAAAATAAATATTACAAATTGACTCATGATTTTAAAAGAAACATGCTAAACAAATATTAACAGATACAGAATGAATACTCATATGGGTCGAAAAAACAAAGTATTATTATAAAACAGTCACGTAAGTATTAATATCAACCAATCAGATTTGTCTCCCAACGTTTAGTTGTGAAAAAACACAAGAAATCTATCACTTTCTTGGGTAAATGTCCAATTTCTAAAGCCTTTACCATATTATAAAAATACAGTATGTTGCACTAAGCTCCCGCTATGCGCGGGATTCGGGGAAGAGCCGGACTACAAGAGTCTATTGTACGCAGTTTTACTTACATTTCTGCAAGAAACTGTTTTCACGACTTGAACCCATGACCTTCTGGTTACATGAAGGTAACTTTATCAGTCACATGACAGTAACTTTACCAGCCTTTACCATATTATATTTTCTTATTCTTATTTTTAGAGGTCCTGTTTTCCTCATTACTTCTTGTCAAAAATTCTAAAGTTTGTGACTCAAAAATACAACATCCTTATAGAAAGGAAAGAAAATAAGTAGAAAAATGAATGAATAAAAACTATTTCTTTTTCTTTTTCAAATTGAACTTTACTATTCATAGTTATTTTTTTGCATATAAATGCTGCACTAAATATTCCCTTTCATCTTGGAATTTCATATTCATCAATATATGGGAATTTACATTATGATAATTAACTTTGCAGTAATAACATTATAAACCCACCACTTAATTATCTAAGCTAATTGTAGGAAAGAATAGATCATAAGCCTAGCTGAGGTAGAAAAAATATATTTTTTTACACCAAAGAGAAAATCACAACATGTTTCATTTGTGCGCAATTTATCATTTGGTGAAAATTCATATAAAACATAACATCAACAGCTCTTTCTGGATTATTAACATCAATATTTCCTTTCACAAAAAATAATAATTCTTCTTGATTTACCTATATCTATGTGAGCTATCGTAGCCTTCTCATCATTCGTGTCAACTTCCATCTCTCTTCAAAGGCATGCCTCGACAAAGTTTACTTTCCATTAGCACTTGAACGCTTAGAGCAAATTAAATAGTGTTTGGAATTGGTGTGGTAATTCTGAAGAGTTTAAAAAGTGAGTGTAAAGGAAATATGAAAGGTTTGGAGCAGTAAATATATTGAAACTGTTATAATTAAGTTGTTTACAATAATCCAATCATTAAACCAATTTGATAAATCAAATATAATGTTCACAACCGTTTCACGTGGCATCTGAAAGGTTCCCACGATTTTTTTAGATTTAGATTTAGATTTTACTTTTTCTGTTACTTCTTCTTTTTTGTTATTTTTTATTAAATGTTTCTAACGATCCGTCCGATCGTTTCTAGCTAAAGACCCTTATTTGCTTGTTTAACCCTTCCCATAGTCTTCTTGTGGGGTTTGTGATGTGCGGGGATGAGTGGCATGGATCCCGAAGTTTGTTTATATGAGTTTCAGATGAAAAACTCGAAGTCTACATACTTAGAGTTGGTTAGTTTGACTCAAAGTTGATTTTTTGCTAAATAAGTTCGTTTCCGGATTTCGTCACTTCCGATAGTTCCGGAGAGTCATTTATGACTTGGTCAAGTCATTGATTCGCTTCCCGAGGAAATCAGATGTGTTTTGTGGCCTTAATTGTGAAATTTGGATATTTGTTTTTCTTGGACGATTTTTAGAAAAGTATGTCTTAGCTCGGTTATTTGTGAAATCTGAGGGTACGATCGAGTTCGTAGCACTGTTTACCATAGACGAGCATATCTGGTTTGTGTCCCGGGGGAGGGGGGTATCGGGAGTGTTTCGGGTGTTTGATGAAAGTGTTGGTTGTTTCCTCTTTGCTGATATCCGGTGTCAGCCGTGACATCACCAGTATTCGCTCCGGCGGGTCCGCCTCGGCGAGAGGTTGGCTCGCCAAAGCGGAAGTTGGAGGATGGGGGTTTCCGCCACCGTAGAGTCGGGTCCGCCGCGGCGAGGGGTGAGATGTTAAGTGACTCTCGCCCCAGCGAAGGATTTTACGCCGCAACGGGTCCGCTCCAGTGGAATCGATTCCGCTGGGGCGGAAAAGCTATACCATATTACTATATATTTTTCTATGTTAGAAAATTCCTAACCCAAAATAGAAATCTCGAAACCAATGCGGCGTTGGAGTAAATTCAAAGCCTTATGAGCATTTTTACCTTGAGGTAATAGATTCTTCCCTTTTTATGGCTTAAATGATGTTTATAAGTTCTTTAATGATGGTTTAACATGTTATTAAGTTGGGGGGAAATGGATTTCATGTGTTTAGGAGAATAACAGAGTTATATGGTTGATTTTAATGGAGGTTTATGGATTAAAAGTGATATTATTGTGAATTAGGATTGGGTAATGATAGAAAATCATGTTTTAGGCTTAATTTGGTTATAAAAGATTGTTTTCAAAAGGGGAAATTTTCTAGGGTTTCAAATTGGTTTTTTTTATTAGTGTTCAATTGATGGTTCAAATGTATATAGATTTTCAATTAATTTAAGGATATGACTACTTAGTATGTAATAATGATTTTTGAATATTAAAGTTCAAATCTTGGTGAAGTGAGTCCGGGGTCGATATTGTAATCTTACTTTGTTAAAGATTAAGTTCTTCTTTTGTCTAAGTCTTGTATAATAATGAGTAGTATATGCATCAATAGACTTTCATTGTCACAAGGCGCGAAGGAAGGGCAAGGACATCTTTGAGGCTTGATTATTGGCGCACCTGCTCGGCTTTGAGGTTGACTATGATTTAGTTTTTGAAACTTTGATCGAAGTATGTAATTAGTTATTAATATTGAGGGGTATTAGACGTGTGTGAGGGTTCTACCCATGAGGTTGTGATAAACGTCTGAGTAGGTACCGGTGTTGAACTGTGATAATGGGCTTTGGGGAATCAGTCTCGTGCTGGTTTTGACTGCTGATTATTTGGACTTGTAGCCATAATTACTTGATATGTTTGCTCATCACACATACTTTCGATATGATATCTTGGATTGTACTTGGATTATGTATGCGTATTGAATTCTTGAAAGCATGCGATATTTCATCTCTTATTTGGTTGCATCTCATTGTATCATGATATCTTGCCTTATATATGTCATTTGCTTTCATACACTCATTATTCTAATGATATGATATTGGAGTGGTATGAGTATGTTGTGGGTCCTAGGGATCGGAAAAGGTAAGAACACTGTTGAGATTATGCCAATAGTAAGATGATATTGATATACGGGGATGGCTCGAAGTTGCACGTTTGCAACATGATATATTATAACCAAGAGTTGGGATCCGTGATCCCACGAGTTATTTTAGAGCGGAGGGGTATATGGACTTCGTGATTCCCTATGGGTCACTTTCATATGGAATAACCTTGTGAAGTGTGTATACTGATTGATAGAAAGGTACCTTACATATGCATTGCATTCATATAGTTGCCATAGTATTGATTATTTGTTATTGAACTTGTATTTGAGGTGATTGTTGATGATTCGACTAAGTATGGATATGGCAGGATTATACTTGTTTTGATACTTGAGTTATTGTAGAACTCTTGAAAGCAGATTAGTGTGAATAGGTATGAACTTTTATGGAACAAGAAAGCATGAGAACTATGTGAACCTTTATATGGACTATGTGACTTTATTTATAGTATTGGACTGTGTAGCATAGGGTTACTTGGTGTCAACTTGGTATTTACCTCTGATTATGTACTCCCGTCGTTGTTGTCCTATGATGTCTACTGTGGTACGATGTGTACTTATTCTACACTTGCTACATCTTTCTTTGATGTAGATACAGATCCGACCACCAGCTCCAGACCACGTGACTAAGTTCGAGCAACACCATCTAAGAGCATCGGCTCCGGCACCGGCTATGCGTGGATGTGGTAGAGCATGCGCTCGGCGTCGGGGTAGAGCTAGAGCAGCAACACCAGCTAGAAGCGGAGCACAGAGAGTCAATCAGGCTCGTGCTAGATCAGAGTCCCCAAATCCTTAAATTGAGTCTCAGGATGATTTGCTAGAGGAGGAGATGGGGTCAGTCCAGGATAAACCTGTATTTATTTCTACACCGGTGCTACAGAATACACTAGTCAGGTTGTTTAGTGTTTTAGATGGTTTTGCTCAAACAGGCACACATCATACTACTCCGGGTGATTTTTAGACCTGTGTAGGATGAGGGCAGACTTAGACTCCTATGTTTTATATTCCTGGTATTTATCTTGCGGTGATGTCAGCGCCACGTATAGAAGAGGTTCATGCTCCAGAGTTTGGTCCCCGACCAATTGGTGGGACAACTATGGTCCGCGATGAGTGGAAGATTTGGGAGCACTTCTCGAATATGAAGCCTCTAATGTTCTATAATTAGCCTGAGGAGAAAACGTATGAGTTCATCGTGGGCAGCCATGAGAGGTTGCATACTTTGGGTATTGTTGAGAGTCTTGGAGTTAATTTTGTGGCCCTTCAGCTTCTGTGAGATTTGAAACAGTGGTGGAGGGCGTATGTTGATTGTTTTCCCACGGGGACGCCTACATTGATATGGGCTCAATTCTATAGGGTCTTCTCGGAGAAGTATGTGCCGTTGATACTGCATCTGCGCAAACGTGATGAGTTCTAGAAGATTAGCCAGGATAATTCTTCAGTTGCATAGTATGAGAGTTGCTTCTATGCCTTATCCCGTTATGCTGCATCGTTGTTATCTACCGAGGTGGATTGAGTATTCCGCTTCAGTTGTCCACGTTGTAGTTGGTAGCTTCAGGAGCTTATTTTGAGACTGTGGCAGAGCATGCTAAGATGGTGGAGTCCGTGAGAGGTGGTTTGTCTAGATATGAGCCTGATTAGAGGGCTAGGCGATTTGGTCAGTTCAGTAGTTTTACTTCCCGTGGTGATGGGTATCAGGGTTGATATCAACAGCCGCAACCCAGTTGACCAGTCCAGACAGCTCTACATATTTCTGATGGTTATAGTGGGGGATAGTCGTCCATGGATTGTCAGTCTAGATATTTTGACTGTTGTGGTTCGGGTTCTTCTATCTCTATTCACCAGCCTTCAATGACCAGGACATGTTTTGAGTGTTGTGAGGTTGGACATTTCAAGATAGATTTCCCAGACTTACATCGAGTGCATCCCGTACACCTAGGACTCCAGCACAACTAGCCTGAGGTGGTAGTCAAGTTAGCTGAAGAGGATCAGTATCGGGCCGTGGTGGATCCCATCCAGGTAGAGAGGGAGCTCGATCGGGCTAAGGTGGCCAACATGGTACTCATTTTGAGGTATGACGCACTCATTGCTATGCATTCCCTAGTATAGTCGAGGCTGAGGTATCTAACACAGTCATCACAGGTATCATCTCAGTCGATCATCAGTCTGCTACTGTGTTATTTGATCTAGGGTCTACATTCTCTTATGTGTAGCTCTAAAAATTTCTGATGGTTATAGTGGGGGACAGTCATCTAGGGGTTCTCAGTCTAGATATTTCGATTGTGGTGGTTTGGGTTCTTCTATCTCTATTCACCAGCCTTCAACGACCAAGGCCTATTTTGAGTGTGGAGAGGTTGGACATTTCAAGAGAGATTGCACCATACTTATATCGAGTGCATCCAGTGTACCTAAGATTCCAGTACAACCAGCCAAATGTGGTAGTCAGGTTAGCTTAGGGGGATCAATGTTGGGCCATGGTGACTATCAACATGGGCATGTTGGATCCCATCCAGGAAGAGAGGGAGCTCGATAGGGATAAGGTGGCCAACATGGTACTTAGTTCGAGGTAGGACACACCCATTTCTATGTATTCCCTGTTAGAGCCGAGGCTGAGAAATCTGACGCAGTCATCACTGGTATCATCTCAGTCGATAATTGGTTTGCTACTGTGTTATTTGATCTAGGGTCTACATTCTTTTATGTGCAGCTCTACATATTTTTTATGGTTATAGTGGGGGATAGTCATCCAGGGGTTCTCAATCTAGATATTTTGACTGTTGTGGTTCGGGTTCATCTATCTCTATTCACAAGCCTTCAATGACCAGGACCTGTTTTGAGTGTGGAGAGGGTGGACATTTCAAGAGAGATTACCCCAGACTTAAATCGAGTGCATCCCATGTAACTAGGACTCCAGTACAACCAGCCAGATGTGGTAGTCAGGTTAGCTGAGGGGGATCAGTGTCGGGCCTTGGTGTCCATTAGCATTGGCATGGTGGATCCCATCCAGGGAGAGAGGGAGCTTGATCTTTCTAAGGTGGCTAACATGGTACTCAGTCTGAGCTAGGACACACCCATTTCTATGCATTCCCTGGTAGAGTCGAGGCTGAGGCATCTGACGCAGTCATCACATGTATCATCTCAGTCGATCATCGATTTTCTACTGTGTTATTTAATCCAGGGTCTATATATATCTTATGTGCCTGCCTACTTTTATGCTAAATTGGAGATGTGGTTTGATATGCTTGATATTCCTATTCGTGTGTCCACATTAGTTGGTGATTCTGTGATTGTTGATAGAGTATATCATATATGTGCAGTTACTTTCATGGGGTACGCCTCTTGGGTAGATTTGGTCATCTTAGATATGGTGGATTTCATTGTTATCTTAGGTATGGATTAGTTATCACCATATTATGCGATTCTGGAATGTTATTCCAAGACAGTCACGCTAGCTATGCTTGGTCTTCTGAGGTTAGACTGGAGAGGAGGTCCCAACCCTGCTCCTAGGAGGATTATTTCTTATCTTTGGTCTAAGAAGTTAGTGGACTGGGGTTGTTTGGATTATCTTGCTCATATTTCGGATACAAGTGCGGAGACTCATTTTCTTGATTATGTTTCGGTAGTTAGTGAGTTCGTGGAGGTCTATCCTTCAGATTTACCAGGTATGCCACTAGACAGAGATATTGACTTCTGTATTGATCTTGAGCCGGATACTTAACCCATTTCTATTCCTACATACCTATGGCTCCAGCAGAGTTGAGAGAGTTGAAGGAAAACTTTCAGAATTTATGAGTAAGGGTTTCATTCGACCGAATGTGTCTCCATGGGGTGCTCCTGTTTTGTTCGTGAAGAAGAAGGATAGCACTATGCGTATATGTATTGATTATAAAAAGTTGAACAAGGTCACTATCAGAAACAAATATCTAATTATGCGTATTGATTACTTGTTCGACCAGCTCAAGACAGCTTTTCGGACTCATTATGGGCATTATGAGTTCTTGGTGATGTCATTTAGACTTACCAATGCCCCCGCAACGTTTATTTATTTGATGAATGTGATATTTAAGTCATACTTGGATTCTTTTGTTATTGTATTTATTGATGACATTTTGGTATATTCAAAGAGTCGGGAGGACCATGAGTAGCATCTGAGAGTGGTCCTTGGGATTTTGAAGGAAAATGAGTTGTATGCTAAGTTCTCAAAGTGTGAGTTTTGGTTGAGTTTTGTGGCATTCTTGGGACATGCTGTGTCCAGGGATGGGATAATGGTTGACCCTATGAAGATAGAGGCAATCAGGAACTGGCCTAGACCAACTTTTATGACTGAGATTCAGAGTTTCGTGGGTCTTGCTAGCTACTATCATCGGTTCGTCAAGGGATTCTATTATATTGGTTCTTATCTGACGCGTTTGACTTAGAAAGAGGTTTCTTTTATGTGGTCTGATGAGTGTGAGTAGAACTTCAAAAAACTCAAGACTTTATTGACCATAACTCTAATTTTGTCCCTTCCAGTGGAGGGGAAAGACTTTACTGTGTATTGTGATGCTTCAAAGATTGGGTTGGGATGTGTGTTGATGAAGGAGGGTAAGGTGACTGCTTATGCATCGAGGCAATTGAAGGTGCACAAGAAGAATTCCCTTGTTCATGATTTGGAGTTGGTTGTCATTATGTTTGCATTGAAGATTTGGAAGCATTATATGCATGACGTTTATTGTGAGGTATATACCGACCACCACAGTCTTCAACATGTGTTTAATCATAGGGACTTGAATTCTAAGCAATATCGGTGGATGGAGTTGTTGATAGATTATGACATAACTATTTTGTATCACCCAGGCAAGGCCAATATAATGGCAGATGCTTTGAGCCGAAAGGCGATCAGTATGCGGAGTTTAGCTTGTTTGACTGTTTCCGAGCATCCTTTGGCCTTGGAGGTCCAGTATCTAGCCAATGGTTTTGTGAGACTCGATATTTTGAATCTGGGTAGGATTCTGGCTTGTGTGGAAGCGAGGTCGTCTCTTTTGGATCAGATTCAGGCACACTAGTATGATGATGTGGGGTTGTACAAAATTCGAGATAAGGTGATGAGTGGGAGGCCAAAGAGGCCATGATTGATAGTGAGGGGGTTCTAAATATTAAGGGTAGAGTGTGTGTGCCTCATGTGGTAGATTTGACTAGATTGATTATGGATGAGGCCTACAGCTCTAGGTATTCGATTCATTCGGGTGCTACTAAGATGTATCGTGATTTGAGGCAGCACTACTGGTGGGGGAGGATGAAGACAAATATTGCTGATTTTATGTCTCGGTGTTAGAATTTCCAATAGGTCAAGTATGAGCACCAATAACCCGATGGTGTGTCTCAGATGATGCCCATTCCCGAGTGGAAGTGGGAAAGGATCGCTATGGATTTTGTTGTGGGATTGCCCAAGACCTTGGGCAAGTTTGATGTTATTTGGGTCATTTATCATAGATTGACCAAGTCCATGCATTTCTTTCCACTTCAGACGACTTATAATGCAGAGAATTTGGCTAAGATCTACATCCGGGATATTGTTCGTCTTCATGGGATTTCTATTTCTATTATCTCGGATCAGGGTACTCAATTTACTTTGCATTTTTAGAAGATTTTATAGAGAAAGTTAGGTATTCGCTGGAATCTCAGTACAACATTTCACCCTCAGACCAACGGTTAGTCCGAGAAGACTATTAAGGTATTGGAGGATATGTTATGAGCCTAGCGTGTTTGATTTTGGTGGTCATTGGGACCATCACTAGCCCTTGGAAGAGTTTGTGTACAACAATAGTTATCACTCCAGTATTGATATGGCACCGTTCGAGGCCTTGTATGGTAGAAGATGTCAATCTCTGTTCGGTTGGTTTGATGCATTCGAGGTTCGTCCTTGGGGTACTCATTTGTTGAGGGATTCATTGGAGAGAGTGAAAGAGATCTAGGATAAGATCTTATCAACATAGAGCAGGCAGAAAGAGTATGCGGACTGGAAGGTCCGAGACTTAGAGTTCATGGTTGGTGAAAAGGTCATTCTGATGGTTTCACCCATGAATGGTGTGATGAGATTCGACAAGAGAGGAAAGCTGAGTCCGATGTATATCGAACCATTCGAGGTTCTTCAGAGATTGGGAGAGGTGGCATATGAGTTGGCTCTGCCACCGGGTCTGTCAAGCGTTCATCCAGTCTTTTATGTGTCTATACTGAAGAAGTATCATGCCAATGATTCTTACATTATCTAGTTGGACTCCGTATTGTTTGATCAGAATTTGGAGTTCAAGGAGGAGTTTGTGGATATTTAATACATGCATGTAAGGATGTTGAGATCGAAGGAGATAACTTCAGTGAAGGTTCAATGGAAGCATCGGTTTGTCAAGAAGGAGACTTGGGAGATCGAGTTAGATATGCGGAGCAGATATACTGTCTTGTTCATTTCTTCCGATAAGATTTTCTTAGTTGTTTCTCTCTATTCGAGAATGAACAATTGTTTAATTGGTATCTAATGTAATAACCCGTCCGATTGTTTCTAGCTAAAGACCCTTATTTTCTTATTTGACCTTTCTCGTAGTCTCTTTGTGGGGTTTGTGATGTGCGGGGATGTGTGGCATGAATTCCGAGGTCTATTAATATAAGTTTTGGATGAAAAATCCAAAGTCTAGAAACTTAGAGTTGGTTAATTTGACTAAAAGTTGACTCTTCGCTAAATAAGTTTGTTTTCGGGTTTCGTAGCTTTTGGTAGTTCCAGAGAGTCATTTATGACTTGGTCGAGTAATTGGTTCACCTCCCGAGGCAATTAGATGTGTTTTGTTACCTTATTTGTGAAATTTGGATATTTGATTTTTTCGGATGATTCTTTATAAAAGTGTCTTAGCTCGGTTATTTGTAAAATTCGATCGTACGAGCGAGTTCTTAGCATTGTTTACCATAGATGAGCATGTCTAATTTGTGTCCGGGGTGTCTCAAGAGTGTTTTGGGTGTTTGATGGAAGTGTTGGATGTTTGCTCTTTGCTAATATCTGGTGTTCGCCGCGGCGGCACCAATATCTGTTCTGGCAGGTCTGCCTTGGTGAGAGGTTGGCTCACCGAAGCAGAAGTTGGGAGATAGGGATTTTCGCCGCCACAGAGTCGGGTCCGCCATGGCGAGGGGTGAGATGTCAAGTGACTCTTGCCCCAGCGAAGGGTTTTTCGCCGCAGCGGGTCCGCTCTAGCGGAGTCGATCCCACTAGGGCGGAAGAACTGTACCATATCATTATATATTTCCCTAGGTCAGAAAATTCCTTGCCCAAAATAGAAATCTCGAAATCAACGCCGCCTTGGAGTTAATTCAAAGCCTTATGAGCATTTTTTACCTTGAGGTAATAGATTCTTCCCTTTTTATGGCTTAAGTGATGTTTATAAGTTCTTTAATGGTGGTTTAGCATGTTATTAAGTTAGGGGAAAATAGATTGCATGTGTTTATGAGAATGAGATAGTTATATGGTTGATTTTAATAGGGGTTTATGGATTAAAAAGTGATATTATTGTGAATTAGGATTGAGTAATGATAGGTAATCACGTTTTTAGGCTTAATTTGATTATAAAAGCTTGTTTTCAAAAGGGGAAAATTTTTAGGGTTTCAAATTGGGGCCTTTTTATTAGTGTTCAATTGATGGTTCAAGTCTTAATATGACTACTTAATATGTAATAATGGTTTTTGGGTATTAAAGTTCGAGTCTTGGTGAAGTGGGCTAGGGGTCGATAATGTAGTCTTTCTTTGTTAAAGGTTATGTCCTTCTTTTGTGTAAGACTTGTATATTAACGAGTAGTATATGCATGAATAGACTTTGATTATCACGAGGCGCGAATGAAGGGCACGACTATCATTGAGACTTGCTTATTGACGCACCTACTCAACTTTGAGGTAGGCTACAATTTAGTTTTTAAGACTTCGATAGAAGTATGTAATTAGTTATAAATATTGAGGGGTATTGGGCATGTTTGGGGTCCCACTTAGGCGGTTGTGATGAACGTCTGAGTGGGTACCAGTGTTCAACTTTGATGGGGTTTGGGGAATCATCCTCGTGCTGGTTCCGACTGCTAATTATATGGGCTTGGCGCCATATGTGTGCTTGTCGCCATAGTAGCTTAATATGTTTGCTCATCACACATGCTTTCGATATGATATCTTGGATTGTACTTGGACTGTGTATGCGTATTGAATTCTTGAAAGTATGTGATATTTCATCTCTTATTTAGTTGCATCTCATTGTATCATGACATCTTGCCTTATATATGTCATTCGCATTCATACACTCATGGTTCTAATGATATGATATTGGAGTGGTATGATTATGCTGTGGGTCCAAAGGACCGAGAAAGGTATGAACACTGTTGAGATTATGGCAACACTGAGATGATATTGATATATGGGGATGGCTCGGAGTTGCACGCCTGCAACATGATATTATTACAACCAAGAGCTGGGCTCCGTGATCCCACGAGTTATTCTGGAGCATACCCCTGTGAAGTGTGTATACCGGTTGATGGAAAGATATCTTTCATAGGCATTGCATTCATATGATACATATAGTTGTCATATTATTGATTATTTATTATTGAACTTGTATTTGAAGTGATTGTTAATGATTCGACTAAGTCTGGATATGGAAGGATTATACTTGTTTTGATACTTGAGTTATTGTAGAACTCTTGACAGCGGAATACTGTGAATAGGTATGAACTTTTATGGAACAATGAGCATGCAAACTCTGTGAACCTTTATGTGGACTATGTAATTTTATTTGGATTATTGGACTGTGTAGCATAGGGTTACTTGGTGTCAACTTGGTGTTTATCTCTGATTAAGTACTTCTGTCGTTGTCGGTCTATGATGTCTACGGGGGTACGATGTCTACTCATGCTACACTTGTTGCATCTTTCTTTGATGCAGATACATATCCGACCACTAGCTCGAGACCACGTGGCTGAGTTCGAGCAATTGATCCTTAGCATTCAGGGTGAGGATGTTATCTCCAGCATACCCTTGGATGCTAATTTTTTGTCACATTCTTTTTCTTGCATTTGAGAGGCTTGTTTCAGACTATGTATTTGATTTTGGCCTGCGTGCACATTTCTTAAACTTGTATCATATTGTTAGTGCTCTCGTATCCACATACTAGATCATTTGGGGGTGTTTGGCTGTGACAAACTTATCTTTTCTTCCGCATTATATATTATCAGACATCTTATGTAGTATTATGTTTTTTCCGCTTTATTTATATCTTACCATGTTTATGATGTTTTGGAGTGGTTCGCCTACGTGGTGGAATTATGTAGGTGACACCACGATTCCTGAAAAGGGGTCGTGACATGTATCTTTTTAATTAGATTTTAATTTAATGTAGGGGCAACATGATAATCTAACTTTGAAGGTAGAAGCTTCCTACTTTTAGTATAATATGATTAATAAATCAGCATTTCAATCGTAATAATTCCCTTCGACAAATCTATTTTTAGTTGTTACCACACTCGAAATTATAATTTTACTTGTCCTATTTTTATCGTTGTTCAATATAGTTTGGTAATGAATTACTAATGACATTTCTCTTGAAATAGAAAGAAGAAACCAATATAATAAGAGTTAACAGTTATCTCCTTAATTAATGCTAAATACTAATTTTATTGCTTACCATTTAACCATTAATTAATTAATTGAAACGTGCACTTTTGATTCCTTTACTGATCAATGTTCATAAATTTATCATATTGTTCCACCACTTAATTACTCAATATTTTATTCTAAGCTTTTGATGTTACTTCATAAATATAGTCTTAAAAATAATCCAAATATAAACATTTTTCCTAAATTGAGGGACCAAATTAAAGTCATATGGTTTTAAATAAACAATGTACTAATATTTGAGGGACCAAATTTACTAATAAAATCTTACTAACCATTAAGGGTAAGTCGTGATTATTTTTATAAATTCATAGGAAGTAAACTCCATCGAATTCGAAGACCCTCCTCCCTTCTGCTTCCTTTACCTCCCGTATTCACAATTAAGAGAAAAAATTTAAAATGTATATCAAACACAATTGACATTAATTGTGTGATGTTCTTTTTTGTGAGAGAAAAAAAGTAGACTCAAAATTTGTGAATCCAAAAGTGTAAGATATGAGTCCACTTTTTTATCTCACAAAAAAAAGCCTCACACAACTAATATCTTGTGTGAGGCACATAGTAAAACTATTCCAATTAAGATCCACTCAAATGACCACAAAAAGTTTCAAAATAAATAAATAATTAATAATATATAGAACTAATCATTGATTTGAAATGTTCAACCTAATGCCCATCGCAAAGCATTGGAACTTGTAAGTATAACATTTTAAAGCTATAATTCTTGCCGCCAAAACCGATCCCTAGTCCATAACTACCCTTATACATTACTTCATATTAAGAGTGGCGATAGGTCGGCTCGGTCTCCGCGGGCCAGTGTCCGCAGAGTCGAGGTCCGGGCGGACGGGAGAAGGGGTCGGGCTCGGTGCGGCGGGATCGAGCAAGTCCGCCCCGATCCCGATCCCGATCCCGATCCCGCTTGCAGATCGGCCCCGGGCTCGGCCTGGTCGGGCTCGGGTACGGCGGGTTTTCCTTTTTTTTTTAAATAACATATGTATAAAAAAAAACTCAATAAACAAAAAATGGCTACTTGATTTTAAAATTTTAAAACATTTTTACAAATTTTACATATGGCTACTTGATTCTCTACGTCCCTATCAAAAAATGTCCATGCATCTGATTTTAATGATCGTTTTGCTGGACCTCGTCTCATACTAGGGGGAATAGGAGGTATTTCAGTTGAAGGTGCACTAGTGGGTGTGTTGTCATCAACATTAGTGGGTATATCATCTAGATCATCGTCTAAATTAAAGTCTTCTTGAGTTTCAGAAAATAGCTCCTGGTCTAAATCTAATGGTATTGTATGAAAATGTTGAGTATCAACAAAATCATCCTGTGTAAGAATAAGATGACTAGAAGAAGTACCCTTGCCCTGGTTGCCCCTACTAGAAGAAGTACCCTTACCCTTACTCTTAAACATACATTTTAATCATTCCATTTTAATTATGATAATAAATAATTAAAGACAATAAAATTAAGTGCGCTAAATAAAATAAACACACAATAATAATTTAATGAAGGAACGAATGTACCAAACGCCGACGTAACGTCGACGTGTAATCGAGAGGTTGAAAATTGAAACTTTGCTCGATGGAAGATCCTCAAGTTAGTTGCCAACTTCACTCCCAATTCCCAAATGAATAAATAAAATTGAATATTTAGCAAACAATGTAGACTTGTAGAGAGATATATTGAGAAATTAGAGAGATTGTAGGAAGATTTGTGAGAAAGATGAAGAGAAAATGAGTTATTTATAGTTGGAAAATTGGGTTAAAGTGTAAATATAATAATTTATGGGTTAAAAATAAATATTAAGGGGGAGGGGGTTTGGGGGGGGGGGGCTAAAATGGTCGTTGGTGCAACGGCCATATTTGCAAAGGGGGAAAAGGGCGGGGTCGGGCTCGGGCTCGGGACGGGGTCGGATCTAGCGGGCCTGGGGCGGGGTCGGGTCTGGCGGGACGAGACATCGTCCCGTCCCGAGTTCGAGGCCCGACCCCGTTATTTTTTTTTTTTGGCGGGGTCGTGGCGGGACAGGGGCGGGCTCGGGTCTGGGTCAGGGTCGGGCCGTCCCGGCCCACTGGCCAGCCCTACTTCATATTAACATTAATTACAAGCATGCATTAATTACAAGAAGAATCTATCTGACTCACAGTGGTAGGTAATTGAAGTATTGGAGTAACAAGTTGATATAACGATGTACTGCAGAGTTTACTACTCTATTCACATCCCACAATATAATGACTCCTTGGATTCCAACCTGAAAATGGGAGCATACTCTTCCCATTAACAAACCCCTTATAGTTTTATACGACTTCAAGTATTTTAATATGTTCATTATTCAATCAATGTATTAACGAAATCAATATAGTACATGATGTATGATGCATCAATATTCAATAATAATGCCTATATATATATAATAGAAAAATAAAAACTTTAGTCCCCTACGCCAAATCCCTTTAAATAAGGATCTAACAATTATAGTAATAATTAAGTTAAAATTAGTAGAAGTGGCCGGTAACCTCATCACATAACATGCCGCTTCCTCCTACAATTTTCCAGTTGGACCAATTTTTTCATTCAACCAGCTAATATATATCTTGTATATTTCACGCACTCGGCACTTTCGAGTTCAGAATCCCTACTTTAATTGTGAATTACAGGCTCTTATTTGACAAATAATAACTTATTTTAAGGAAGATATATATTATTACCAAGCTAGCTAGTAGTAAAGTACGATAATTTTTCTACCAAGTGATAAAGTTTTCTAACTTCAATTCAATTGATTTATGATGATAGTTGATTATATTAGGAAAATTTTTAATGTTCGTTGTGATTCTCCAAGACCAATCAAGTTGTTAGTTAACAAGGGGGAACTCTGGATTGGTAGATTGGTTGTTAGTTAACAAATGCAAATTGTGTATTGGTCTGACTTGTTTGGCAAGTAATTATTCAAACCTTGTGGAAACCATTGATGTCATATGTCAATATAATATGTATGGGGGTATTTTTAACTGATTAATAAAAGGGTAGTAAAATTGAAGAGAAGTTGGTTCTTACAACTCTTTGGATAAGTATACACTATCTGCTGTCTCAAAGTTAATATATCTATATTATATTAAAAATACGAAGGACCTTTCATTAAAAGACTTTATAATAGACAAAATTATCATTTACTATTTTTCTCAAATTTATCATATAATAATTCTTTTCCTATTTGAACAAATAGCTAAATTCAATAATAAATTCAAGAAGTATATGTTTCTATAAGATTTACGAATCTTTGTGTAATTACCATAAATATTTACTAATCTTTCTATGAGTCATGCTACTTAAATTTAACGTGTATAGCCCAAAATTTCCTTGGCTAATAAGAATTAGTTATTAGTTGGAAATAGCTGAAAGATAGAATAATTGGCAGAGGGGTATAGATGTAATCCGAAGTCTAGTGTGCCCTTAACGTATCTGATAATACATTTGAGGGCGGCAAAATGGGACTCTCGGGGGTTGTGCATGAACAGACACACATGCAGAACGACATATGCAATATCAGGCCTAGTGAATGTAAGATACTGAAGAGCACTTGCTAGACTCCGATATAGCGTGGGATCAGAAACTGGCGCACCGTCATTGGCACTAAGCTTGGATTTTGAGTCCACCGGAGTTGGCATAATTTTACAATTTGCCATCTTGGCCCTGTACACTATCTCTTCTGCATACTTACGCTAACACAGGAACATAGTGGCTACAGATCTGGCCACCGATATACCCAAAAAATAACTTAGCTTGCCCAAGTCAGTCATAGCAAATTCAGTTTTGAGTAGAGTAATGATTTCATTCTTCAACCCGTCAGATGAGGCAGTAAGAACAATGTCATCGACATATAATAGCAAATATGAAGTGTTGCTACCTCGGTGAAAGGTGAAGAGAGAGTTATCACACATGCTGCATGTAAAACCAATCTGCAGAAGATACCTGGAAAATTGATCATACCAAGCGCGGGGTGCCTGTTTCAATCCATACAGTGATTTCCTGAGACGACATACAAACTGCGGAACTGCCGGATGAACAAAGCCAGGGGGCTGATGCATGTATACAGTTTCTTTCAAATCCCCATGAAGAAATGCATTCTTGACATCTAGTTGATGAATCGGCCAATGCAAGCCCATAGCAATACTGAGAACAGTCCGAATAGTGGCTGGTTTAACAACCAGACTGAATGTCTCACCACAATCAATACCCTCTTGCTGATTAGTGTCATTTGTAACTAGTCTTGTCTTATACCTCTCTAAGTCACCGCTGTCTCTGAACTTGTGACGAAATAACCACATACACCGGATAACATTCACACCAGCTGGTCTAGGTACCAAATCCCAAGTGTTTTGCTTGGTTAAAGCGTTAAATTCCTCGCACATGACCGCATTCCAATTAGGGTCCAGTTTAGCTAGTTTTGGATTCTTTGGAATGGGTGATAAGATTTATGTAGAGAGATTGAAGTGAACCTTGGGTTTGAAGATCCCGTGTTGTGCACGAGTGTCCATCACGGTGAGAGGCGGCGGTGGGAAGCGGCTAAATCCTGATCTTTGGGTAGTTCTTGCCGGTGAAAAGCTGCGAGGCTGCGGGGTGTGGCAACGCTTCTTTGGAGAGTGCGAGAGACTCGGCCAGTTCTTTGGGTGGGCGATATGAATGGAAGCGAGAGACTCAAGGATCTGCGGATTTGTTGGGGTGGTCTTTGGGCGATGCGGCGGGGGCGAGGCGTAGGAAGCAGTGGGCTCTTTGTTGGTATAGATTTTGGATGACCGGGGACAGGCTTGGTTCATCGAGAAAGAAGTAGTCGGTGGTCTGAAATTTTCGGAGATTTGAAAAAGGAAAAGTTGTTTCGTCAAAGGTGACTTGAGGAGACGATGATTTTGCGAGTAGCAATATCATAGCACAAGTAGCCCCGATGATTAGGAGACAGACCAAGAAAGACAAATAGCAGAGTACGAGGGGCAAGTTTGTGAGGTGCAGTGGAGGCTATGTTGGGGTAGCATAAGCATCCAAAAATATGTAGGTGATCATATTATGGTAGCCTACGATATAAGATTTCGGTAGGGGTCTTATTTTGGAGTGTGCTAGTTGGTAAAATATTAAGAAGGGATTCTACCATTTTGACATCATAGACCCAAAAAGGCGATGGTAGGCAGGCATGAAACAGAAGTGTGTTGACCATGTTATTGATGATAAGTATAATTCTTTCGGCCTTTCCATTTTGGGAGGAAGTATAGGGACAAGAAAAATGGAAAACCATGCCTTATTTAGAACAGAAATTGTGAACTGCCGAGTTATTAAATTCACGTCCATTATCACAATGGAATGATTTGATAGATTTTTCAAATTGTGTCTTAATGAATTTTTGAAACTCGAGGAATTTTGCAAAAACTTCAAATTTGAATTTCAGTGGGTAAATCCAGACAAAATGTGAAAAATCATCCAATAATACTAGATAGAATTTATGACCTAAAGAGCTAACAATCGGAGATGTCGACAAATCAGCATGAACAATATCAAAGGGAGAAAAAGTAACACTGTTTGATGACATAAAGGGGAGACGGGTATGTTTGCCTAGTGGACAAGAAAAACAGTGTTGGGCAATTTTCCCATTATTACATTGAATACGCTTAGAAGTCCTAAGAAAAGTAAAAACTGGGTCTCCGGGGTGTCCGAGTCTGTCGTACCAAGTGGAGGGAGAGATCGCCGCAGGGGATAAAGGTGCTTGCGGTCTGACAATGGAAGATTGAGTGAATGGGTAGAGGTCTCCCACACTATTGCAGCGTGTAAGAATTTTCCCCGTATTGAGTTTCTTCACAGAAAAACCAAAAGGGTAAAATTCGACAGACACAAAATTATTGCTAGTGAATTTTCTAACAGAGATTAAGTTTTTAATGATGTTAGGTGTGTTTAGGATGTGGTTTAGGAAGAAAGGCGGGTGTGGATGTTTGGTGTGTGGAGAAAGGGTCAAATTCGACAGACACATAATTTTCTATTTTTGACTTTGGAGGACACCATGCCTGTCTCCTTTAAGATTGTACGAACATATATGTTAAGAGTCCCACATCGAATATGGAATGAAAACATGAACTCCTTATATGGATTTGGACAATTTTCACTCTACAACCTAGCTTTTGGGGTTGAGTTAGGCCCAAGATCCATTATTTACATGGTATCAGAGTCATGCCCATTTCAATTCTTTGTTCACCGATGTTGGGCCCCCAAATTATATTATTCACGCTCCAGTTAACAAGGTCTGGGCGTGCAGGGGAGTGTTAAGAGTCTCACGTCGGATATGGAATAGGAACATGGACTCCTTATATGGACTTGGACAATCCTCACCGTACAAGCTAGCTTTTGGGGTTGAATTAGGACCAAGATCCATTCTTTACAATATATTACCCTAACCCTGTCCCAGGGGCGAAGCTACGACCATGCATCCAAAGGTGGTCAGATGAACAACCTTTGTCGGAAAATTACATAGTGTATATTAATTAAATTATGTTTAAAATGGATATATATTTAATATTGAACAACCTTAACACAACCAAGCCTCGCGATGCTTAAGGGTATATATTTTCTGCCCAATGGTTCCGAGTTCGAGATCCGGCTCTGTGCATTTTGTTTTATTTAGAGACATTTGAATCTGAAAAGTCACAAGCTACACTGCTACAACTGTGGATACATGAATTACAGATCACCTGCATTGTTAGTGTTAGGATTTTAATGATGACTTATGTTACTATGCAGGAAAAACTCAAAGACGCGCAAGGCCCCGTAAAAGCCAGTAGCTGACTACACAATCAACCCAACTAATTAGAGGAAAGCCCACAAAGCAAGGAAGAGATTTCAAATCTAAGAGAAGATCAACATCTATAGCCCAAAGGAAAGAATATATATGAAACGCGCCCTAATTAAATGCACTCAATCAAGGATCTCACTAATTAAATAAGCGAGTACCAACGAACTACATCAACAAAAGTGATTCAAGGAAACAATCAATGAAGATATTCTATCAAGTACCAACAAAATCATTCGCAAGGAAAGAAGATATTGAAGTTCAATCAAGAACTAATGCTCTTGCCTTATTGTTGGAAATTAGGATCCTCAATAATCCTATTTTGAAGGATCAAATCTTTTGGGTTGCCTTCTCTTCTTGGAGAGCCTAACGTCTATAATTTGAAGAATGTATATGGAGGATCTTGAGACGAACACAAACATGCTTTCATCTCAAACATCTCGATCTCTCTACTTTACTTTTAACAAACATTTTAATTCTGAGTGATTTATAATGTAAACAAAAAAGTGAGAAGAGATATAGTATAGTTGGTGATGCATTGTATCAAAAGATTAAGAGTGTTTGAGTGTAGACGTAGGAACTCTATTCAAACAATCATTGTGCCAAAACTACTTTCAAAGAGCTGCAGAGAACATCATTGCAACCCAATGAGATTGGATTAGGATTCACATTGAATCTGAATTAATATAAAATATTTGGTGTTAATTACTTTCAGTAATTTATTTTTGCACTATATCTGTTAATAGTCGACTATTGATCCAAGACAGTCGACTAGGACAAAAATTATAATTCACCTCTTTTTGCACTTTAAATTGGTATCAGAGCGAGGTCTCACTCAGTAGCTTAGCAGCTTTTGAGAAAAGATCAAATGACTGGATATCAGATTCCAGGAGAAATTTTACAAGACGAACACTCCACCACTAGGCCACCCTCTGTAATTGACAGCACTATAGTCATTGGAAAGAAAGATTCATAATCTTTGTCCAATTTACTAATTTTCAAGCTTGACTGGTGATCAAGAAGGGACCAAAACATATTCCTCATACTGAAACAAAGGATCCAAAAGATTCAAAGAGAAAAGTTGACCTGAAATCTTTTGATGTTACCAAGGAACAATAAGAGGTTATTCAAACAAATGCCAGAGCAATAAGTTTACTCTATTGTGCAGTGAGTGGTGAAGAATATGAAAAAATATCAACCTGTGAGACTGCCAAAGATATGTGGGACAAATTAGAAGTTACCTAAGTAGGGACCTATAAGGTCATAGAAGCCAAGATTGATGCATTACAACATAACTATGAAGCATTTCCATGACTGATGAAGAAAACATTGAATCAATGTTTACTAGATTCAGCAAAATCATTGGTGAACTCAAGTATCTAGGAGTGGTATACTCTAACTCTCAGCAAGTAAGGAAATTGGTGAGAAGTCTTCCAAAGTCTTGCAAACAAAAGTTATTGTCCTTGAGGATGAAAATATGGACAAATTTACTTATGATGAACTCAGAGAAAGTCTTATGGCCTTTGAAAAAAATCATATTAACAGGTACAAAAAGGAATAAAAGAAGAAGATAGTTGCATTTAAGTCTCAAGTTGAGGAAATTGATGATGGTATTAGAGAAGATGAAGTTTCTATGATATCTAGATCTTTGGTGGAATTCATGAGGAGATCTAGAAATAACAGAAGAAGTACATTAAACTTAAAAAAAAAAGAAATCTCAAAATGACCAACCAAGGAATGATGGGAAATGATATGAGTGTGGTAAGTATGACCACATAGCATCTGAGTTCTAGGAGTCAAAAATAAAATCATAGAGGTCAACAAAATCAAAGAGAATTCAGTAGCTGGAGTGAAGATGAAGTCTCAGAAGATGAAAAAAAAGAAGTTGAGAATGTCTGTTTCATGGAAATCGGTGAAACTAGCGACGTAAGACCTTATACATGCTCTAAGTGTCATGAAACTCAATAGTTGTTAGACCAAACTCTTGAAGATCTGAATAAAGTTTTTGATGAATATAGAAAATTACAAAGAGAAAAGAGAGACTGAGAAATTAATTTAGAAGTTTGTGAAATTGAAAGAGACTTTCTTCAAAAAGAAGTTCATGATTTGCAACTATAACTAAATAGATCGCACAAATATACCAGTCATAGTTTTGTCAGGTCTAACCAGTTGACTCGTAACAAAAAGTCAACTAGAAAAAAATCTATAAGTGACAAATCAACTACTAGCAACTCAACTGATAAGTCTATTGCTCACTTTAAGATAGTTTAGTCGACTAGGTCAACCAAGTCAATTTATAGGAAGTCTGCTAAGCATTTTAATTTAAGCAAGTCGACTAATCAGTATGTCACTGAAGAACACTTTTCTAAAACTTATTTTTTGTTCTGGTAAAATTAGGCACAAATCATATAACTGTAGATTTTGCTATGCAACTACTCCAAGATGGATATGGAAATCCAAAAATGATGCAAATCTTGTTAGAACTAACCCTCAAGGACCCAAGAAATCTTGTGTACCTAAAAGAAAGTAATTATTTTATTTTGCAGGAACACCACAAGGAGAAATCAAAAGAAAAATGGTATTTAGACAGTTCGTGTTCAAGCCATATGACTTGTGACAAAAGCTAATTCAAGTAAATTGTAGATTTTGATCGAGGACTAGTAACTTTGAAGACAACTCCACTGAAACTGTAACTTGTATAGGAACTATTGCCTTCAATAACTCTTGTCATATTACTAATATTTATTTGGTGAAGGGTCTTAGATATAACCTGCTGAGCATAAGTCAACTATGTGACTCCGATCTAGAGGTAAGATTTAGAAAAACAGATTGTATCATTGAAGACCTATCTGGAAAAGTTGTGTTATCTGGAAGTAGGAACAAAAATGTGTATGTATTAGATTCAGTTAAAAGTCTAGTAGGACATATCTGTTTAGCGTCAATGTGAGAAGATTCATGGCTATGGCACAAGAAACTGGGACATGCAAGTATGCGACTAATAGAAAAACCTGCAAGGCATTAACTGGTTCTAGGATTGCCCAAACTTAACTATTCCAAGGATCATATTTATGATGTATGACAAAAAGGTAAGCAAACTAGAAACTCTTTTAATTCAAAAGATATTGTGTCTACCTCTAAACCATTGCATCTACTTCATATGGACCTTATTAGTCCTACTAGAACTATTAGTATTGGAGGAAAAATGTATGCTTTTCTCATAGATGAATTCTCTCATTTTACATGTTTTATATTTCTTACTCATAAAGATGATACTTTAAAGAATTTTAAGTTTTTCTGTGAGAAAGTACAACATGAATGGATTACTACATCTCTTCTATCATAAGTGATCATGGAGGGGAATTTGAAAATAAATCCTTTGAATAGAACATGAATATACTCATAATATTTCCTCACCAGGATCTCCTAAAAAAATGGTGTTGTTGAACGAAAGAATAGGACTTTTCAAGATATGGCAAGAACAATGATTGTGGAAAATGAGCTACCACATCACTTTTGGGCTGAGATTGTAAGTACAGCTTGTCATAAGATAAATAGATGTTTAATCAGGTCAATTCTGAAGAAAACTCCATATTAACTATGGACGGGAAAGAAACTAATTGTAAGTTATTTTCATCTATTTGGCTATAAGTGTTTTGTCCATAACAATGGAAGAGACAACCTTAGTAAGTTTGATTCACGAAGCGATGAATGTATTTTTTTTGGCTACTCAACTAACAGTAGATCTTATAGAGTATTTAATAAACATACATTAATTGTTGAAGAATCTATTCATGTGATTTATGATGATAATAATCGCTTGGTTGAGAAAGGTAAAATTATAGATGAAGAAGATAGTCAACTACCAACCACAACAATTACTCTCACTGTTGATCTAAACAACGAAAAAATGTCGACTACTGAAACTACCAAGTCGACTAACCTAACAGTTAGACTTGTTCCAAATGAATGGAGAAGCGAACCTGATTATCCAAAGAAGTTCGTTATAGGAGATATAAATGAAGGAGTAAAGACTAGAGCTTCAAATAAAAATAATGCAAATTTAGCTCTTATATCACAACTAGATCCAGAGAAAGTTGATGAAGCCCTAAAGGATGATTACTGGGCCAAGACTATGAAAGAGGAACTACATCAATTTGAGAAAAATAAAGTGTGGAGTCTTGATTTTAAGCCTGAAAATGCTTCAATTGTTGGGACTAAATGGGTATTCCAAAACAAGCTGAATATAGCAGGGAAGTGATAAGAAATAAAGCTCGACTAGTTGCTCAAGGATACTCACAATAAGAGGGAGACAACTATGATGACACATTTTGTAACACCCCGTACTTCTCATCATGTCTACGAATAAGTTGAAGTCGACGAAGTTACTTGATTATGGAAGAATGAGGTTATAGTGTCCAAGTGTATATATTATGTTAAGCCTAGTCAAAGTAAATGAGATTCATAAACGAATAAGATGTCGGACAAAGGTAGACGACCTACTAGTTTCACCTTTATGTTTCATCTACTTTCATAGACGTCTTATGTGCTTCATCTACTTTCTCACACGTCTTACTTACTTGCACATCCTATTTGGTTACACGTCCTACTTATTAAACGAGGATGATGCACGTGTTGAGAGATAATTAGTAAGCTACTTACTCAAGTAGGTGACCCACCTACTTGAAATAAGAGGCCCAAATTAAAAGGGCAGTGAGAGGCCCAAATTAAAAGTGCATAAGTGGCCCAATCTGAAAGGATAAAGTGAGGCCCATTAGGGGCAAAGGTAAGGTCGTCCATAGGGATGTTTTAAGACCAAAATCTGATCATTTATCCATATCCTCATAAGAAAATACATTCAAAAACTCCTCTCTCTCTCTCCCAACACAACCAGCCATTTCTTTATTTCTCTTAGGGTTATAAGTAGAAAATCTTCAAGTTTATTCGCTCCCCCATGGTGTGAAAGGATTTTCATGTGATTTATCTTCTCTTATCAGCTGTCAAAACATTTTCTACACCAAACAGTCTATAAAATCAGCCCTTTCTTTCAAGGTTAAGGTATGAAGATCAAGTCTAAAGCTTGGGTTATCTTCCCCGCTGTCACGTAGTGTTTGCGCTGATTTGTCTTTCCTATTCTAGTTATTTAGGGAAAGTTAAAGGGCAACGAGTTAAGACAAAGTAAGGAATGGACATAAAGGTAATATTTCTCCCTTCCCCCATGTGTATGACTTAGTTTAAGCTCTAGATATGTTGAGTTGTTACAAGTTGGTGGTTGGATGTTGCAGGTGAGTTACTGGACATGTCATGTAGTATGTTGGGGCTGATTTGATATTATAAAGGTGTTGGAGATGTAGTTGTTGACTGTTGCTGTTGTTGTTTTGAACTTGAGGAAAGTAAAAAAAACAAGGGAGATGTTGTCTGATTCATCATAAAATGAGTTTGTCGCTCATTAGCTAGTTTGTAAGTTGAGATTGATTAATGTAGTTGAGGTGTTAGATGTGCAGTATAGCATATTGGGATTGGTTTTGGTGTGTGCATGTGCTGGAAGTATTAGCATGTTGTATATAAGTTAGTTTGATGATTTAAATATGCATAGAAGATATAAGTTGTAAGTTGAATGACTAGATAATGTGGTTGAAGTGTTGATTGTGCTAAATAGTGTGTTGGGACTGGTTTGGTGGTAAAGTTGGGTGGTTTTTTTTTTTTTATGAAGGGGCTGGAAATGTTTATGTATGTGTTTATATGTTGATTTAGGAAGTTTCAAGGATTGAAAGGGAGCTAGGTGAAGATATATGTTATAGAAGCTTGTAGCTTAGTTTGTCATTCGTCGGTTAGTTCTTGTATTTCTGGTTGTTAGTAGTAGTATTATTTCCTTATTTTAGTTGATGGTAAAAGGAGGATGAGTTCTTCATTGGTATCCGAGGGCAGAATTTAAAGGTATCTAAGGCAATTTTCTTGATTCGCCACAACGGCACGACATATGATATTTGCTTCTTATGTAAACCATGAAGTTTAGAGCTTCCAATTGTAGTAGTTCCGATGTTCCAAGTTTCATGAATCTCTTAAGAAAAGTTATTTGTCAATAATCAGTTGTTATTCAAGTGTTTACTCTTAAGAGTCGAGTTTTATGTTTCTATGATGGGATTAGAATTCCCCTTAGGTATGATGACGTTCCTAGCACACAAAGTGAAATGAAAGAGATGTTATGTGCTTACACATGGTCGTTACTCAAGCGTATTCGTCTCATAAAATTAAGTTACGAGTTGTCGCAAAGAGGACATAATTTCCCCTTAGGTGGGACCACACTAGTAGCCTATAGAGTCCGATTCCAAAATAGACTTCTAGAGGTGATCTACGTATGCATTAAACAGTTTCATGTACTTCCTATTTGGTGCCTCCTCCATAATATGAGTATCATATATCTATTAGAAGTCTTGTAATATTCTTAGAAAGTGTACAAAAGGCATAACAGTTCCCTTATAAGACTCCCGATAGCATAGCAATAGTTAGTAAGAGTTGCTCCACTCATATGTTTAATAGCTTCATAGATGTCCTAATTGGTATTTCCCTAACGAGTTGAGTTTCATAAGTGCATTAGTAGACACATTTTCCTATGAGAGAGTAAGTATGAACCATAGTGGCACCCTCAAAAGAACTCCTGTAGTGTGACGACTAGTTGATGACAAAAAGAGGAGCCTTGCATATTGATAGTTGTTTATTCTAGTGACCAGTAGCAACCAGTGAAAATAGTTTACTAGTTCATGACTACTAGTTTACAATAACATGGGAACCTTACTTGTTAATGAAGGTTATAGCCTATAAGTATAAAAGAAGAAGTTACAGTACGTTGTCTAGGATGACTATGTTTAGAATGACTATAAGACGACTCTCAAATAATAGTTGGAGGATCATAGATCTAAGGTTAAGGTATGATAGGTATGGGACTACACCATGTTACCTAATGTAGAAGATATCTCACGGCTAATGTCTAACTAAATGTTGTAGTTGTGTAGAGCATAAGGTATGATGAATCACGTAAGTAATTTCTGATGTTTGTTGATGGTTTATAGATCCTAATGAAGATTAATTATGTGGATGGGTTCTAGATTATAATGGATTATAGTTCGTTAATTAAGATGAATGATATCAGCAAATTACCATTATAAGATTGTAGTATCTTACTTAAGAAAGATTAAGTATTGGCTTCCAGAGTATCACTAATGGATAATAGATTACTACTTAAGATGAATTATATGATAGCTTTTAGGTGATCATTAATGGTTTAGAGATTGTCACATAAGGTGAACTAAGTTGATATAAACGTTATAGCCCTCTTGAGGATAAGATAGTCTAGGGAGTTAGATTACATGCTTAGGGAAAATCCAATAAGGATTATAGTAAAGTGGGTGTATATGTCCATCTCACATTTAGCGAGATAAAGTCCTATCAGATGTTCCTTTCCTATTTGAGTTCTTAGGAGTAAAGTATCACGACTCTCCTGTTCATGCTTAGGTGTTCCTTTCACGTGATGTCATTTGTATAGTAATAAGTCATTATATGGTTAAGAGTTCAGATGATCGTTAAGGTGTTATAGAATGTAACGTAAGAAGAATTATGTCGTAAGCATCCGGATTACCATTGTTGGGGTATAGAGCTTCTTTTAAGATAAACCATATTGACGTAGACGATCATAGTCTATCCAAGGTAGAATGGTCCACAAGACTAGATAATGGTTTCCGAAGGTGTCATAATAGGGTCGTAGAACACTAGGCATATTCCTATCAATCCAGTGACATAAAGTCTTATCATTTGATTCTTTCCTTTAATGTGAGTTCCAAAGAATGAAGTATCTCAAGTCTTCTACTTCTACAAAGTTGTTCCCCTGCATATTATTATTTGTGTCGTATCAAGTCCTCGACAATGATCAAACTCTATTTTCTACGAGTCTCATATGTTTCCAAGGTTCGTAGGTAAAAAGACAGCATCATAGAGCAGTAAGTTTGTTAAGGCTACTCTTCCTTCTTTTGGCATGATCTGAATGAAATGAACGTAAATGAACAATATCCATAATGGCCCCACTCTTAGATATGTTAGTGGTTGATGTTCTTGAATTCTATATAATGATAGCGATCTTATCTTATGGCTTGTTGATTCTTCAAAGTAAGTTATGTTGATGATGTTAGTTCCACAATATTAATCGGAGGAGCAACGACCTTAAGTCACTCCGATAGACTCAGAGTGTCTTAGCATCATTCATGCATTGTATACATGTATATACCATGACCTCACAAGCGTTATATATTCTATTCTATATGATATGTATATGGGGTATGGGGAAGGTTATGGCGTTATATAGGCACCACCACATGATCAACTGGTATATATATATATGACTAGACATTATGTACATGTACGATACTTAGAAATATCATGGCCCTCAGTGGAAATTCAGAGTTTCAGGTTGAAACTTTCATATCTCTCATTATAGTTGATGTTCTTTCATATGATTATTTCTATTTACCTTACGTATTCAGTACAATATTTTTGTACTGACGTCCCTTTTGCCGGGGGTGCTGCATTTTTTATATTTCACATTGCAGGTCCAATTGTATAGGTTGGCAGACTGGTTTGCTAGATAGTGTAGATCATCAGCGGAAGAGTTGCAAGCTCCAATTTCACCTGGAGCTGAGTTAGGTCTAGTAATTATATTGATGTTAGAGATTATGGGTAGCTTTGGGCCCTGTCCCAGCACTTGTATTAGTCGTTCAATAATAGGTACTCATAGAGGCTTCATAGACAAAGTCAGTGGGTTATTTTATATTCAATTGCATACCATGGGCCAGTGGCCACGTTCATGTACAAAAAAAGAATTTTGTTGAAAGAATTCATTTGTCTTAGAATTTATGTATTTACCCTATTATAAGATCACAATAGATTCATATAGAGCATGGTCTGTCCAACTCATGTTTTGGGGCATAACACATTTGCTCCAGTTTTTCAGTTAGAATCAATATAATTCGAATGTTGCTTGCTTATGCTGCTTTTAAAGGTTTCAAACTTTTTCAAATGGATGTTAAAAGTGTCCTTTTAAATGATTTTATTGATGAAGTTTTTGTTAAACAACCTCCTAGTTTTGAAAAATTCAAATTTCCTTACCATGTGTTCAAACTATCAAAAGCTTTATATGGCCTTAAACAAGTCCCAAAAGCTTGGTATGATAGGCTAACTGCTTTCTTAGTTGAACATGATTTTTCTTGAGGTAAAATTGACTCAACTCTTTTGATTAAAAGAACCTCTTCTGGAAATCTTATTATACAAATATATGTTTATGACATTATCTTTGGAAGTTCTAACTCATCTTTGTACAAGAAATTTTCTAATCTTATACAAAGTGAATTTGAGATGAGCATGATGGGAGAATTGACATTCTTCTTGGGATTACAAATCCACAAAACTGATAAAGGGATATGCATATGCCAAAGTAAATATACCAAAGAGCTTATTCAAAATTTTTGTATGAGTGATGCAAAAGTCATGAGGACTCCAATGAGCCCTATTTGCTCAATTCACTAAGATAATGAAGGTAAATCAGTTGATGAAATAAAGTATAGAGGGATGATTGACTCGTTACTTTATCTCACTGCTAGTCTACTAAACATTATGTTTAATGCTTGCAGGTGTGCCAGGTATTAGTCAGCTCCTAAGGAATCTCACCTTAGTGTTGTCAAAAGAATCATTAGATACTTAATTGGAACAGTTTCTCATGGTTTATGGTATCCAAAGACTAACTTCTTCAAATTAGAAGGTTTTTCTGATGTTGATTTTGCATGAGATAAAGAAGGTCGTAAAAGTACAAATGGGTCTTGTCAACTACTTGGAGAATCCGTAATCTTCTAGAATAGCAACAAAACAAGGAAGTGTATCACTATCTACCACTGAAGCTGAATACATTGCCATTGGGCAATATTGTGCTCAATTATTATGAATGATTCATCAATTAAGTGATTATGATTTATTATTCAAACCTGTCAAAATTCATTGTGATAATGTTAGTGCTATTTGCTTAACTAAAAATTTTGTGCATCACTCTAGGGCAAATCATATAGATATTAAGCATCATTTTATTAGAGATCATGTTCTTAGGGGAGCTATTGAACTGCAATTTGAGTGCACTGAGAACCAACTTGTTGATATTTTTATAAAACATTTATTGGAGAAAAGATTTTGCATGCTTAGAGAATATCTAGGAATTATTGCTCAACCAGTTTAGTATTTATTTTCCTTACTTGACTATTCGATTATGTGGTTTATTTTTGCACAAAATCTTTTACCTAAATTTTCTCTCAACCTTCCCATAATCTACACAGTTTTCCACTTAACCATTTTAGTGGACTTGACCCTTCACATCTCTCCATCCAGTGACGTCTGTGATGTTCCTCTTCATCATACACCTTTTCATCTTCCTCACACCACTTCATCTTCTACCTATCCTACATTAACCCCTTCTCTTTCTTCTCATATCATATCTCACTCTCAAACTCTCTGCCCATGGCTAAAACCATTGAATCCTCTCTGAAAATCACTCGCAAAAGCAGTAGAATCAAAACCAAAAGCAAACCCTAATCTACTGTTAGAATCAAATTTGATGCCTCTGTTTTCTCATCCCCTCACAACTCTTCAAATTCCTTCTCTCTAAAGTCCTCATGAAAAAGAACAACTACTGTGGGTTAGTATGTTGAATCCTCCAAGAGAGTAAAATTTGATCATGAGTTTGTTTTCTATGATAGTCGAAATTTCTAGGGAACTTCATATTCTGACATATTTCTCTCTCGTTTAAAGGTAAGTCCTTTGCCAATGATCGAATAGTTAATTGTGAGGTCATGTCTTCCCTTCATTGTCACATTCAAAAGTTTTTTGATTTTCAAGGTTGGCCAAATATCTTTTTCTATTCCTCTCCTCGTTTTTATGAGCACCATATTCGCATATTTTATGCAAAAATGAAGTTGAAACCTTGGTTTTTGGGACTCACATTCTCTTTGACTGTGCTGGTTTTGACAAAAATTTCAATATTAAAAGCTCTGGTTTTTCGGATCTGTCCAAAAGTTCTTGCCCTTTGATTTTGAAGTCTCTTTTGAACAAGTAAAATGGCGCATCTCTCGACTTTTCCAATCATCTTCCGGCTTTGTTAGGTCCTCGTAATCTTTCTTTTGAGACTTGTGTTATTACTCAGATTGTTGCTACCATCATTATGCCTCGTGTGGATTCTTTGTCTACTCTAACCCAGTGAGATACCCTGCTTACTTACTATTTAGTTCATAAACGTAAGTTGAATCTTGCTTCTCTTATTATAAATTGTATGCTTGAATCTGTGTCTGACCCAACAAATCTACCGTAAGTTGAATCTGCTTACTTAAGAAGGTTGGAAAGGATCCTGAAGTTCCCTGTCCTCCAAACCCTGCTACATCCAAAACTTCCTCTTCCTCTGTCCCTTCCAATGACAACTCTAGTGAAATTACTGCTAAAATTGATGCTTTTGATGACAAACTAGAATCCTTCAAGGATATCCTAGTGTCCACCCAATTTTAGATGTAGAAGGTGAAAGGGGATACTAAGGAAGCTGATGTAGATGTGGAATGACTGCGCAGATGTGGAATGACTGCGCAGATGTGGAATGACTGCGTGTTAAGCTTGATCAGGCCCCCAAGGAAGCTGCCAAGTTATCCACCAAAATCTAGACTTGTATGAATGACATTCCTAAGAAAATGTCAGGCACACTCGATGCAGTGGTAAACACCTTGGCCTACTTTCTGAGAACTTTTGCTCAACATCAGTAGGAGCAGGCGCAAGAGTAGGACAATGAGCAAGGGCAAGAGAGGGAAAATGATCTGGAGCAGGAGCCCTAATTACTGATAGTCGACTCTATTTTCTGAACAATTTGTGTGTGGACATAAGTCCAAATACTTTGTTTGTTTTGGTTCTGAGATATAAACAGACTCTATGTTATGTACATGTTATTATCTATATTCTCTATGTCTTTTATTTTTTTATTGATGCCAAATGGCGAGAAAAGAAGTCAACTACTCGGGGGGGCAATATCCAACCAAGTAGTTGACTACAACTATATGCATCATGTCAACTACTAAGGCAGAGCACTACAATAATCGACTATATGAATCAAGTCAACTACTAAGGGGGAGCACATCACATCAAACATGAAAGTTGACTATACTTTGAGTATTTATTGTCATCATAAAAATGGAGAGATTGTTAGTGTTAGGATTTTAATGATGACTTATATTTCTATGCAGGAAATACTCAAAGATGGGCAAGGCCCCATGAAAGCCTAGTAGCCGACTACACAGTCAACCCAACTGATTGACGAAAAGCCCACACAGCAAGGAAGATATTTCAAATCTAAGAGAAGATCAATATCTGTCGCCCAAAGGAAAGAATTATATATGAAACACACCCTAATTAAATGCACTCAATCAAAGATCTCACTAATTAAGGAAGCGAGTACCAACGGACTACATCAACAAGAGTGATTCAAGGAAACAATCAATGAAGATATTCTCTCAAGTACCAATGAAGTCATTCGCAAGGAATAAAGATATTGAGGTTCAATCAACAACTAATACTCTTGCCTTATTCTTGAAAATTAAGATCCTCAATATTTCTATTTTACAAGGATCAAATCTCTTGGGTTGACTTCTCTGCTTGGAGAGCCTAACGACTATAATGTGAAGACTATATATGGAGGCTCATGAGATGAACACAAACATACTTTCGTCTCAAACTTCTCAAGCTCTCTACTTTACTTTTAACAAGCATTGTAATTCTGAGTGATTTATAGTGTAAATAAAAAAAAAGATGTGAGATATAGTATAGTTGGTGAGACATTGTGATGCAAGAAAGACCATGGACTTGAACTCCCAAATTGAGTCGTTAAGTAGCTTGCCAAGGATGCCAACAATTCACCATCTACCTATGGATAAATGCCTCAAATGGGATGAAATGTGGAGTAGAATGAACGACATCACGTGAATGTTTAAGAAGTAAACATTTTATTTTGGCTTTGTATGTAGGTCTTGGCCAACGATCATGTTTTCTTTTAGCTTAGCTTGTAGTTCTCCTTAGGACATAGTGTAATGTGTAAATAACTCTTAGCTCCCATTAGAACATAGTTAATGTACCATGTAATAAAAGGACAAAGTCGAGAGGTCCTCCAAAAAGGTGACAAGACCGTGTGAAGTTATCAAGCCGAGAGGACAAGGGACAAGAATGATCTAGAAGTTAAGGCTTCCAAGAAGACAATTCATGAACCAATAAGTTCATGAATTTGGCTACATTAAAGTCTTCAAAATCATCCAAGGAGAGATGAAGAAGTTGGCAGAAATGATCATCAAAACAAATACCAAGAATAGAAGTTTCCAACACATTCCAAGAAGATGAGGTTGTTGGGAGAATTTATGAAGCTAACAAATTCATGAATATGGTTACATATGAGACCTCAATCTCGGCCTAGAGAAAAGGAAGAGGTGGCTGATAGTCCATTTTGTACTATAAATAGAGGCCTTAGGCCTTTGTAAAATTATGAGTTTGTTGATATATAAAAGTTATGTTTTACTCATTGCTAAGTGTTTCAACTCGGGGTTGTGATTCTTAGTTGGTTCTTGTGTGAGCCAAACCTCTTAGTGCAAGTTTACCTAGAACTATGTGATCTAGTTGAACTCAAGCTAAGGTTCCCTTCAGTGTAAGCTTGGTTAAGACTCTGTGACTTAACTAAGTCCAAGCTTAAGGAACCCTTTTGGTGCAAGTAGATGTTAGAACTGTGTGATCCAACCAAACCCAAGCCTAGGGTCTATCATAAGGTTACCGGCCACCCTCACTTGGTTAGTATTCGGGCTTGTACTTAGCAACCCCGGTCTAACCCTTGACCAATTCGACAAACTATACTTGGGGTCGACATGAGAATTAAAACCCTTGTGTCATTATTCTTATTCATATCGACTGTCCCAAACACTTGGTTTGTACTCGTGTTTGCACCTAGCATCCCGTGTTCATTCCTTGCCCCAAATCACTTCATTATTCCGACCACCACATCCCACAAGACTCCATAAACATTCCCACTAAAGTTCATTGACCGAAATCACCCATAATTTCCCATCCAAATGCGACAACCACAAACAGTCCACTAAAACAACCCTTACCGATACCTCACTATTTCAACCGGTTTTCGTGGCCTTTCCACTATCCAACCACTAAACCCCAACCACCAACACCAACCACAACACACCCGCAATAGCCTCACAAAACTCCTAAGTCCGATTCCTTTTACACCTACCCGAAATTACCCCACAATACCACACTGCCCAGCAGAAACACCCAACCCGAGAACCCCACTTTGAGTCTTATTTTTGGGTCGAGCCATCTACAACCAAGCCCTGAACGACTTACATACTTACACCTCTCCTTATATACATCAGATTGGTATTAAAGAGAGTTCATCCCGTCCTACGCTTTGACGCTATGACTCAAATAAAAAGAGAGGAACTAAGAAGGATCATAGGTGATGTTTTGGCGAAACGTGTGCAAGCCTTGCAAAAGGAACTTGCGGAATATGCCATGATGAATAATACCAAATCCGGGGTTGTGCGAATCATCCCAAGGCACGAGAAGGGCAGTACCTATTTCACTAATCCACTATATAATGTTGAAGAAGAGGACAGTGCCACCTTTAATAATCCATTGTATAGTCACGAATGTAGGAATTCCTTTTCTATGGAGAAATCTGTAATTGAGGAGTTCATAGAAGAAGATGTTACTCTTGCAAGAGAGTGTGAAAATTTAGTACCCCAATATGTGTTGAGTGTTCCACTTGAAGTACATGAGGAGACACAAGGGGTTCAATTATTTCACACGCGTTGCAAGGTAAATGATAAAGTGTGCAATGGATTATTAACAGAAGAAATGGTGTCAACTTGGCCTCCGTGGAAATGGTGGACAAGTTAAAACTACCCACCCGCAATCATCCGAAGCCATATGATCTCCAATGGGTGAACCAAGATGAAAGGTTAAGAGTAGCAAAACATACTCTTGTTAGCTTTCGGATTAGAAAATATGAAGATAAAATATGGTGTGACATCCTCCATATGGATGTGTGTCATATTTTATTAGGATGGCCTTGGCAACTTGATCAGAAGGTGCAACATGATAAAGAAAAGAATAGGTATTCTTTTCTAAAGGATGACAACAAAATCCAATTGGTGCCATTGTCATCGAGTAAGGTGAAAGAAATAAAAATCTAACGTGCCGAGAAGCGCAAGACCGGAGCTCTCTTACATAATGCACAAAAGATAGAAAAAGAATTTAATAAGGGGAGTCCTCTAGTCTCATTGGTGCGCAAGGAAAGCCTTGTGGAGGACACGGTTGGAAATGTCGGCCCTAAGGAACCCATGAAGAAACTTGAAGATATGTTGTCGGATGATCTTACAACTGAGTCTCTATCGACGGAGGGTATTGGACATGCTCTTGGTTTATTTCCAAGAAGTTCATTCCCTAACCACCATTCCTAGAGACACCATCCGAAAAGGGAGACGACATCCACATTGTTAGTGCAAAAGGGAAATGAGGCTTGGCACACATGTGTTCTCATCCAAACGATCGGCAACAATATGAAATGCAAGTTTTCTATGCCGAGGTGGAAAATTTATTTTGAGGAATCAAATGGAGCCAAATGGTTCTACAAGATAGACTCAAGGAGAGGATACCATGGGGGATGGCTACCAAGGTCAAGCATGATGTGTACGAGGAGCGTGTGATGTCATTTAGAGAATGTAACGCTCCAAGTTCTCCCGAAAGTTTTATGGATGAGATAACACAATAATCTATGGGTTACATAGCATTAACCGAAGGCGTGCATGAGAGCCCCTCCATGGTAGGAACTTCCCGGAATTGATTCGAGAATGTAAATGGAAGTGTGGTAGGAAACTTTCATGGCTTTCCTTCTTTTTACCAGCGTTTCATCCGAGATAATGGTTTCCATAAATTGTTTGTAATGCCTTTTGGATTGTGTGATGTTCCAAGACATTTCTTACACGGGGTACTTCGGCCATCCTTGGGATACTTCACATCATCCGCGGACATTCATGTTAATCCACCCAAGGTGGAAATTCTCCGGAATTGGTCAGAACATGCATATGTAAGTATGGTCCGCGGCTCCCATGACTTGGCTTATTTTTTTCCTCATGTCATCCTAGTCTATGGCATTTTGGCCATCCCTATCCCACACGATGAGGTGTCGTTAGAAGAGGTTGGTGGAAGTAGTTCCATCTTAACTCAAGACCCAAAATCCATGGTTCCCACTAGTGAAGAATTTGGTAACGCACGACTCACTTCCTCTACCTATGATTCCTTACTCCAGTGGAAATATTATTTGAAGTGTGGGCCCTTCAAGTTATTGGATAGTTTTCGAGAAAACTCATACAAGGAAGGACTTTCGGATGATGGTGGTAGTTCAACATTTCATATTGAAAACTTAGCAATGCACTTAGATGGCGAGAATTCGAGAACGAATTCTTTTGAAAAAAGGGAGATTGATGCAAGAAAGACCATGGACTTGAACTCCCAACTTGAACCATTAAGTAGCTTGCCAAGGATGCCAATAATTCACCATCTACCTATAGATAAATGCCTCAAATGGGATGAAATGTGGAGTAGAATGAACGGCATCACGTGAAGGTTTAAGAAGGAAACATTTTATTTCGGCTTTGTATGTAGGTCTTGGCCGAAGACCATGTTTTCTTTTAGCTTATCTTTAATTCTTAGCTTAGCTTGTAGTTCTCCTTAGGACATGGTGTAACGTGTAAATAACTCTTATCTCCCATTAGGACATAGTTAATGTACCATATAATAAAAGGACAAAGTTGAGAGGTCCTCCAAAAAGGTGACAAGACCGTGTGAAGTGATCAAGCCGAGAGGACAAGGAACAAGAATGATCTAGAAGTTAAGGCTTCCAAGAAGACAATTCATGAACCAACTAGTTCATGAATTTGGCTACCATAAATTCTTCAAAATCATCCAAGGGGAGATGAAGAATTTGGCCGAAATGATCATCAAAACAAATACCAAGAATAGAAGCTTCCAACACATTCGAAGAAGATGAGGTTGTTGGGAGAATTTATGAAGCTAACAAATTCATGAATATGGTTCAATGGGAGACCTCAATCTCGGCCTAGAGAAGAGGAAGAGGTGGCAGAAATACCTTGGTCTCCAAGTCACTCCATATCTGTTCACACTAGGCAGAACTCCCAAGCAATTTGTGTCCTTTTGTCTTCTTCTAGAATAGTCCATTTTGTACTATAAATAGAGGCCTTAGGCCATTGTAAAATTAAGAGTTTGTTGATATGTAAAAGTTTAGTTTTACTCATTGCTAAGTGTTTCAACCCGGGGTTGATTCTTAGTTGGTTCTTGTGTGAGCCAAACCCCTTAGTGCAAGTTTAGCTGGAACTGTGTGATCTAGTTGAACCCAAGCTAAGGTTCCCTTCGGTGTAAGCTTGGTTAAGACTGTGTGACTTAACTAAGTCCAAGCTTAAGGAACCCCCTTGGTGCAAGTGGATGTTGGAACTGTGTGATCCAACCAAACCCAAGCCTAGGGTATATCATAAGTTTACCGGCCACCCTCACTTGGTTTGTATTCGGGCTTGTACTTAGCAACCATGGTCTAGTCCGTGTCTAATTTTCCAAACTATACTTGGTGTCGAAACTGTTGACACCCAATTTTGTCCCATCCTTTATGATTTTATTCGTAATTTTTAATATTTTTGACACTTTTAAAACAATTTTAAAATATAGGCATATATGTGTATATATCTTATTATTATTATTATTCGCATTTTTTACTATCATTTGCATCTTTATCATAATCATAGTTTTATCCATAATATTCTATGTTATTTTATTTTTCGCAAAATGGCATCGCATTTCCATTTTTCTATCAAGCATTAAACATTTCGCAAATATTATATTTTTATTTTATTATTATCACATCGTTATGCTACTTCAAATAATTTACATCTTTTACAAAAATATCTTTTTATAATAAACTTCCTCTTATTTTTTAAACCAACCCAATTTTATTTCTCAACCCCAAAACAATTTCTACCCAAATATTTTCAACCAAAATTCAACTCCCCATTCCCTTATACCCAAACCCACCAAAACAGCCCAAACCAAACTCCCCAATTAAATTCCCTTATACCCCAACCCAAATCCACCAACACAAAGGCCCAATCGGCCAAACCCACTCGCCTCACCCGCTGCCCACCAAACTCCCCATTTCGCCCAGGCCCAACCGGCCAACCCATCACCACACCAAGAACTCCACACCAACCGCCAAACCCAAACCCGCAAGCCCATAACCCCATCCTTTAATTCCCAAAACCCAAACAAAACCCAAAAAATCTCAAACCCCCCCAAATCAAAAACCCTTCACCGCCGCCTGCACTCCCCCATCCGACCGGTCACCTCGCCCACTGCCACCACCCACTCCCTGCCACCAACCCTGACACCACCACACCCCTCCCGTCACTTCGCCCACGCCCATACCCCTAAAATCCGCTTCCAAAATTCAGAAATCTTTACCTTTAATTCGAATTTCAAACTCGTTCTGGGGGGGGGGAAATCCACCTATAAATACCCCATGTTGTTCTTCATTTTGGAAAAAAAAAGAAAAGAGATTTTTCGGGGATAAAAACAGATTTTCGAAGGATTTTTCGGAAGACTATTCCATATATACATAAAATATTTGTTGTGTTCTTGATTTTAAATCATTTGCTGTCTTTGTTGTTCAAGATACAAGTCCGAAATAGGTCCAAGATTCGAAAGAAAGGAAGTGAGTTTCGTTCTTGAACTTGGGTTTTAAATGCCTCTATTCGGTTTCTGAAAAACCGAGTCCGAAAATCTGTTTTGCATCTCTTGTTGTTCTTCACTGATTTCGGGTCGGGTCAACCCGGGTCGGGTCGACCCGGTTTGGGTATTATTTTCAGAATTCTTGCATTTTCATATTTATGTATGTTGGTTATCTGAATTTGGTGTTAAAATCTGATTTTGGTTTGGACCACTGATTCGGGTCGGGTCACTGACCCGGGTCGGGTCGACCCGGCTTGGGTAACATTTTCAGAATTCTTGCATTTCATTTTCTTGTTATTGGTTATCTGAATTTGGTGTTAAAATCTGATTTTGGTTTGGACCACTGATTCGGGTCGGGTCACTGACCAGGGTCGGGTCGACCCGGCTTGGGTAATATTTTCAGAATTGTTGCATTTCATTTTCTTGTTATTGGTTATCTGAATTTGGTGTTAAAATTTGATTCGGGTTTGGACCACTGATTCGGGTCGGAACATCGACCGGTCAGATCGACCGGTTTGGGTAACATTCTGAAATTCTTGCATTTCATATTCTTGTTATTGGTTATCTGAATTTGGTGTTGAAATCGATTCGAGTTTGGATCATCGATCCGGTCGGGTCGACCGATTTGAACATTTTCGTAATTCTTGCATTTCATATTCTTGTTCTTGGTTATCTAAAATTGGTCTTTGAAATCGATTTGGGTTTGAATCATCGACCGGTCAGGCGACCGATTTGAATATTTCCGAATTTAACTCGGGTCGGATATTTTAAAGCGCTCCTTTGCTCGTTTCTTTGGCAATCGTTTTACTATTTTATTAATATCGCATTAAGGTAAATGAAATTGAATTGAGGCCGCTTTTCTTCGTTTCGCTTCTCTTTTTTTGTTTTTTGTTTTTGTTTAATTGTTTTAGACATCCGTGCAACGGATATATTATTGTTTTTATTAAGTTTCTTGTTTTAAATTTCTTGCAATGGATATCATTGTTTTACTGTTTTGAATAAATACCCCGTCTGTTCGGGCGTTGTGTTTCTGTTTCAGCTTGCTCCGCTTTGATTCTTGTTTCTTGTTTTTATCATTTCTTGTTTTAAATCAATACCGCACCTTTCAAACATTGCTTTCTGTTCAGTCCTTTGTTTGACATTCAAATATCATTTCTTGTTTTTACTGTTTTAAGCTAAACACCACGTCTTTTCCGGAAATTATTTTCTGCCTCTGTTTTCCTGCTTGCTGCCCGCTGTTTACTGTTTCAATTTTAATTTTACTGATTTGAACACGATACAACACTGGCCGATGAAAAATATCCGTCGATTTTGAGGCCTCCATAGTTGCAAAGACGGAAATATAACTTCTGGGCAATGATGAAGACTTAAACCTTTTTATCCGAGATCAACATGTTTAGTAGGCGAGGTGACTAAAATAACCAACAAGTTATATATTCGCAGCCACGACGTGATTATAGTGATCTTTTCTATTTCACCCGAGAGACCGACACGTTTAGTAGGCGAGGCAATCAAAATAAACTACATTAGTCATATGTTTGCAGCCACGACGTGATTGGAATGTTCTTTTCAAAATTTAAGTCTGAGCCCTCCGCGATCAAAACATTCACTGTTTTGAATACGGATATGAAGTTATTTGTATTTAACTGTTTCTAACCGTTTGTTCTTGACAGCTTGCAGGGATTAAAATAAATAACGGCGAATTATTCCTCGGAGTTTATTTATTTTATTTCTTTCTTTAATTCAGCTTTTATCCCGCTTTGTATTGTAATATTATTTATCGCACTTATGTAACTATTGAAATGCTTAGAATAGGCAAACTTAGGATTAATTCATAGGTTAGTTTAAGATTTGAAACCCGTCGCTAGCTTATTTTATTTGAAGGCTCGGTTAAATTCAAACTTAGAAACCCTTCGCTAGTTATTTATTTTAGGCTCGTCACGCGTATTCAAGATTTTCAAAAAAACAACTTTCGTCATCTTTTATTCGCTTTATTAATCATTCCGAATAAGTTTATCTTTTGTCAATTTACAATTCAATGATTCCCAAAATTTTACTTCTTTGGCATTATAAATAAATTGTTTTACTATCAATTGTCAAATACATATTTTTCCAACTCTACATGTATTTCTCTTTAGATATCATATAAATGCATATTTTGAAAAATCTCTACATTTATCTATCTTTTAAAATGCATCCCCTTTTTATTAATTATTTGCAAACATCTTTTAACTTCATGCTTCAAACATGCATTTTTTTTAGTAATAATTAACCTGAGTTTGACCGGATAACCGCAAGTTAGCGGATCTTAAAGGATGTCTAACCCCTTCCCTTTAGGATAATAAAGAACCCTTACCTAGAATCTCATTAGTTTCGCAGACCATTAAAATCGGAGTTACATTGCAGCACTTAGTTTAATATTTAGGTGTCCTAATTCACCGTAAAAATAATTAGGTGGCGACTCCTCAACCCTTTTTACCCAGGAATCACCGAACACATCCGCGCTCCGCTTTGACCCGAGCAAGGTCGAAAAACGGGCGCGACAGAAACGAGCATTAAAACACTTGTGTCATTATCCTTGTTCATATCAACCGTCTTAAACACTTAGTTTGTACTCGGGTTTGCACCTAGCATCCCGTGTTCATTCCTTGCCCCAAAGCACTTCATTATTCCAACCACCACATCCAATAAGACTCCATAAACATCCCCACTAAAGGTCATTGACCGAAACCACCCATAACTTCCCATCCAAATGCAACAACCACAAACAGTCCGCTAAAACAACCCTTACCGATACCTTACTGTTTCAGCCAGTTTCCGTTTCCTTGACACTGTCCAACCACCGAACCGACCACCAACATCAACCACAACACACTCGCAATATCCCCACAAACCGCCTAAGTCTGATTCCCTCTACACCTACCCGAAATTACCCCACAACACCATACTGCCCAGCAGAAACACCCATCCCGAGAACCCCACTTTGAGTCCTATTTTCGGGTCGACCCGTTTACAACCAATCTCCGACCCACTTACATACTTACACCCCTCCTTATATACATCACATTGTATTAAAAGATTAAGAGTGTTTGAGTATAGACGTAGGAACTCCACTCAAACAATCGTTGTATCAAAACTACTTTCAAAGAGCTGCAGAGAACACCCTTGCAACCCAAGAATATTGGTCAGGATTCACATTGAACTCGAACCAGTATAAAACATCTGGTGTTAATTACTTTCGACAATTTATTTCAGCACTATATCTATTAACAGCCGATTACTGATCCAAGGCAGTCGACTAGAAAATGAAAAATTACGATTCACCCTCCCCTTCCAGTTTCATGCATTATCATTCTTGCATCAAACAGATGCTTTAGGTAGTTATTTTTAGTTTACCTATGATTCTTAAATATTTGTCAAGTTTCTTGATATTACAAATTTAATCAATATAGAGTTATACATATGAATAACTTATTTTATTTTTGAAACATGTTATTATATAGATATTAATTGTATTGAAAAACTTATCCAACATAGGTTGCACTTTCGAAGGGTAAAAAAAATCTAAGTCAATAAACAACTTTAAATCCAAAACTAAAATGATAAATAAGTCTTACTTTTTTTTGTGTTATCTTTTTCTCTTTGATTGTCTGATCACTGTTCAGTACAAATCTAGACCCACTAGTTCGCTCAACCAATATTTTACTTTACACAAAAGCAATGCAACGGAAAGAATATAAAAAATCTCGATTAGAAATAAACATTGGGATCGTTCTTGGCATAATCGCTTGGTTGAACAATATAACAGTGAACCCACTTATCAAAAAAAAAATTGTCATTTACTCTTAAATTTTGAACATCATTCATAAAATGTCTGGCTATGCCATTGCCCTATCCCTTCAAGGAATATTGAATACTATATCAAATGATTAATGACGACCCGAATTCGTATTTTTTTATATAAATAGGAGAATTGGTGTGAAGCAATTCTACATTGAAGAAAGAATCGAATATTCATTGATCAAATCATTTACTCTATAGTCTGATAGATTTTTTGAAAAACTGATTAATCGGACGAGAATAAAGATAGAGTCCCGTTCTACATGTCAATATCGGCAACAATGAAATTTATAGTAAGAGAAAAATCCGTCGACTTTAAAAATCTTGAGGGTTCAAGTCCCTCTATCCTCAAAAAGACTATTTCACTCCCCACCTATTTATCCGACCCCCTTTCCTTATTGGTTCTAAATTCCTTATTTTTCTCACTCACTTTATTCTTTTAGAAATGGATTTGAGCATAAATGACTTTCTCTTATCACAAGTCTTGTGATCTATATGATACACATAGAAATAAACATCTTTGAGCAAGGAATCCCTAGTTGAATGATTCTTGATCAATACAATATCATTACTCATACTGAAACTTACAAAGTCATCTTTTTGAAGATCGAAGAAATTCTCCGACTTTGATAAAAAAAATTAATCTACTTTTATCCTTTTAGTTGACATAGACCGCAGTTCTCTTATAAAATGTGGATACTACGTTGGAAATAGTCGGGATAGCTCAGTTGGTAGAGCAGAGGACTGAAAATCCTCGTGTCACCAGTTCAAATCTGGTTCCTGGCACATGATTAATTTGTATGGGTCTCTCTTACCTAGAATTAATTTCGAATTAATTGGTATGAATCAACATACATATTCTTTTAGAGTCTAGATTAGAATAATAGTTTTATCCAGTTTGGCGAGATATACCTCATCTATGTTCTAGATGGGTAGAGTTTCTCAGATAAAGTATCTAAAAGAATTGGATTCTATCTCCTCTCTTTTTTTCTCCTCTCGTTCAAACGAATTTGAATACGCAATACATATTTGAAAGGTAAAATTGATTAATTGTTGAAAGACTCAAAAATTGAATCCAAATCTAGAGGGTTGAAATAGGCAAGATTCAGCTCAGATCCAAAGCTTTGACTAAAGAAGGCCGATTCTCCTAAGAAATTAAGGGGCTACGTCTTTCACAGGAAATCGCTTCTTCGAGACCAATTCCAACAATATCGAGATTGGAATGAAACTCTAGTTACACCCCGGCCGCTTTCTTGGAACTAATTGATAGGCACGACATTTTCTATAGAACAAGCGGGCGATATGCAGCATCAATCAAGGTAAAAAAAAAATAGTAACGACATGTGCTATAATGCACAAACACCCTCCACCCCATTAAAAAATAAAGAACATGTTGTGCCTGCTTGTGACACATAGGACTGGCTTTTCGTGATTACTATGAAATAGATGGCGAAATAAATTCATCAGGAACTGGATTGACAACATCTCTCTCATAGAAAAAGGAAATAAAAGACAAGAGAATCACTCTTCACAAATTAATACAAATTTCAGGTGTATGTGATCCTTGATTTATTTGGACATTGGATTGGCAATAAGAAAACCTACGAGAAAAAGCAAGGATGAAACCTTAGCCTTGTGTGGTTACTTATTCAAGATAAAGTTAGGTCGCTTCGGGGACATCGCATAAGATTGGAATGATACACAGTATATTAGCATGGTTCCTGCCCAAGGATGGCACGCACAAATCAAAAAAATGATTCTAATTTTTGAATATTAATATACGACGTAGCCAAACCTTCCACCAGTGAAGGTGAATTGATTTTTTTTATAAAAAGTTAATATATATATATATATATATAAAAAAAAAATCCCTTGATTATTTTCATTAATTGAAAGATTATTTATACAAGTTACATATTTCCATAATATGAGAATCATATTCCTATTCTATTCCTAAAACCTTATTCTACTTGAATACTAACTATACATTTAAGGTATACTAAAATATCTACAATATACACGGTACAAAGGGGATGAAATCCGAGAGCTTTCCACTAGACAATATACACAAGTATATTGTGTATATTTAACACACACCCGCAGTTATAGCGGGCGGTCTTCAAACGTTGAGACTGTCCCTAAAATCTTCAAAAAGGACCGAGGGAAGACCCTTTGTAAAGATGTCTGCAATTTGATATCTTGATGGGACATGACAGACGCATACCTGACCCCGAGCAACCTTTTCACGGATAAAGTGAATGTTCATCTCGATATGCTTAGTGCGTTGGTGCAGAACCGGATTACCAGAAAGGTAAATGGCACTAATATTATCGCAATAAACTAAAGTTGCCTTCTGAATGGTCAATAAAGCTCCAAAAGCAAATTACGTAACCAACATGATTCTGAGACCACATTAGCTACCCCTCGATATTCAGCCTCGGCACTTGAGCGGGATAGAGTCGACTGACGCTTCGCAGTCCAGGAGACCAAGTTGTTGCCAAGGAACATACAATAGCCAGACGTAGACCGTCTGATGTCTGGACAGCCACCCCAATCAGCATCCATAAATGAGACAAATGTGGATGTCGAGGAAGGATACAAATGCAAATCATAGTCCAGTGTACCCTGAATATACCGAATGATGCGTTTGAGTGCATTTATGTGCTCAATTATGGGATCATGCATGAACAAACACACCTGTTGGACAACATACGTTATATCCGGCCTTGTAAAGGTAAGATACTGAAGGGCCCCTGCAAGACTGCAATAGCGGATTGGATCCTCGTAAGGTACGCCTGCCGCGGCACTAAGCTTGGGCTTAGTATCAATTGGAGTGGAAGTGGACTTATAGGATGACATCCCAGCCCTCTCGATGATCTCAGTTGCATACTTCCGTTGAGACAAGAACAACCCATCAGAATGACGAGTGACAGCAATCCCCAAAAATTAACTCAAGGGCCCCAAGCCTTTCATAGCAAACTCGGAGCTGAGCATGGTCATGATAGACTGGCGTAAGGCATCGAAAGAGGCAATCAAGATAATATCGTCCACGTATAACAGAATGTAGGCCAAGGATGAACCACGACAGTAGATGAACAAGGAATTATACGACCTGCTGTGAGTGAACTCAAGAGTCGAAACATAGTCAGCAAACCTTGTATACCAGGCTCGGGGAGACTGCTTAAGCCCATATAAGGACTTCTTTAATAAACAGACATGATAAGGATGTTTGGGATCCCTGAATCCCAAAGGCTGATGCATATAGACTGTTTCCTTGAGATCCCCATAAAGGAAAGCATTCTTTACATCTAACTGATGAATAGGTCATGCCTTCGAAAGAGCCAAGCTTAGCACCGTGTGAATGGTAGCCGGCTTGACCACCGGACTAAATGTCTCACCACATTTTATACCAACCTGATGAGTCTTACCATCACCCACAAGTCGTGCCTTATGTCGACCAAATGAATCATCTGAATTCTCCTTATGAGCAAAAATCCACATAGACCTGATAATATTAATACCAGATGGGCGGGTCACCAACTTCCATATCTTATTATCAATAAGAGCATTATATTCATCGGTCATAGCAATTTCCAATTCGGGTCATTTAAGGCAGACACAGGATTACGGGGTAAGGGGGATTTAGGGACATTAGAATGTAAATTAAAATATATTTTTGGTTTAAAAATACCATGTTGGCTACGAGTGACTGGTCTATGACTCGTGGGAGGATTGAATGGATTTTGGGAATTTCTTTGGGTTGGGCGGATGACAAGCGGGCGATGGGCTCTTGGCTGACTTCGATGTCTGGAGAAGTAGTGGACCCTTTCAGAGCTGGGTTGTATCTTGGCCCAATCGCTGGGTCCAGTCGGTGGTGAATGCTTGGTATAGGCGGCGACGGTCGATGGGGCCCGGCAGGCGATGGGCCATTGGAGAATTTTTGGTGCGGGATACGTCCGAAAAATGTTGAATATCATATGGGGATATATTATCATCCAAAAAATTATATGAACTAGGCACGGGAGTATTATCCTTAGAAAATGGAAATTGGGATTCATAAAAAATGACATGGCGATTAATGATGATTTTATTAGAGGATAAATCAAAACATTTGTAGCCACGATGATTAGATGAAAAATCCAAAAACACACACAGAGTAGACCTGGCCTGAAGTTTGTTAATTGTGGTGGATGAAAAATAACGGATAACATAAACACCCAAAAACCCGAAGATGAGAATAAGAAGGAGTCTTATTATATAAAATTTGAAGGGGGGAAGAATATGTCAGACCTTTGGAATAAGGAGATATGTAGCCATTTGAAGAGCATGATGCCAAAAATATGGGGGTACGGAAGCATAAATTAATAGAGTGTGGACAATGTTATTTATGGAACGAATTTTACGTTCGGCTTTTCCATTTTATGAAGACGTATGAGGACAAGAAAAATGAAAATTGATCTCATTATTAGCACAGAATTCCCGAAACACCACATTGTCATATTCTTTGTCATTATCACACTGAATATTTTTAATTTCTCGGTCGAATTGGGTTCTAATGAATGCTCTAAATTTTAAGAAGACGGAAAAACTTGAGATTTTTTCGCTATCGGAAACGTCCATAAAAGTTAGAATAATCATCCAAAAAGAGAACATAATACCAATGACCCACAGAACTAAGAACCGGAGATGTCCATAAGTCGCTATGAATAATATCAAATGGCATTAAAGTATGAGAATTTGAGTCTACAAATGGCAACTTAATAAGTTTTCCCAAAGAACAAGACTGATAATTTGGCATACGACTCGTACCCTTACATGAAATAAAACTATTTTTATCTAAAGATGACAAAATAGATGATTCCGGATGACTAAGACGAGCATACCACATGGAAGGAGATATGGTTGCAAAGGCTGATGGCAGGGCTTGACTCGATGGACCGGAACTGGATATGATAGTATAAAGATCGCCCCTACTATCACACCTCATGAGAGGACTCCCCGTCTTGAAATCCTTCACAGAGAAATTAAATGGATCAAATTCAATAAAAATGGAATTGTCAGTAGTGAATTTACGGACTGAGACTAAGTTTTTAATCAATTTGGGGGCGTGTAGGGTGTTTTTTAAGATAAGAGGTGGATGAGGGGGAGATAACGTCTTATGACCATAACCACGAATTGGAATTGAATTACCATTACCAATAATTATACCGCGAGGGATGCTCAAATTGGAATAAGACGAGAGCGTACTTGAATCGGATGTCATGTGGGTAGTGGCACCGGTGTCTATATACCAATTTGGGTCCGGAGAATTTAAACCAAGCATGTGCATTGCGGCTTCGATGTCGGTAGGCGTGGGTGCCGCTGCGTGATGAGCTTGCGGGGGCCGAAGTCCAAGCACCCCCACTTGCGGTCTCGGCCCAGACTGCTGGCTGTATGTGGACCAGGCCAAATTGGACCTGGACTGTGGCTGGGCCGCCCACTGCCAGTTGGGCTGAAAGTGGTTGGGCTGAAACTGCCGCTGGGATAAAAATTGGCTGGGCCCAAACTGCTGTTGTGGGGCCCACTGCCACTGCATAGGGGCCTACTGTGCGCCCCAGAACTGTTGATGCTGCTTCTGACCACCGCGAGGACCCCCACCACCACCACCATTCTGCCGGTTGCCGCCGTTGTTGCCGCTGCAGTTCTTGCCAATATTTTTCTTATTTCTACCCTTTTTGCCGCCACCGTTGTTGGATCCGGTGGGATACACCTGGAGTCAGTCATCATGACTACGGGACTAGCACCAGTAGCCGCTCATTCTGCCATGCCTACTTCTTCGAGTGTAAGCATAGAACGAGCCTGATAAAATTGCGGAAGAGGATTGCTTTGCCGAAGAAGAGTTCCAACACCACTATAGGCCTCGGAGAGGCCGGAAACCATTTGGAGGACCAAACGATCGTTCGAGAGTGGTGCGCCAATGTTGCAAAGTTGGTCCGCCAATTCCTTTAATCTTTTGCAATAAGCCGAAACATTAGGGAAATCTTCCATATTGACGTGGGAGAAATCCTGCTCAAGGGTAATGGCCCTAGAATTTTGATTATCTTGGAATATATCACGCAGTCTATCCCAAGTCGCATGTGCCGTAGCGTCAGGCTCAATAATTTTTTGCAAAAGGTCGGTGGAAATTGTGGAATATATCCACTGAAGGACGGTAGCATCAAGAGTCGTCCACAACTTAGGATCATCCTCGCGTTTTGGAACCTCCGTATCCTCAGGAGCCGCGGAGATTATGTGATGGATGACTTGATGCGATCGTGCGTGAATTTTGAACAGTTCGGCCTACGTCGCATATTGGACGTTTTCTATTTCAAGAACGAGGGGGATGTTATTCTTGATGTTAGAAACTGTAAGGGCAAGATGAAACTTGTTCCAGAAAGTAGACATATTGATAGAACAATATGAGAATGAGGGATTTGGGATAAAAAATTGGGAAGAAAAGGGTTCTCGTCGGCACACAAATCGAGAACAAAACGTCTCAGAAGTGGAGGGAAGTCGACGGAAAAATAAGAGAGTAGAGAGAGGATTTTAAGACCTAGACTCTTGATACCATGAAAGAAACAATCTCTTGATTATTTTCATTAACTGAAAGATTATTTATACAAGTTACATATTTCCATAATAGGAGAATCTTATTCCTATTCTATTCCTAAAACCTTATTCTACTTGGATACTAACTATACATTTATGCTAATACAATTATTATGGTAAGTGTACAATACTAATTACATTACAATATTACCTAAACTAGGATACTAAAATATCTACAATATACACGGTACAAAGTGGATGAAATCCGAGAGCTTTCCATGAGACAATATATACATGTCTATTGTGTGTGTATATATATATATATAGCAAGAGATCTTAGATTCAATTTACATGTAATTAGTATTAATCATACAAGTGAGTAATATAATGTTTTATATTTTACTGGTTAATGCGTATAAATATTAGAAATATTGATTTAATTAGAAAAAGAAGAAGGAAAACTACACAACGTGATTATAACATATAACAACTATCAACTGCCTCTGCTCATGCGATTTCATAAGTCATCACTCAATTTTCATTTTATTGCGCTGAAGTCACTAAAATATATTTTTATAACGAAAAAATCACTCAATTTTACCTCACAAAAGTCACTAAACTATTTTTTTTAATAATAAAAAAAGTCACTAAACGAAGTTAAGTATCACATGCAAAAAGACATTGAAAAGAAACAAAGAGGCATTTTATGTGGTATCTTAGTTGAATGATTTTTTACTTAATTATAATTTATAAAAAATATATCTGGTGACTTTACTAAGATTCTTAGCAAAGTTGAATGATTGGTAGAGTGAGATAGTATGGGCAGTAACACATTATAAGGGAGAAGTGCAACTGCGGAGGTGTCAAGGAAGCTGGCGATGATGAACTACTACTACCCTTAGTAAAGGGAGAACTAACTATGAAATGTTTGTAAAGAATTAATGAAGTATTAATTTGGTGGTGATGGTAGGATTAATCTGGTGTCGAAGGTTGAGGCTACTGCTCAACTCTTCCCCCCCCCCCCCCTCTATTGAGGTGTATATAACAAAAGAGTTAAAATGAATTTTTTTTTGTTTCAAAAGATAGTACTTTTAGTGGCTTTTTGTAATATTTTAAAATAATTTAGTGATATTTATGTTACAATAAATAATTAATGATTTTGATAAAATAAATTAAAAGTTGAATGACCATTTATGAAATTAACTCATACAAATAATGATCCACGAAAAACTTAATTATGTGTCTCATACAAATGACACCTAGTTGTGTGAAGCTTCTTTTTGTCTCACAAAAAGATGGATCCAAATCTTACACTTTTGGATCTACATTTTTGTGAGACAAAAAGGTGTCTCAAAGGGCTAGGGTCAGACGTCTGTGGCACATAATAAAAAATTCGAAAAAGGGTCTTACCCAGGGGCGGATCTAGAAGGGGGGCAGGGTGTTCACCTGAACTGTCACGCCCCAACCTGGGGAGGCGTGGCCGGCACCCGGTGCCTTACTAGGCCCGAGCGAACCAAGGTGTAGCTCGTATAATCTATCTCTCGAAAGACAAACTAGGTCACTAAGGTCGATCTGTAAGAGTAATATTGCAACTTAGGCCAACAAGGCCATGCGCTAAAATATATATGAATAATAGTCAACTCAACCGAAACGGGATAATCCCTACATATATACATATATCTGAACGGCCGACAAGGCCTATATATGTCTCTGCAAGTAGCAAAATACAAAACAGGATATATACAAGGGACGACAAGGCCGTCATGCTGACAATACTATAAATACAGGACACGTCTACAAGCCTTTAAAGAGTAATAGTTGTATTGTAGTCAGGAGAGGACCCCTACTTACCCATATCTTGTATATACACAAACATCTAGACCTGACAACTCCGAATGACAATGACTTACCACACAAGCTGGTACTCATAAAATCTACTGAGGAGGTCCTTCCGGCTGTCTATCAGGGCCTTATTGCATGAAACAGAGTGCCCAACAAAGGGACGTCAGTACGAAATAATGTATCCAGTATGTAAGGCAATTGAAATGACTAAAACTGAGTTGAAGTATAAGATATGATGAATATAAAATGAGGAGTCAACAAAATCAGTAGATATACTTACCTGTCTCGAACTCCTAAAATTGTACAAACAATAGTAAGCTAGCTAGCCTCGTATAAGGCGTCTCAATAAGTGTAAATAATCCCAAAGACAAATACACGGCCCCGAAGGCAATCAATATAGCCCCAAATGCAATTTGTGTATAAGCCATGAAGACAATCGCATTATATATAGCCCCGAAGGTAAATAAATAAATTAATAGCCCCGAAAGCAACAAGGTGTATAGCATCATAGCCCCGTAGGTAAAAGTGTAAATATATATGTTCTATAATCAAGTTTCTATTGTCTTAACTGTATAGCTAGACATTGCTAATGATAAGCTCATTCCCGACAAGGGAGAACCACTATAGAAGGGTCATGGTAACCCGAATGTGATATCTACGATTAGCACATCTTTGTGCGACTAGTCGAAACTCGAAAGTAGTTTAAAGAAGAAATCATGCCAAAATGAGGAAATGAAATGGCCTCACATACCTTGGTAATCAGCTCCGACAAAGCAATGAAACCAATTCGTATTACACTTCAATCTACACCAAAATAAGCACACACCAATCACTCCTCGAACTAATAGCAATTACGACAATCGACAAGTTCAACTTAGAGTTAAAGTCAATTCTTTCCTTCTCTTCTTCAAACTCATAATAGCAACAACACTCCAAACATGATGTAACAAGGCAACCATAATAACAACATCATATTCATGCTATTTCCCATAATTTCCAGCCATAAAAAGTTATACATACACCTCAAAACAGTCCAACAATCATAACACTCTAAGCAACTTCCTAGTATATATCTGGTAGTTCTTCACTTTTACAACCCAACCAACACATGAATTAACTTGAACATAGCAAAGAAGAGTTAAACTTACCTCAAATAATCAGGGGAAACTACAACTACAACTCTTTCAAGCTTGCAACAGGCCACAACAACAATACAAGAGCATAGAACTTTTGTCCTTCACCTTATGCTAAATTTTGGAGTTGGATCTTGCTCAAATCACCTTGAAGGTGTTCTTGAACCTTAAAGAACTGATAGGGGACTCTTATGGAGGTGTATGAACTCAGCCAAGTCAGAAAATGAAGAAAAATGAATCATAGACCGAATTTATACAAATTGAAGTGGCCACCACGTCCATTTTACGGACCAAAAAATGGTCTGTGAAACAGAAAATGGTCCGTCAAATCAGCTCGTGAAATGGCCTCTCTCAGATTTGACTCTGCTTCATTTTCATGGTGGGGCTGCTCCAAAAATCGGTCCGTGAAATGGTATCACAAAATCTTCTTTCCGACGAACTTGTTTGCTTCGATTCGTTTGACCTTGAAATCTTTTGGAACACTCTTAACACTTGTATAAATCCTTACTTAATCCCATATTGGGGTCATAACTTATCCGGACTTACATCAGTTTACTCACTATGCAACTGACGTAAAGACAAGCACAAATGGCTTAGCGACTCTTGAACTCTTGTAACCTCTTCAAGGTTTAACTTACTTACTTCCTTTATAACCTCAAAGATAATCTCTTCCTTGAACGTATGTCGACTAACTTATGATGAATTCAACGTGCAAATGTACGGGACGTAACATGAACTCCCTCGCAAAAATTTATATTGTATGTATAAGGTGATTTTATTATTTTCTATATAGATATATATTGATTCTGAATACATTGAACGCAAGACTAGAAGTTGGTTTAGTGATTTAGGGGGTTCAAAATTTACCTTGAGATTCCAAGTTCAAAATCCAGGCACTATACTTTTATTTTCTTAACCATTTAACGAAAATCTTGGATGCGCCGATGGTCTTACCCATCTACTTTAATATATTGATCATACTTATCCTACCGTTATAAATAATCCCATTAAGATAAAAGGAAAGTGATGCGTTAGTAGTACTCCTAAATTTTGTAAGGTTAGTTCACATGTTTCGTTCTAAGGCTCTCATTCCAGTTATGTTAATTGGCCCACTAGGGTTTGTATGCAAATTGCAACCATTAACTTCAAACACTTCTGTAAATTTGGAGTCCATACATTGTTCTTGAATTCACATGACTTTGGATGATTCAAAATAGTACTACAAAATTGGACCCCTGTTTTAAACATAATAAACATGAAAGACAAGAAACTCAACTAAGTAGGCAGCAGAAGTTACAAAATCTAAACTCGAATATGTATTCCCTCCGTCCCAAAAAATTGGTCTATTTTTCTTATTAGTTTGTCCCAAAAAGATTAGTTCATTTCTATATTTGAAAATAATTTAACTTTATGAGATCATTTACATCCAAACAAATATCTAAGATTTGTTTTAGATCACACATTTCAAAAGTCTTTTTTTTATTTTTAAAATTTTGTGTCAAATCAGATTAGATCAATCTTTTCGGGACTGATGAAGTACTCAATTAAATTGAATGCCTTAACCAATAGAATTTCGGGATACAGTAAGTGGGCTTATATTAATGGTCAAATATAACATTATTGTAGCCCGGCCGCAGTACGCTGGTACTACTGAGTAAGCGACATGAACAAATAATTGAGCTAATCATATATATAGATGTAGGCGTATAAATTGTGCTACTTTTGTTATATGGTCCTGGATGAACTGGAGGTCCAGGGTGGTCGGCTTATGATGTACGACTCGTTCGCGGCGAAGTCCAAGCATTTAGTGATGTGGCAATGTACGGGGAAGATTACATACATATGTGTCGATAATCTGTGAACAACTTATTTAGAAAAAAAATGTAAAAAAATACCAATAATCGATAAATTACACTGGTAATAATATTAATTTTCTTACCTTGACAATCTATGTAAGTCAAACCCATCTATTCATAGATGAAGTTTATCAGATAACGGGTTTTTAGTGTACCTATATGTTAATGTTAGGGCGGGGAAATTGTAGAATTGTATAATTCTCCTTGTTTTGGAGGCTTCTCATTAATACAATATATATAGTTGTTTACAAGTACAAATCTAATTGTATGAGGATATTTAGTTTTCATAATTACATCAAAATCATAATTACATAATATATGGAGGATATTAATATATTCTCTATCACACCCCCTCAGTCGGAGCAGGAGGAGGTCGGATGCTGAGACCGGATCTGAAGTCAAGGAACAACTACCGAGGAAGTCTCTTAGTAAATAAATATGCGTACTGATATGAAGAAGGAACATGTAACACCCTAACATGACCCATGGCAACCTTCTCACGACAAAGTGAATATCCATCTCAATATGTTTGGTTCTCTGATGTTGAACCGGGTTGTCAAATAAATAGATGGCATATACGTTATCACAGTATGCAATAGATGACTTACATAAGGGACAATGAAGCTCTAGAAGAAGATTTCGGAGCGAACAAGTTTCGACTCCAATGTTCGCAACGCCTCTATATTCTGTTTCTGCACTCGAACAGGAAAGTGTGGCTTGCCGTTTTGCGGACCATGAAATGAGGTTATCACCCAAAAATACACAATAGCCGGAAGTAGATCGACGTATGTCAGGACAGCTTCTCCAATTGGCTTCCGTGCATGAACAAGCACACATGTTGAACAGCATAGGCAATATCGGGCCTAGTGAAGGTAAGATACTGAAGTGCACCAGCTAGACTCCAATAAAGAGAAGGATCACGCACCGGATCCCCATCATTGACACTAAGCTTCGACTTCGAGTCAACTGGAGTAGGCATAATTTTGTAGTTTTTCATTTTAGCCATGTAAACAATCTCCCCGACATACTTACGCTGACACATGAACATTTTGTTCGCGGATCTAGTCACGAAAATCCCCAAAAAATAACTCAACTTGCCCAAGTCTGTCATGGCAAATTTTGATTTGAGCAAGGTAATGATCTCATTTTTCAGCATATTAGAGGAGGCAATTAGGACAATGTCATCCACGTAGAGCAAGAGGTATGTTGTGTTATTACCTCGATAAAAAATAAAAAGTGAATTATTACTTTTGCTACACACAAACCCGATCTGCATGATGTAGGTGGCAAATTGCCCATACTAATCCCGGGGGCTTGTTTCAAGCTATAGAGTGACTTGCGAAGACAACAGACATGCTAAGAAGCTGAGGGATGCACAAAGTCAAGTGGTTGATGTATATAGACGGTTTATTTCAAATCCCCATGTAGGAATGCATTTTTCACATTAAGTTGATGAATCGGCCAGTTCTTCCCCATAGCAATGCTCAAAATAGTACAAATGGTGGTTGGTTTAACCACTGGACTAAATGTCTCACCACAATCAACGCCCGCATGTTGCCCTATGCCATTTTCCACAACTCTCACCTTATGGTGTTCAAGCTCACCACTATCCCTGAATTTGTGGCGATATAGCCACATATAACGAATCACATTGACCCCTTCTGGTTTCGGGACAAGATCACAAGTGTGCTATTTAGTGAGCAAATCAAATTTCTCACGCATGGCCGCATTCCAATTTGGGTCAAGCTTGGCTAATTTTGGGTTTTTAGGTAGAGGTGAGATAGTTTGAGTGAATAAGTTAAAGTGGACTTTTGGCTTGAAGATCCCGTGTTGAGCATGAGTTTTCATTCGGTGTGTAGGAATAGGGACCAGATGGGTGGCCTTTTGTGGGAGGTGGTCGGGCTGCGTGTGTTCTGGGCTCGGGGATCGGGGGGCTGATGTGGACAGGAGGTTTTCCGACATGGGCAGAGGGAGAGGTGGGGTAGGCTGCTGGCAGTGGGAAGGGTGTGATGATGAGGACAAGGGTCTAGAGAGCACACTGCCCATAGGCAGGCAATATGTTGGGGTTTCGACGGAAGTGGTCGGAGGATCAGGTGGGGCCGGGCTACTAGTCCCGTGTATTGCGTTTATAATGAGTGGAGATATGTTTGAATCGTCAAGGAAGGTATAATCAATGACTTGGTATTTTCAGACGTTTGTAAATAAGAAAGTGTGCTCCTCAAATGTGACATGGCGAGAGACTAAGATTTTATTTGTGGACAACTCATAGCATAAGTACCCCCTATGGTTTGACGGGAAGCCCAAAAATATGCAAGGAGTATACCTAGGCACTAGTTTGTGAGGAGTCGTGGAGGTGAAATTCGAAAAACATAGACAACCAAAGATTCGAATATGACCATAGGAATGGATTCGACGGAATAGAATTTCGGTTGGAGTTTTATTATGAAGAGTACATGTTGGTAATATATTAAGGATATATACTACCATGTGCAATGCGTAGACCCAAAAGGAAGGGGGATAGATGCATGAAGGAGTAAAGTACGGGTCATATTATTGAAGGTGCGCAGGATTCTTTTGACTTTTCCATTTTTAAGGGAGGTATGGGGGCAAGAGAAGCGAAACACCATGCCATTATCAGCACAAAATTTATGAAAAAGAGAATTATCAAACTCACGACCATTGTCACATTGAAACGTTTTGATATTTTTCTCAAACTAGGTTTTAACATATGCTTGAAATTCAAGAAAAAATCGGTACACTTGGGACTTATATTTTAGAGGATAAACCCAAAGAAAGTGAGAGAAATCATCAAATAATACCAAATAATATTTGTGACCTAGTTTGCTAGTAATAGGAGAAGTCCATAAATCCGCATGAATGATATCAAAAGGAGAAAATGTTACACTTAGTGATGATTGAAAGAGAAGTCTAACATGCTTTCCTAAAGGACAAGAGTAGAAATTGTGGGAAAAAATTCCTTTATTATATTGAATTAAATTTTGACTCCTAAGAAAATTAAAAATTGGGGCTCCCGAGTGCCCAAGTCTATCGTGCCAACTCGATGGAGAGATTGTAGTTAGAGAGGTATGTAGATTGATACTGGCAGCGGAATTGGATGAGAAAGGATAGAGGTCCCTCACACTATTACATCTCGTAATAGTTGTCCCCGTACGTAGGTCCTTCACAGAAAAAACAAAAGGGTCAAACTCAATAGATATGGAATTGTCACTAGTAAACTTCCTAACAGAGATTAAGTTTTTAATGATGTTCGGCGCATATAGGACATTTTTTAGGGTAAAGAGAGGGTGAGGTGGTGGGGTTTGAGTGGTACCATAACCTTGGATTGGAATGCGATTATCATTTCCGACCAAAATACATTGAGGATTGCGCAAATTAAACAGTTGAGGGAGATTACAAAAGTTATGAGTGAGATGGGATGTGGCCCCCATATCTATGTACCATTCATCGACAAGCTACTGGAGTTTCATAGTGATGTAGGCCTGACTCGGTTTGGTAGAGGTCATAATACCGTATGTCTGCTATCACTGTTGGGTCGTGGAGAAGTGGTCCTGGTGTGGCTGACCCATATGGTGTGGGCCAGGAGCAAGGCCCAGAATACTAGGACTCAGACGCGGGTGCTGTGCCGGGGTGGTTGGGTAAGGGCAAGGGGGAGGCCCAATTTCTAGGGGTTAGCCACGGCATAGGGCTGGCCCACGGATATGGGGACTGGGCCTGTCGTGGCTGGCCACCGAAGTTAGACTGGCCCCATCGGCCCTTCCCTTGTTGTCGATATCATTGCCTCAGCCTCGGCCTCTGCCACCGCCTCGGCTACCGCGCTGATTTTGGTAGTCCGTTGTGGTAGTCCAGCGGGTGCTGTGGAGTCAGCGATGCATCTACTACCAACGCTCTGACTATGTTCTTCTTGTTTGGTACGTCTAGTATCTTCCAATAGCAACTGTGAGCATATACCCCTAGACCCGGTATGGAAAGGGAGTAAGGTAATTCACCATCAACTAAGGCAGGAATCGTTAGAGTATTATATTGCCCTCAAATAGGGCCTTAGTAAAGCTAGGGAGGGGATCATCTTGCTGGATCATCATCCCAAGTGTATCGTACTCACCTTTCGGCAACCTATTAATGAGTTGCAAAATCATCTTTGTTTCAGAAATTGGATGGCCAACATTAGAAAATTGATCACCAACTAATTTAAGTTGTTTACAATAGTGTCACATGTTAGCAAAGTTCTCAAGATGGATGTTGTTAAATTGTTCCTCCAGATACACGGCACGTGTATGTTTGTTGTCTTGAAAGATTTCTTCTAGCCTCATCCATAAGTCGTGAGCCGAAGCACATGTCTTGATAATGGTATGAAGTAAATCCTTGGTTATGGTGTCATATATCCATTGTTTGACGATTGTATCAAGGTGTTTCCATGTTAGGTTGACAACGTCGGGAGGACAGGGGTGGTGGCATCGATATGATCAAGGATGTTGTAAGTACAAGCATGGATTCGAAATAGTTCCATACACGACGAGTATTGACCATCCTCTTGATCAAGAATCAAAGGGATTAGGCTCTTGATTTTTATCACAGTGAAGGCCGAATGAAATGTGGTAGGAGGGGGTGGAAGGAGTAGGATGTGTGTCGTGAGTGGAGGAGGAATAGGCGGGAGAAGCCATGGACAAGGGTTGCCGACGGCGTGAAGGAGAAAAGAAGGGCACCAGATCCTCCAAAAGTAATTGTGATCGGGCCTTGTTGAAAATAGAGAGAGGATCAGCATGTTGGATCATCGTTGCAAGTGTGTCGTACTCACCATTTGGCATACCATTAATTAGTTATAGGACCAAACCATCTTTGTTTCTGAAATGGGATTGCCAACATTAGTTAACAGGTCTGCAACTACTTTCAATTATTTATAATAGGCGGACATATCAGCAAAATTCTCAAGACGGGTGTTATTAAAGTGCTCCTCCAGATACACGGCACGTGTGTGTTTGTTGTCTTGAAAGATTTCCTCTAGCCTGGTCCATAGTTCGTGAGTCGACGCACATGTCTTCATAATAGTATGAAGCAAATCCTTGGATATGGTGTCATATATCCACTGTTTAACAATTGCATCTAGCCGCTTTCACGTCGGGTGGACGAGGCGTGGTGGAATCGATGTGATCAACGACGTTGTATACACAAACATGTATTTGAAATAGTTCAACCCACGATGAGTATCGTCCATCCTCATGATAAAGAACCATAGTGATAAAGTTCTTGATATTTGTTACGGCGAAGGCCGGATGAAAGGAGTTAGGAGAGGAGGATGTGTGACGTCGGGAGTGGAGGAGGAACCCTCATGAAATTCAGGAGTAGCCATGAGGTGGTTGTTTTCGGTGGTTTCAAGAGAAAAAAATTAGGGTTAGGGGGGAAGGGTTTGCCGCCGCCGGAAGCAATGAGAAGGGGGCGAAAATAATAGTGGTAGGGAGGGTGTTTAGGGTTTAACTCTTGATATCATGTAGAATAGTGTAATTTTCCTTGTCCGGGGTCTTCTCATTAATACAATATATATATACGTGCTTACAATTGTAATCTTAATCGTATGAAGATATCTACTTTACATAATTACACTAAAATAATAATTTGCTTTTACCCTCTCAGTCTGCTTTACCAACTTATCCTCTTCCTCTCTTCTCTCTTCTCTCTTGTTGCTAAAGCAAAAGTTTCTCTTGTAATTAGTTCGTGCTCTCTTTTAATGATTTTAGTTACGTATGAGAGGCAAATTTAACTATGTAAGGAAACGTTAAACTGAATGAAAATTAAGGGATGAGTTACGTGAAACCAGCTAGGAGAATAAAACATAAGCGCGAGACCCTTTAATATTGGCAAATGTAGGTAATATTTTTCGCGCTTCTCTAGGATGCCACTGAACTGATTATCTGAAAAAGGTGTAAATAGGTAGATAGAAAGTAGGGGTGAGCACGGGTACAGGGTACCCAGATACCCGACCGGAATCGACACTAACGGGTAGGTTCCGGGTAGATATATTATAATAATGGATAGGGTCCGGGTAGTAAAATTAGGAACCGATCAATGTCGGGTCCGGTTCCGGTTCCGGCAAATAGAGACAGGTACCCTAATTCTAACCGATACCCGGAACCTATAAAATATTAAATATTTTTACTTTTTTTAGAAACATTTGGACCACTTTTAACTTTCTCCAAAATTGTTTGTTGCACGCCTGCACATTGATTTTCCCCACCCCAAGACGTAAATATTTTAGCTTTTTCACCCATTTATTCTAGAATGCTCTTTGTGCCCTAAGAGAAAACATCCAAAACTCTCTCAATAACAATGGCGTTTTAGCTACACCACCGAGCTTCATCGTCGTCGTTGTTGAAGCTTTCTCTTAGGTACTTTCATCATTGTCGTCATTGAAGCTTCACCTTTGCCTCTTTCTCTCCCTTGGTTGTGTTCACGTCATTCCTAAAATGCATATGGGTTCATATCTAACTCTTCAATTTCTTTTTAATATCATATGCTTCTGTTCTATTTCAGGCGATACTCATCTTCAATTTGTATTACTTTTTATTTGAAATGTAAATCTATTTTTAAAATTTGTGTATATTTTTGTAGTTGTGAAGATGAAATTTAGGGATTTACTAGTATAATAAAGCTTTTCTTTTGTATCGAAGAGCTTATGAACACGAAAATAAGTTTAATTCAGATATTTTCAAATTTATTTTGAAATCAACACGTTCAATTAATTGAGTGTCAAATTTGGCTTGCAATTTTAGGTTTTGGTTACAGAATTAGCTTTTCTACAATGAATAAGTTTTCTAAAACTTCTTATAAGGGTACTAAAAACTCCGATTGCAGGCTACTACTTGATGAAATTATTTTAGAACTCTTTTTTATTCTCATAGGTTTAAAAATTGTTGCTTAATTTGTGTTTTTTATTTACAGAGTGCAGGGAACCTACCGGACCTGCGGTCCGGTAGGTTCCGGTAATGATTACACTGGGTAGGTTCCGGGTAGTAAATTTAGGAACCGATCTTTTACCGGGTAGGGTCCGGGTAGTTCAAAAATGTTAGGGTACCCGGACCCGCTCACCCCTAATAGAAAGGGTGCAGCTTAATTAATTGTACTGTATTTTAAAAGAGGGTTAACTTTGGGTGTGGCAGACTATAGGTGGTGAGCTCGAAAAAACATAGTTTTTACTTATTACAGTGTCTTGGATACCTTTTGCTCAAGTTTTCACTTTTAAACCTTTTTCATGTAAATCATACTACTATATGGATGGCTTTTAATACTTCTACCTAACTGATTAATTAATTCCTTTATTACCTCGATGGAATGAAATAAGTTGGTGGTATTAATAATTTTACTATAAAGTGGGTGAAAATGAAATCAAAGTTGAGTTTGTGATGTTGATTGACTTTGGAACTGTGAATATTTCTTGTGGTCAAAGGTCCTAAATCCTCCAAGAATTGAAGCACCAAACCGCCCGCACACTGCTTAATTTTGGTGTGTTTGACTTTCAACGCTTTCATTTCACACGTCCTTCCAAACCTGTATGCTATACTGCATTTTGCCCATTTCTATCTGTTTAAGCAATGCGGAAAACAAATAAATTAAAGAAAGCTAGAAATCTTCTTTCTGGTGAGAGGTCTGAAAAGAAAGCTAGAAATCTTCTTTCTGGTGAGAGGTCTGATGTAAGGGGGGAAAACTTGGATATAAAACTGGTCGTATGTAGTCAAAGCCAAATTTAAGATTTTAAGTAATTGGTGGTCAAATAATACTCATTCCGTCTCATTTTACGTGAAGATTTTACTGTTGAATTTTTTAAAATATTTAAAGAATATAAGCTCGAATTCATTGTAAAATTAAGTGTTTAAATCGTCGTACTTCAAACCTTTTCACATAAAATGGGACAAAGAAAGTATTAGTTGATATCCATTATTCTTAATAGGAAGAAAAAAACTAAATATATAATCTCTAATACGATTTATGACATTAAATTCTATAATACCAAAAGGATTATAATATTGTGAGATTAGGTGGATTAGTTTTTCTTAAAATTATGTTATATATTGTAACTTTATAAAGGTTGATGCATGACTCTATAAAGGCTATAATTAATAGAGGCCATGTACAAAATATCAAGAATACAAGTTTGATTTGAGAAATCGACTTCTATCTTTTCTATAATAGTTATTTATAATTATCTTTTAGATAATTTGATAGTATATAAAAAGAAACTATACTTTTGAATATATGGTTTACTCATACTAGTACTATAACTATAAGTCTAACAATTCTGGGGTCATTGAAGCGTGAAGGGCACGAGTCCCGCCTTTCCAACTAGACCCACATGCGCCCCTTTGTTTGGACCACTTATCACCGATTCCTCCCTCCACATGAAATCTAATCCACTCGGGCCTCGGCACGTGCACTATCCTTCACGGTTCAGAAAGGTTGCCTATTCGATGAAACAGTGAAACCCATTCCAAAGCAAAGGTTAGTGTTTTAAGGAGAAAATATCATTTTATCCTTCGAGTTGTGATAGAATGTTAAAGTAGTCCTTCATTTTTAAATAGAAATTATAAATTTTAATCTTTATAATATGAAATAACTTTTATTAGAGAGTGTTTTGTCCCTCAATATAGAATTTTTCAACGTGAATTAAAATTTAATCGAGTTCCGATCTAATTAGTAACCGCACATCGAGAGGAAAATTAAAAAATATATTTATACGAGTAAGCGTTTGGTTATAGGATTTGGAGCTCAAATTTGAAGCTTTGATTTGAAAGCAACGTTTGTTTATGAAATATGAACAAAACTTTAACTTTAATTTCATATTATGATTTGAAATCTCAAATTCTTCAAAAAGTAGGATTTTAAATTTCAACTTTGATTTTAAAATTTTAAAATGTAAAATTTGACACATAAGTTTATATTTATAAGAAAAAACTAATTATTTTAAAGGCCAAATAGCGATTTTGGTCCATGTGTTATAGGTTTATTCCAGTTTTGATCCCTATATAATTCGATTAAATATAATTAACTTTCAGTTAATATAAACGTGTGATTTTGATCTCTAACAGAAGTTAAATACTTAACGGAATCACTAATTAAAACTAAATAACAAAAGATAAAAAATTAAGAATACCATTCAACGATAAATGCTTAAGGGTCATTCGGTTCTAAGTTCTTCCAAGGTAAAGAGGAAGGTCCTTAATTTCCATCGTCTTCTTCTTGCTTGAGAAGTATTGAATTAAAGTATACAATTTTTTATAGATATAATATTTTCATCTTTTTGTTGTTGAATTAAATCCTCCTGAGAGTTATAATATTGTTGTACATAATTAACAGAGAGTTAGAAATTAAATATGAAAAAAATTAAAGACAAGAATAGCAGCAGACAGATCTTCAAAAAGGTGGAGGAATCATTGTTTTGTGAGGCAAATACTAAATTTATATTTTCAATTGGTAAGCAGGTGAAAGCTCCTATCGGAAAAAGCCTTAAACTCCAGTGAGCCATAGATTTGCATTGGAGGGGATGAGTTGATGATGGTGACGATCTCATCATCGTGCTTATCAATGGAGGCTAGCCTTGTGAACAAACTAACCTTTACTTTAGATTTTAAAATTTTATATTTTTAAATTAATGATTCCGTTAAATTTTTAACTTCCGTTAGTTTGAAGGATTAAAATCACACATTTATATTAATTGAAGGTTAATTATACTTAGCCGAATTACACATTAATCAAAACTGGAATTCACCTATAACACAGGGACCAAAATTGTTATTTTTTCTATTTTAATTTTTATGGGAAAAAAAAAAAGACACATGCTCAACGTGAAGAAATTGTTTGTACCATGTTAGAGGACTATATTAATTATAGAATATCTAGTAACTAATATTGTTGATTTATTTGACCATTTTTTTTTGTAAAATTGTGTTTCTTTGAAAGTTTGTAATAATATATAATCTCAATCTTTTATTTATAAAAAGAACATGTAAATATGCAATTTATTAATGCGGTACCATAGGATATTTTTATACTTTATTTATGAACTATGATTTTCTCGTTTGATAAGATGGTATAAGTCATAAGATTCTCACCATCTATAGAAACCAATTGAAGCATAAGAAAAAAAATTTAACTCTCCATGAACTAATCAGTCACATGCGGACTGAGGAGGCAACCCATCTCAAAGATAAGCTGGAAGCTCTTTCTCTTAATTCTTCTAAAGCTAACTTTGTGAAATCTTCTGGTACTATTGTGAAAGACATTCAAAGGAAAACAAAAAAAATCCCGAAAAAGAAATATGTGAAGAAGAAGAAGAATCACTTCAACAAGCCAGAGAGCCAAATCTAAAAATTAAAGGGACCTTATTTAGTCTACGGAAAAATTGATCACAGGGTTGTCCAATGCTATCTAAGACAAGGACAAAACTCGAAGTAGGAAGGACAAAGTGTTGTTCAAACTAAGGGTGGCCAGTAGGCCGGGACGGCCTGACCCCGACCCGACCTCGCCCGGTCCCGCCCCGACTCCGCTAAAAAAAATGGTGGCGGGCCTCGAACTCGGGACGGGACAATGTCTCGTGCCGCCAGACCCGAGCCCGCCCAAGGCCCGCCTGCCCCGAGCCCGACCCCGACCCCGCCCTTTGTCCCCCCTTTGCAAATATGGTCGTTGGCCAACGACCATTTTAGATTTTGGCCGTTGGCCAACGGCCATTCTTACAATTACGCAATTACAATTTTAAAAAATAGTTTAACTCCATCTTTTCCAGATCATTTTCATATAAAATGCGCGTGCCATATATATAACTTAATTGTAAATGATTGTCTATCACTTTTTGAAGACATTCTTAGTAAAATACAATTTGCTATAAATTTTATTTTTAAAAATAATAAAGTACAACGTAGAAAAGAATATAAAAAAACTTGTCACGATTGTGGACTACCTTATAGAAAAATTCCACAAGAAGTATCCACTAGGTGGAATTCTTTATACGAGCAACTACTTGTTGCTTATGACTATAAATTACCTATAACTTTATTTTTTAACTCTCATAATAAAAATCCAACTGATATGATTGTAGATAGTGATTGGGTAAAAATTTCCAAACTTATTGTATTTTTAGAGAAATTTTTTCAAGCAACAAAAGAATTTTTCGATATATATTATCCTACTATTTCAACTATGTTGTTTTATATAACTCTAATATTTTTATTACTTAGTGAATATATGGAAAAATCAGCTTATAAGGCAGCTATTAAAAAAATGTTTGTCAAAATAAAAAAATATTTTATTCCTATTCCCACTATTTATATTATTGGTTACAGATTAAATCCTACTATTAAAATAGACGGTACTAAATCACTAATTGAAACTATTTACGATTGTATAGAAGTACTACCACCTCCAAGTCCCAAAAATCTAAATCACCCACCACCTATTGAACAAACTAAAGAAGAAGTGTTGTCTAGCGTAGAACACCAATGCAAAAATATATATAGATTTTATCAACAAGAAAATGCTAGTAACTTGCCGGCTTCCATACCATCTTCTTCATCTTCAACATAACCTCACAAAGACATGTTGTTTCTGCGGCTAGGATTGAAAGCCTCGTAAATAGAATGTCTTGCGCCGCACTCTACTACTAACCAAATTAGCGAGTTGTATATTTGTGTTTTGCAAGGTTCAGATCAGTATCAAGAAGTTATCAATGAAGATGGACATGAAGACTTGCTGAAATACTGGAGGGGGAATGAGAAGACCTTTCCGACACTTTCATTGATGGCTCGAGATGTTTTGAACATTCAAGCGTCATCAACTGCGTCTGAAAGCGCTTTTTCTGCAGGCAGATATCAAATAGGAGACCACAGACACTCATTAGCCGGAGACAGCTTGGAAATTGCAGTATTATTCAGAGATTGGATACGAGCGGAGCGGAGAAGGTGCGTTCAACCGGAGATCAATGAAGAAGAAGATGAAAACTACAACGAAATCTTAACCGAAAGTAGTGGAAGCGACGTGGATCAATTTGACCAACAAATACCAATTCCAACCGAAGAACCACAAGAAATCATCAAGCAATTAGAACAGGTTTTTTTGAGAATGTAATTTTTTTAATTGCAATTTTATTATGTAATTTGCAACTTTTGGACAACACCACAAAGTTGCAATTTAGATTTTAGACAATTGTATTTGTATTACAAAAAAATCATATGTCTATTAAATAATATAATAGGCACAAAAACAGCCTTGGGATGTTTTTATTACACTATCTTGTTTTGTTTATTGAGTTTTTTTTATACATATGTTATTTTAAAAAAAAAAAAAAAAACCCGCCGGACCCAGCCCCGACCCGATACCGACGGGATCAGGATCGGGACGGGACTGGAGCAAGTCTAGCCAGACCCGACCCCGACCCCTTCTCCCATCCCGCCCCGACCCCGCCAGACCCGAGCCCGGCCCACTGGCCACCCCTAGTCCAAACTCATCTTGCTAAGGGTAATGAAGTAATTGTTGTTGTAATCGTCGAGGCTAACCTGGTGGCTAACAAGACTAATTGGATGCTAGACACAGGCGCTTCAAGGCATTTCTGAGCCAACAAAGAGTTGTTCCATGACTTTGAGGAGTCCATTGGTGGTGAGTGTATCTACATGGGTAACTCCACTACTGTTGGAGTTATGGGTAAAGAAATAATTCTTCTTAAATTAACTTCTGAAAAAACATTAGCCTTGAACAATGTTATGTATGTCTTCTCCTCCCGTAAAAAATTAGTTTCTGGAGTACTTCTCATAATCACAGTAGTGAACACTGGAATGCTCTTCGTAGTTTTCTAAGGTATTTGAGAGGTACTATGGATTGGTGTTTGCATTTTACTAAATTTCATGTTGTTTTAGAAGATTTTGATGATGCAAACTGGGTAACTGACAAAGATGAAGTTAGCTCCACAAGTGGCTATGTGTTTACTTTGGGTGCATATCCTATTTCATGAAAGTCTTCCAAACAGACTTGTATACCACGTTCTACCATGGAATCTGAATTCATTGATCTTGAGTTGAAAGGGCAAGAAGTTGAGTGATTGAGAAACCTTTCGGAAGATGTGCCATTGTAGGGAAGATAGGCTACACCAGTCTCATTACATTATAGTCACAGGCAGCAACTGGGATTGCTAAGAATAGTGTTTACAATGAAAAAAGAAGACATATTCGCATCAGACATAGTGGAGTTAAACAATTGTTGAAACATGGTGTTATTTTCTTAGAATATGTAATGTCCGAAAGAAATTTGGTGGACCCTTTAACCAAGGATTTAGCAAAAAAAATTACCCTTGATACGTCGAGGGGAATGGGACAAAAGCCCATGGATTGAAGTAATATGGTGGATACCCGTTTGTGGTCAAAGAAAGCCATACATGTTGTCATTATACACTAAATTTCCTATTCCTATGACGTGTGGTAGTGTTTTGTAAGGTTGCGTTTTACTCTTAATTCATAGCCTATTGTAGGGGTGTGTTTGAGACACACTTGATGGATTTACTTGAGTTTTACTCTCAATATTTCCATAACCCGTTGTGGTGTTGTTGTTGAGAAGCACTTAATGGATTCACCGCTTGATATGAGAAAGGTTGAGCTTATTCTATTCTTAATGATTTCATAACCTTATGGTGATCTATGAAGATAGACTTGATGAACCACCTACGTGAGTGTAAAGATGTGACTGTCTTTTATGAAAAACTTGGGTTGTTTTTCTAGAGCATTCATGAGATCCGAGGTTTGGTGCATGGCCATAAAAGCACTTTGTTAGTATCACGGAGGTTGCACAAAGTTAAGGATATTGTATGTGTTATGGGGGTCTCAACTTATGTCCATTCAGTTCAAAAGTACTTCATTTTGTGGATATTAGTTGTTGCATCATTTCACTATGTGTTAATTCAAATCGAAAAATATTGACACTTAAGCACATGTTCTTTCCTTTCGCCCAAAAAATTGTTTCCTTTTTTCCACCTTTGCATTAGTAGGGAATTGAAGAATTAATGCAAGGTCTTAATTGTTGGAGTAATGTAATTCTTTGAATAAATGAATTCTATTCATTCATGACAAACTCTTGATCTTTAAATGCATTTTCTTTTGGATGAACAAACTCATTCATAGTAACTTATCATATTAAACCTCAATAACTAATCTATTGATTTTTCTAAGACGCATTGTCTGTAAATGCTACACATTAGCATTTATCTATAAATTGAAGAACTTTGAGAGCATATTAACACGCCATGAAAAACGTAAAAACATACTCTTCCTATCTTATTCACAAGTTAGTTTCTGGGCAATTATTTTGGGCAACCTTCAACTTCCGGCCACGAGTGCACGTGTTTGAAAGAGCCGTGAAACCTTGAAGAGTGACCGGCCTTAACGATTTGTACCGGAACCGGACCGAAATCACTTTCAAAGCAATGGCTTGCCACGACACTGTGTTTGTGATAATTCTACTACAATCTTTAATTCCAAGTTTAATATTAATATTGTGGTATTTTTCCTAACAAGAAATTCATGTATTACTCGAGAGGAGATAATTAAAATAAAACAATTTTAAAGTATTAAGCAAAACATTTAAACTTAATACTAGTGATGCTGATTCAATATGAAATAAAGAAAATAAAATAAAATTCAGTGACCAAATGGTTGTATACAATGTTCTATTTTAAGCTGTAATTATATCTAAACAAGCTCCCCTTATCCGTTACATTATCATTAACACAATTTTTGGGTATAATACTCTAACAAGAAGAGAGTCTTAAGTTCATGTTAACAGCAGTAATTATTATATTACTCCTTCCGGATAAAAAAGAGTGTCCATTTAGTCATTTACATATCCCTTAAAAATATTAATTTTTAGATAAAAATAAGTAATTTGATTAAATTATCCCTAATTAAATAGACATTAAAATTTGATCACATAACACTTAATAGAGACAAATCTAAAAAAATAAAATTAATTCTTTCTTAATTTAATAAATGAACATTTTTTTTTACTTAAAAAAAAAAGGCTAAGTAAACATTATCCATTTGATAAGAGAATCTTTTGGGGTATTCAATGCCTAGCTCCTAGGATTCCAACATGTCCAGATAATGGAAGCGTACTCACCCTCATTAACAAACCCTTTTAGTTTAATACCGTATTTAATATACTTTTGCAACTATATCAATTTTATTAATTACTCAATCAATGTATTGATTGAGTAGTTAATATGGTCCATGAAAGTAGGATGCATCTCTATCTACTATATTCCATTTATAATACGGTTTCTTTTACTATAGTTTTATTCATACGAACTATTATATTTATACTACTTAATTAGATTGACATTTAAAAAAAGGAAGAATTTTATCATACCCCCACCCGATCCCTTTTAATAAGGATCTACCTATAACTAAAGTTCCTAATCACTAGAAAGTTGAAATTGTGTAATCTCATCACATTACATGTCCCTTCCTCCTAAGTCCTAACCTTCTGCAATTCTCCCATTGGACCGTTTGCACATATCTCCCTTCTAAAGTTAGTTATTTGCATTGACAGTGACAAAGTCAAGAATTTTAATAAGAAAATTTAAAATATTTGAATTTATGATTTTAAAAAAAAATACATTCTACAAAGGGATTTTAAAAGTTTCATTTGAACCCCTTCCTCCGTCAATCAATCTAATATATTCTATAGATATTTGGAACACAATAACAGATAAAAATGAACAATTATTTAGAATTAATGGCAATATAGAATGGGCGAGACTTACAAATGGTGAAATTAGAACTTGCTCAAAATTTAATAGAAGTATTATCTGGGGATGGAAGTATGTGATGATTGCTGACATCTGGTAATTTATTTGGTGTTTTTTTTTTATGATTCTTAATAGCAAAATCCGTTAATTAAACCAATTGTATGTTTTGGATTGGTCCAATCCCACTTGTTAAGGCGAGGCGAAGTCAAACATTGTGGATGATATTTGATGATGTCTATCATACAGAATAATATCTGTAAATATTTGGACCAGATTTGACAAACAAGTGCAAACCATATTTTGGAATGGCTGAAAGGGAGAGTATTATAAATGGTGAAAGAAAAAGCTTGCTCATATAATTTACTCTAACAAATTATCTGGGGATGGAAGTTTGTGAAGATTGTTGAAATTTATAAATCTATTTAATGTTATTTATTTGATTCTTAATAGCAAAATCCGTTACTTAAAACAATTGTGTGTTTTGGATTGGTGAGATTTGTTAAGAGGAGAAAGTTAAACCTTGTTGAAGACATTGATGATGTCTATTATATATATATATATATATATAAACAGGATATGTATGGGGAGATCAGCTGATTAATAATACTAGCTAGAATATAAAAATTGAAGAGAAGTAATAGTTGTTATAACTTGTTGGATAGTTACACACTATCTACTAATCATAGATTATAATATGATATGCAGTAGTTTTCAGTGGATTAAAAAAGAAGAGAATGTACAAAAAACAAATACATTGCCCAATTATGAACTAGCCAAATAAACTAGTGAACATCCTTTGAGCTGTTATTGTAAAATTAGTCAGCGTCATCAACATTATTTTTCCAGTAGATAACAAAAGTAAAATCTACTTCTTTCTTATATAATCGTCTATTTTTCGAAATTCAATGATTCGATTAAATTCATATCTGTGTCGCTTAAGGTTAGGTAGCAAAATGACCCAACGAAAATATACATACTCAAACCGCCCAAAAGTTAAATTGATTTGAACTAAATATAGCGTACAAATTGACTCGTGAGAAACCTTGTCAAAAATATGTTTTAACTTTTTTGGTTTATATGTTAGATATAGCAGGGAGAAATATCATTTCGTAATTAAATAAATTATAGGAAAAGAAACACTAAAATTAAAACTTGGTAAGAGTTGGGGGATTGGGTTATGATCCATTGTTTAGTCTATTTTGACCCGGCCTATCTCAGTTCAAATAACATTTAGGCGAGTCATTTGACCCCCATTTTGTCCTATTCAAATTGATCTCATTTTAATCCGCTGAAATTTAATCCAACTCATTCATCTGACACCCTACTTAAGACCGGTAGAGGGAAAAACACTCCTTACAATTGGTTAAAAGTATAGTCTAACTGAAGAATGGTGACCTTAGCTTAGAACTAGTCATCAGCACTATCAACTTCAATACAAAATTATTGCAAGACACAGCATGTGATTTTTTAAATTGGGGATCAATTTACACTGGTATTTACCAAGTGTTTCATATGAAAGATTGAGGGCGTAGTGCTGAAGGATCGAGATTATTATCTTCAGAAATAGTCTGACGTAAATCAGAAAGCTGGATATCAAAAAAAAAACAAAAAAAAAGTCTTTCTATTTTCATGTACAGACATAATTTGACTTTGGAGGTCACTATATATTATGTTACTGGAACATACTTGCCCATTCTTACCGTGGAACCAACTCCTTTTCTCTCAAGGAATAAAGACAAATTAAGCAAAGTCTGAACACTTCCTTTAGATGTTTGGATTGGCTAGCAAAAATGTAGATGAAGACCTATGAGTGAGGAAATATATGGATGAAATTCAGGCCAAAGTTACTTTCAAGCGAATATAACGTGTGGACCCGGAAACCCATCATACAACAGCTGCCTCTCCTCATGATTAGTTCGAGGTGGCAAACTTAACACATGAAATTATAACTCAATCATAATTCATCCAATTCATTCGAGTTTGTTCAATTCATCATAATTTAAGTTGATATTTAGTCCAAATTGATCCATGAGAAATCTATCAAAATATATTTGAAAAGATTATTATTTTTATTTGATATATTATATATAATCATAGTAAATAAAAATAATAATTTATTAGGTACTAAAAAATTATTAAAAAAATAAATAAGACACTTAAAGCTTAATAAGAATTGGGCGGGTTGGGTTTTGATCCGCTTTTTAGTCCATTTCAACCCAACTCATTGCAGCCCAAACAACATTTGAACGGATCAATAACTCACTCATTTATTAACTCAACTCATTTTGAACTGTTCAAATTCAACTCAACCCGCTCATTTGGCACCCCCTATGATTACCACGCTGTTAAATGAGCCACTCTTCCACCCTGGACATGGGCCCTAATTTTCTCTTCCTTTTTATCTTTTTTGAAAAATAAATAAATACCCTAAACCTATATAACAAGAATTTGTATTGTATATATTGCCTGGAATGAAACCTACATCTGTAGACCCTCATATAGGATGACACCTGGCAATCCAGCAACTGTTGGGCGACGTATCATTGGTCCCCGAATACAAAAGTATGTAAAATAACACTTATGTTTATATCGAATTAATTGAATTCAACTTTAGAAGAAATAATTTTAGAAAATTTTCAAAGAAGGGTGTGTTTGGTTGGGAAATTAGTTTATAAAATAATAACATTTTCTAATATTTAGTTGCCCGAAAATACTTTTTCGCCTAATGAGAAAAATTATCTGCCACTTTTAGATGGATGTTATTTTCATTAACGATCATGTCAACTATTAATTTTATATCATTGTTTTAACCAACACTTGAACTGTATTATCAATCTTTCACTCACAATTCACAAATTTAATCAAACTCGACGGGTTACTAATATTGTTATCAATATTTAATAAATATTTTTCAATATCCAAAAGCTATTTTTCGAGAGAATGTTTGATCATACAAAACACACCTAGATTTGCATAATTTTCTACTTGCTAATGCTTCTTTGTATTTTACTTTGATGACGTTAAGTCACTAAACAGCCAAAATGAAGAATGGACCAGTCATGTTTAATTTGATCCCAAAACAAAATAGTACTAACATCACAACGTTAAATCCGAATGGAAGCAAAGAAAATGCATTGGTAGGTCAGTCCACATGTTTGGTTCGAGGATTCTCCACCCCAATTATGTATAAAGATAAGCAGAGGCTCTGAGGAGAACTGCAGCCAGAAGGTGGTTTTGTTTCTTATCTTGCACTATGTACTTCAAGCACCTCTTTTATTCATGTGTCTTGAATTATTGGCTTATTCCAAGTCCTCTGTCTTCTTGATTTGACATCATTTTGGATGATCTAAACACTAGTTCCAAATAAAACATATTCCTGCACAAAATTGCAACGGTTGCGTTGGAGCGATAAATACTCCTTCATTTTTAACCTCTAAGATTTAAGTTATGGGTGTGAAATCACCTTTGATAGAAAGTACTTTTAACCCCAAATTGACGACACAAATATGAATTTGTTGAACCCAAAAAGAGTTACGGACAATGAATAAAACAAAAGGCGAATTGGCAAATTCTACTAAGCAGCATAAGTAATTAATTTCGAATCCTTGAAAATGAGATGCATTTTATGATCTTACACTGTCATGTACCAATTGTGTTCAGAGGGGAATTCATGATTTATAGTCAGAAAGTTTAGAATGAACCTAATATTTTATGTGCATTTATAATTTTCTTTTTGTATAAATACTCATGGATCAAGCAGAAGGTGATGAGTTCAGTCAGATGCGAATCCTAGATAATATCTCTATGAATTTAACTTTTAAAATTCTTAATATTGAATATTTTTTTAAGTTATAGGTTCATAAAATTATTTATTATAATTTTAGTAAATTTCATACATATAAATTATACTCCGAATAAAAGTATATTGGATTCAAATTAACCCTCTACCCAAAAATTGTATTGACCCCTGAGTTCAGTGAAACTCATTGAGCTCGCCTCTGACTACGTTAACAGTATCACAACTCACATTATTATTGTAGCGCCTTGTATTTGAATTAGCGACATGAATTAATGGAGCTAATCATATTGACGTATATTTAAATGCTGCTACCTTATTCGTGGTCCTAACTTACAGATTGAGCTGGAGTTCGTTTATTAAGATATGACACGTTTGACAATAAAATTAGAAGCATTCTTAGTGATGTGGCAGTACACATGGTTGAATAAGGAAATTACTAATCTATCCCTCCATTAAAGAAAAAGGTTTTGGGATGGGCCTTTGTGCCTTTAAGACAAGAAGCAACTAGCTATGTATCTATCCGTATTTCATGTGCATTCATTAATTATAAAATGTGGATAAAATGAAAAGCAAAGTAGAAAAAAAGCTAAGTATGATTCTTGTGCCTTAAGAGAGCACTCATTTTGCTTCTACTTTTACCGGCTTATCCTCTTCCTTTCTCTTTATTCTCCATTCCCTCCTTTAGCAAAATTTAATAAGAGCAACAATTAGATAAAAGCTTTCTTAATAATATATTAAACTCTTAAAAAGATGATTCTTACAATTAACCATGAAAGCAAAACAAATAAAGGTTTTCGCTCTCAATCTCACCATTATATAGTAGCATAATATTTGTTTGCGCTTTATCCATGAAAGAAGATCTTACATGTTACGGGACATGTCACACAACTAAAACCAAATTAAGAGAAAACATTTTTATCTCTAACAAGTTAAAGTATTAGGTGAAATGATTCATATAATTCAACATCTTACGATCTCAAAAAGATGACATGAAGAGAGAGTAATAACTTTGGAATCAATGTTCAAATTTAATAGAGAATGCGCTAGGTGAATTCTTGCGTCTACCTAAATTTTGGTAATCAAAATTATTCAATATATATGTTAATGGAAAATAACAAAATATCCGATGAATTCATCAAGGTGCACATAAGTAAATCTAATGTTATCGCTATTTGACTTTGAAGGGGGCTATGGAACAATAAAAACAAAAATGAAATAAACTCGAATGCCAATTTTGTTTCCGAATGTTAGAAATTATGTCGTCCGACACCAGTGACAACACTTTAGCAAAACAAAAAACTTTGAAGAGTAAATGCAGCGAAAATTTAAAGAACACAAAGGTTTTAAATTATATATAACTTATGATGGTCAATGACCAAATGTATTGTATATATATTATATACAAATATATAAATTCCTTTCTTTACAGATTTACAAGATAAAACGGAAAGGAATTAAAAGTTGAAGTCGCAAATGACTTTTGCCTGAAAAATCTAACTAAGTAGACATAGACAACCTCTCCTTACAATCGTTCCATACAAAACTAATCTAGAATCTAAATAACAATTGTAATGTTGGACAGAATGTTGTCAACACACTCAGGCAACACTGGTGATCCAGATTTCTGAGATGAAATCCCGAGAGCTCTCTTGGTATTTTACTTTCTGGTTCTGGATATCGATTCTCTGAAGTAGCCTCTCTATTTATAGTAGAAAGTCTTCCTTGAAAAGCTCATCGATCAGTTGTGTAAGTTGAGGGAAAAGTGGGCTGCTGGTGGGATTGGTTGGAGAAGATTGGGGATTAATAATCTCAACAACTTTGGCTTGATCCTCACGATAAGCAACAACTTTTGACTTAGTCCTCACTCATTTTTTATCAGCTCCTTTTTACCTTGCCAAGTCATTTTTACCTCATAGTAATATTTACACAAATATTAAGGTAAAATCTGTTCAGAAAATATTGGTCCGAATGTTGTGCATTATTTGTCCCAACATACTTACATATTCATATCAATACTTGAGGAGATATGTTGGGTCAAATGTCACAACACCAAATCCAACATTAACAATCTCGCCCTTTTTGCCTTTCTTCACAAAACTCATTAAAATGTAAAGTTGACTTAGGATGTTGTCACAAATGTTGTCCGACATCTGTGATCAACACTTTCAAGGTTATGCTCCCCCTTAACCTGTGATGGCATACAAGCAAACATGTGTATACCGATTCATAGGATTAGAAAAGAAAAATATGAGCACACATATAAAGATCCTCATACAGCATCGACAACAGCAACATCTCCTTCCTTGTTCATCATACAGCAGCAGCAGCAGCTTTCAACTTTTGCATAACAACTTCAACTTCCTCTGCACAACAACCTTTAGCTTCATCCCCCTGCATCAGCATCATCTCCCCCTTTTTGTGAAGAAAGTAGCATCATGAAATGGTCTCTAGCTTGAATCATGAAATTTCTTGCAGCATCAACCTCAGAAATCTGTTGGTTGATTTTTCTAATTTGATCCACAAGTCATTCTGTAGATAGTGTAGACTGTCATGGACCAGTGTTGCCCAGAATGTTAGTGACATTTCTGGCAATATTTTCACTTTCAGCTTCCTTCTTCCAGGGCAAGTCGATTACTCTGTCATTGCTCTTCAAAATTGTTTTGTTTACAGTGTAAATCTCATGAGCTTTCCCTAAAGTGTCTTCTCTCTTAGGCTCAAAGCCTTGGATGGTTAATACTTTGTAGACCAGAGAGGAAAAATGAAAGATTGAAGTTGACTTTTTCTCAGTCAAGTTGGCAATTTGATGAAGTATCATTTTTCCTAAATCAACTTTCAAACATTTCCCAATTTTATACAATATGGTGGCTTGTTCAGATGTCACAATTGACTCATTCATTAAAGGAAGCCAATTGTGAATAGAAATTTTGTGGAGGGTGGAAAACAGGGCTGTTAGTTTGGAGGCTGGACATCGAGGGATCCACTTCTTCATCATACCTCCAGTGAGATATTCAATCACTTCATCCCTATTGTCTATGACCTGTTCTGCTTCTCTAACATTATCTCCATCATCTAGTCTCATACATTGATTTATAATAGAAGACGTTAACAGATAGACCTTGTTGTAGAGATATACCTTCTCAAATTTCTTTGAGGAGGTATTCTCTATAATATGGCTCAGATTAGCGTAAAACAACTTTACTACTTCATCAACATAAGGTTCTTTTTCTGTGACAGTTTTAAGAAGTTGTCTATCCTTAAAGAATTCTACCAAACTATATTCAGCACATGAAGCAATATCTAATACTTTCTCAAGTCTAATCACTATATTCTTGTAACAATCCCACATATCATAGTTAGTTTTAGAATAGAATTTATCTGAGTAAGCAGATACTTCAAAGTCTGAATTGGTGGATTCGGTACTGCTGGAGGATGTTGTAGTTTGTGCTTCTTCCGATGATGGCTGAAATATAACCTGAGATGTTGTGGCATCAGTGGCAGCATTTGGAGCAGCACTCGAATTTGCAGATCTGGGAACTCCCTTTGGAAAGAATTGTTTTAAAGGAGTGTCGTCTGATATTTCCCTTTCTTGAGGCACAGGCTGCACTAAAGCAGATGGTTCTTCTTCTGTCTCCTCTATTTAAAGCACATAGTCTGTAGCTTCATTTGCTCTGGTTGAGTAAGAGGGTATAGATGTTTCATATCTAGACCTTTTGTTACTCGGTTCTTGGACTATTTTCTCAAAAACTCTACTTGATCAACGAGTAAGGAATGTAGAAGACCTTGGTCTTTTACCCAAAGATGAAAAATTAACAGTTTCATAAACATCTATAGGGTTATTATTATCCCCAGGATAGCTAATAGCTAAAGGTTCATCAAAACCTTTAAACACTACTGTTGTACATGGGTTTTCTGGGAGATTGGAGGAAGAGGATGATTGTTCTGTTTGCTGGGGATCATTGTGCTCGGAAGCCTCCGTATTCATTGGATGGCTTGTGCTCATTGGAGTGTTGGAGTGGATGTTGGATGACATTTGTTCTGACATTAGTGATGTTTCCATTGGTGAAAAATTAGGAAAGGGTTTTGAGAAGTTAGGATTTCTTATAGAGATTGGAGTTTGGTTTGGTGATTCAATCGGTTAGGTAGGCAGATGTATACCCAACGTGATTTTCCCTCCCTTTTTTATATTTTTATGGGAAAATCGGAAATGATAAAATAATAGCAAATGGGAGGAATATTTATATACAGGGCAAACCTTTTCTTAGCAACAAAAATCCCTTATTTTTAGGTGTTTCAATTTTACACAATAACTTACACCTAAAATATTGGAATAAACACCACGGTAGGAATAACATTTAATCTTATCATTTTAAATTCTGAAATTCCATTAAACAAGGCATATAATAGGGAGTAAAGTCTGATATTTCAAAAATCAGATAAGAACAACATCCCAACACATATCACATTCTGAAAATGTCAACAGCAATATTAGCAATATTTTGGACGACACATATATTTTGATCCCACGAGAATTTTTAGTTGGCAACAAACCAAGACACGTTTTATATGCACTTTATGAGTTTGACCACTGAACCAATATAACATTTTTCCATTGTATACTTGGTCTAAAATATAACACATATAAAAGAATTTTCTGTGTCAAAAATAATAATACTTTTATGGTATTCTCAAATCTCTTTTGAAGTACTCGATACTCCTATAGAATAAGAACGATATCTTTTCACGGGTTTTGCCCTTTTTTCACAGTTGTCAAATACTTGTAAAGGTTTTGCTTTATATTGATACTCTTTTTTATGATATATATGTATATATTATCATCGCGAGAACGGTATCACTTTAATAACATATTCTTATTGAAGGATCATGCTTGTGTGATCAAAAGTTATACACCATACATAAATAATAATCAGTTAGTTTTATAACATAGGTATATATCACCCGAAATGTTAGACAATACTTCAGCCAACATTCACAAAAAATGCCTTTTTAGAGATTACAAAGACCAAGAGATTTCTTTCAACTAGAAAATCTCTCATGGTCCAAAGTTTTTGTAAAAATATCAGCTAGTTGATGAAGAGTGTCACATGTTCAATTTGAACTAGCTGTTTTTCAACTAAATCTCTTAAAAAGTGATGTCTAATATCAATATGTTTTGTACGTGAGTGATGAACTAGATTTTTGTAAATATTTATAACACTCAAATTATCACAGTACAAAATCAAAATGTTGCTAGTAAATCCATTGTCGTCTAACATGTGTCGTAGCCATATTAATTGAGCGCAACAACTTTCAACTGCTACATATTCAGATTCAGCAATTGAAAGTGAGACACAGTTTTGTCTAAGACTATACCATGAAACAAGGTTATTGCCAAGATAAAAACATCCTCCACTTGTACTTTTTCTATCATCCACATCTCCAACCCAATATGAGTCACCAAATCCTATTAAGTTAGGACTAGTGTCTTTGGAATACCAGATTCCCAACTCACATGTGCCAACAACATATTGAATAATACGTTTCACGACATTTAAGTGGGACATTTTGGGACAAGCTTGAAAATGTGCACAAACACAAATACTAAATATAATATCTGGGCGACTAGCAATAAGATAAAGAAGGCTACCTATCATAGATCAATATAATGTTGGGTCAACATCTTCACCAACATTATCCTTACATACCTTCTGCGATGAATCCAATGGCGTTTTCATCTGTTTAGCGTTCTCCAAACCAAATATTTTGACTAGATTCTTGCCATATTTACTTTGTGAGATGAAAATTTCATCTTCACTTTGCTTTATCCGCAAGCCTAAGAAAAAAGTCAATTCCCCAATCATGCTCATTTCAAATGTCGATGACATAGCTTCAACAAATGAATTTAGGTATTATTGTGAAGTCGATCCAAAGACTATGTTATCCACGTAGATTTGATCAATTATAATATCTACACCGTGTCATTTAATAAACAAAGTACGATCAGCTTCGCCACGATTAAAACCAAATTCAAGAAGAAAGTTAGTTAAACGAACATATCATGCACGAGAGGCTTGTTTCAACCCATACAAAATCTTTTTAAGCTTGTACACATAGTGTAGATGGTAAGGATCTTCAAATCCTTTTAGTTGTTCAACATATTCCTCCTTGTCTAGATAACCATTTAAGAAGGCACATTTTACATCTATTTTGGGTAAAGTAATTTTTTCAGACAACAAGCAATAGCAAGTAAAAGTCTAATCGACTCTATTCTAGCTATAGGTGCGAAGGTTTCATCAAAATTAATTCCTTCAACCTGAGTATAACCTTGTGCAACTAGACGTGCTTTGTTTCTAACAACTGTTCCCGATTCGTCTGATTTATTTTTTTAAATCCACTTGGTTCCAATTACATTTGTATTATTTGGACGTGGAACTAAGTCCTAGACTTCATTTCGAGAAAATTGTTCAAGCTCTTCTTGCATTGCTTGTATCCAGAAATTATCTTTAAGTGTTTCTACAACATTCTTTGGCTCTAATGTAGATATAAAATAAGAAAGACTAACCTTTTGGTATATGGTTGACATACACACATACCTTACCATTTCTCTATAGTTGAGTGGTTCTTTGCTGCTTGTTCTAATTCCTTCAAAAACTCCCCATATCACTTGGCCCGTTGGATGATTCTTTCTAATCCTTGATGAGGGGTCCCTACGAACTTGGTCTAACAATTCAGCACTTGACTTCCCATCTGTGGCCTCTGTGGTCTCTATTGCTATTTCGGATGGTGCTTCAGGTGTGACAACATTTGTGGCAACATCTGATTCTTCTACACTCTCTGGACTTTCCACTGTATCTATAATGTTATTTTCAATAGTTTTTCCTGAAAGATCATCAAAGATAACATTTACAGACTCTTGTACAGTTCTGGATCTTAGATAGTATACTCGATAAGCATGACTATTTTTTGAATAGCCAACAGAAATTCATTTATCACTCTTAGAGTCAAATTTTGTCAAATGATCCCTGTCATTTCAAATATAACAAATACACCCAAAAATATGAAAGTAACGCAAGTTTGGTTTCTTTCTATTTAAAATCTCATAGGATGTCATCTTTATTCCTAACCTCAAATAGACTCTATTAGCGATGTGATTAGCAGTATTCAAGGCTTCTACCCATAAATGTTTTATCAAATGTTTAGAACTAATATCACTCTAGCTATTTCTTGCAATGTCCTATTCTTCCGTTCTGCAACCTCATTCCGTTGAGGAGTTTTTGGGGCAGAAAACTCATGGAAAATTCCCTTTTTCTCACAAAAAATTGTAAATGAATTATTTTCAAATTCTTGTCCATGGTCGGATATAATCCAAAAAATAAGAGAATAGAATAAATTTCTAATTCTAGAGTGCAAGATTTTAAACATGTCAAACGTTTGTGATTTTTCTTTCAAAAAATATATCCAAAAATATCTAGAAAAATCATCTACTATCACAAAGGAATACCTCATGCTTCCTAGATTGTCTACTTCAATTGGACCCATTAAATTCATATGTAGCAATTGAAAACAGTGAAACGTACCTGAATGTTGTCCGTCATGTTGGACAACATTATGAGAGACACGGGTTTGCTTACCTTTCAAACAATCTTCACAGACAGTTTTACTTTTATGGCTAAGTTTGGGTATGCCTCTAACCGCATGATATAAGACGAATTTTTCTAAATTACGGTAGTTGACATGCCCCAACTTTTGATGCCATAGTGTTGTGTCATCGACCTTAGCATTATTGTATGTTTATTGTCTTACAACAAGTTAGCAATTGTCACATGTTCTTGTACCTGTCATGACACATATATTTGCTTCATTCGTAACTTTACAGACATTCTTATTAAATTTTACCTCAAGATCGCAATCACACAGTTGACTAATACTAATCAAATTAGTCATTATGCCCTCAACATGTAAGACATTTCTTAAGGCTGAAAATCCAGGAACATCTAAGATCATTTTTCCAATTATTTTGCTTTTACTGCCACCTCCATGGGTCACGTTTCCTCCATTGAATGACTCATAGTACTTTAGAAAACCTTTTGTACCTGTCATGTGGCGAGAACATCTACTATCAAAGTATCAAGAACCTGAAATGTTAGTTCTTAATGCAGTTATAGCAACATTAAATATTACATCCTTTTTAGGAACTCAAACTCTCTTAAAACATTTTTTACCTTTTGGCTCAGAAATGTTGCTTCGATTATTATCCGGAATGTTAGACAACATTTTACTCACAGAATTTTGAAGTTTGAAATAATATGGTTTTAAGTGTCCAGGGGAGTTACAATGATGATACACAAACTTCATATTCTTTGACATATATGAGAACCTATTATTCATCCCCTTTTCTTTTACAAAGCATATTTTCTCATTTTTATCAAAGAGATTAGAGCATATGGTTTTAAGAGAGTTTTCGTACCCAATTCCTGCATGTGAAGGTTTACTAAAGTTGAGTATCTCATTCAATTTCGAAGTCCCCGTGTTGAGCTTACGGAATGTTGCTTCGGCTAAATCTAATTTTGCACGGATCTTACCAAATTCAATATCATTTTTGGTAAGTACAACCTCAAATCGGGTTATAGTACCTTTTAATACTAAATTCTCATGAGTTAAAGATTTTACATTTTTGTCAAGTTGCTTGGATTCTATGATTAAGGCTTTACAAAGACTTTTTAATTCATTAATCATATCATCTTTGCATTCAACTTGAACCATACAATCAGCCTCACTAACAGAAGTAGAACCACTAAAGCAATTAACATCAGAATAGTTAAATAATTCATACCTTTCGGATGTCGCTGAAGATGTTGATGTCGTTGGTGATGTTGGAGCAAATGTCGTGGCATCTGAGACAACATTGTATACGACATCTTCATTATCCGATAAAGACTGTTTGAAAATAGTAGCCAACATTGCTTGTGTTTCAATTTTTACGATCTCTTTCCTCTTCTCCTTCATCATCACTAAGAGAAACTCATAGGTTCTTACCAAATTTTCTAAGAGTGTTTGCAAATTCGTTAGCATAGTGACCCAACCCGAGCATGCATGACACTGCACAAACTCAAGAGTGTTTGCACATTCCTTTTTTACCCCAATTTCTTCAAGATTATCAACCTATTCTTCGATTTGACTCTCCGAGGATTGAACTTGAAGTGCCACATTCTTGCTTTTATACAATTTCTTTTGATTCTCAATGTTCATCTCATAAGTTTTGAAAATGCTCATCAAGGTATGAAGGTCCATTGTAGCAAGATTGTGAGCTTCTTCAATAACACGAATCTTTAAATTAAACTTTTCAGGAAGAGAACAGAGAGACTTTTCAACAAGTTGAGTGTTGGTTAATGGTTCACCAAGCACTTGACATTCATTTGAGATGTCAATCAACTTTTCAAAATAAGATTTAATATCATCCGCTTCTTCCATCCTTAAACGTTCATATTTACTCATGAGCATGCGTAGCTTTGTTCGACGAACACTTGAGCTACCTTCACAATGAATTTGTAAAGTATCACATGCATCCTTAGCCGTGTGTCAGTTTTGAATGAGTTTGAACATATATATATTAACTCATCTAAAAATTGCATGTAAGGCTTTTAGTTAAAGCTAGCATTATTGGTTTCTTCTGCAGTCTATTCGGATTCAGGTTTAACAAGAATGTCACATTCCTCATCCGGTGACAACATTGAAACAACATACCCATTGGTTATAGATCTACATGCCCTAACATCAATTAATTTGATATGAGAACGTAGGCGAATCTTCCAATAGGCATAATTTGATCCATCTAAAATAGAAAGTCTACCTATAGTTGGATTTGCCGGATCCATAGCTTGTGACAACAGGACCAAACACTTATTGTGTTAAGTGTCGGCTCTGATACCACTTGAAGGGGCTATGGAACAATAAAAACAAAAATGAAATAAACTCGAATGTCAATTCTATTTTTGAATGTCAGAAATTATGTCGTCCGACACCAGTGATAACACTTTAGCAAAACAGAAAACTTTGAAGACTAAATGCAGCGGAAATTTAAAGAACACAAATGTTTTAAATTTTCATAAGTTATATATATAATATAACTTATGATGGTCAATGATCAAATGTATGGTATATGTATTATATACAAATATACAAATTCCTTTCTTTACAGATTTACAAGATAAAACGGAAAGGAATTAAAAGTTGAAGTCGCAGATGACTTCTGCCTGAAAAATCTAACTAAGTAGACATAGACAACCTCTCATTACAATCGCTCCATACAAAACTAATCTAGAATCTAAACAACAATTGTAATGTTGGACAGAATGTTGTCAACACACTCAGGCAACACTGGTAATCCACATTTCTGAGATGAAATCCCGAGAGCTCTCTTGGTATTTTACTTTCTGGTTCTGGATATCGATTCTTTGAAGTAGCCTCTCTATTTATAGTAGAAAGTCTTTCTTGAAAAGCTCATCGATCAGTTGTGTAAGTTGAGGGAAAGGTGGACTGCTGGTGGGATTGGTTGGAGAAGATCAGAGAGTAATAATCTCAACAGCTTTGGCTTGATCCTCACGATAAGCAACAACTTTTGACTTAGTCCTCACTCATTTTTTACCAGCTCCTTTTTACCTTGCCAAGTCATTTTTACCTCGCCAAGTCATTTTTACCTCATAGTAATATTTACACAAATATTACTGCATCGCGTGAAGTAAGACAAAATCTGTTCATAAAATGTTGGTCCGAATGTTGTGCAACATTTTTCCCAACATACTTACACATTCATATCAATACTTAAGGAGATATGTTGGATCAAATATCACAACACCAAATCCAACATTAACATACTTTTTTTCTTAACAAAAACTCAATATATATCGTTCAAATACATATTCCATTTTTCGGTTGAAATTTTGTTACTATCCCCTTTTCACCGTCAATTTTCTTCTGTTCTTTCTTTTTTTCGTTCTATTGCTGCTTCTACTTCAATTATATGCTCTCCTCCCTGGTTCTAAGTAAAGGGTAAAAAGTTAATGGGAACATTTTGGATTATATTTGGCTAAAAGCTTTTGGAGACTTGTCTTTAAGATGCTCAAGATCACGCAAGGAGATTAAATTTCCATCCCCACATATGATGTGAAACAAATTCAATACCCCCAAATGTTCAGGCTTGCCAACTCAAGATGGAAATAACGCCCACTAGACATTTGAAGTTTCAGACGTGGAAATAAATACTTCATATAATAATAGCTATATTTTAATTATTGAAATGTGTCTATTTGTGATTTTTACCCAACTAAAGCGTGAATAACATAATAAGAAAGTTAATATCTAATAAATCAAATTAGGATGCATCTATCTCTGATAGCATGATAAAAAAAAACTAGACTTTGCGTCTAAATCAACACAAAAATTAGGTAAAATTGTCCTCAAGAATAGCAGCTACAGGTTCCCTTATCATAAAAAAAACTAGACAAAATTGCCTAACAGTATTTAAAGGAGACCAAGGCACATCCTACGACCCCTGTGGGACAAACACAATGATTTTTTCAACCTTATGTATTTTGATATATTGCGTTAAAAACAAACAAACGAAAATGCGATATTCAATCTATGAAATTGCAATCCCAATTTCCATTTCATGATACTATCAATCTCTACGAAGAAAAAGAAGCTATTAGTTCAAGGATGGTAAATTGAATGTTGTTTTGCTTATTTATGTAAAGTTTGAATTTCTTAAGCTTATATTGAGACTAAATTAGACCTTATTTTTGTACAAGTTTGAATTTCTTAAGCTTATATCGAGACTAAACTAGACCAAACACGAAAAGATTAGGAAATTTATGAGAAAAAATGTGTGATCAACCAAAGTGTTAAACCTAACATAAAATTGGAAACTAGCACGTCAACCTCTCAAATTCACGTTAGAAATTTTAGTCATCACATTGTGCTTTCAAAATTTCTCCATCGATAGGTTTTATTAACTCCATGAAAGAAACTTCACACGTTATCTGGAAAAATGGACATTATTTATATTTGGAGAATGAAATATTTTTTTTGCATTTAAAAAAAAATACAAATGGTATTACATAATTTACCAACACAAGAATGAAATTCTATAGGAGTAAATTTATTTATAATGTACGTATAGTTTATTAGTACTATGTACATGTTTGTCAGAACGACTATGTACAATTCACTAAAAAAAATTAAATAAGGTGACCATTATATTTAAAATACCGCGAAGTACCTACGTATAGATCGATTTGACTTATCCATGGAGAGAGAACTTATGGAGTACAAAAGCAAAAAAGACTCGAAACTACGTTTTCACATCTTTTTATTTAGTAAAAATAGTGCATGTACAAGGGCAAAAAAGACTCGATACTACATTCTCACATCTTTTCATTTACTGAAAATAGTGGAACCATTAATTGTTGCTTGTGTACTTTGGGTAGTGAGATTCATCAATGCAAACACTCATCAAAGAAGTTGAAATTGGGATTTTGAAGAGACGATTATTATTTTATTATTTTAAAGCTAAGGTGAAAAGGGTAAATAGGTAAATTGATCAGGAGAAATAAATAAGGCGGGTATAGATATATAGATATAGATTCACGCATTGTATTTACTTTGTTGATTTTTTTTTATTGTTTTTAATGTGTCGTATTTTTTTCACCAGTATTGAACCCAGAACCCGTGATCTAGAAACCGGAAATGCCCGGTTTTGAAGATGACAGTTGACCGATAATGTCCGGTCAAATAGCGTGTTCCCGCTGATTTAGTAGTACATCATACTCTTTCAATTTAGAAACCTTTCTAAATTTTATCTCATTTTAAATAGTAACTTTTACTAGTTTTTTATAGTGGCCACTCAAACTTAATTACTAGTAATGTGATATTTTCTATCAGACAATTATTTACTTCAATTTTTTCTACGGTCATTGTAATGTATTATTGGTTTAAGTACAAGGATAACAGGAAAATATATTTAAAAATTGGAATAAAACAGACCTAAATAGATACTATAGAGTAAGGAATAAGATGATATATATATATATATATATATATATATATATATATAATCAGTCCAAACTAATTTGAAACCAAAAGAAAGAGTACAAGTTGCTGTTATGTCACTAGTATATTCATTTTATCTTAATTTATGCATGTAGTTTGATTCTAAAAAAAAACAAAAAATAAAACGTGATAAGCAAGAGTGAAGAGTATTTACATATTGTTTTGAAGTAGCGTTACCTGAGTGGTTATTATTTTGAATTTGGGTTAAGTCAAATCAAAGAAATAAAGTGAAGGGATTACCAGCTATAGTAGTAGGACAAATATACATGTGGTTTGCCAGCGAAGAAGCAGAAGGATCAATACTTTCTCTCAGTTCATGTCAAAGCAGCTGGCACTCTCTAGTACAGTATTAATTCTCTCTCTTTTTCCTCTTCTCTTATTTACATCTCCTCTTCTCCCCCTTCACTCCTCTCTCTCTCTCTTCTCTTCGAACTTCGAAGAGAGAAAAATAGATTAGTATTTGAGAAGCTTTCAAGAAACAAAATAGAAGTGAGCATAACATGTCTGCCTCTCCTAATTATTCTGTCTCCTCTTCAGACAAGAAACATTGGTGGATTAGCAACAGAAAGGTAAACAATCTATTCCCTTTCCTCCCATTCTAATCTATTAATGAGTATTGAGTACTAATTCATTGTTTATATGATTATAGATTGTTGACAAATACATCAAAGATGCAAAAATGCTCATTGCAACACAAGAACCAAACGAGATATCTTCGGCTGTTAACCTTCTCGACGCGGCGCTTTCTCTATCGCCTCGTTTTGAGCTAGCGTTAGAGTTAAAAGCTCGATCTTTACTCTATCTCCGGCGATTCAAGGACGTCGCGGATATGCTACAAGACTACATTCCCAGTCTAAAAATTCCCACCGATGACACGTCATCATCCACTTCGTCCTCTGGGTCATCCGATAACTCATCCTCACAGCTCTCTCGAGAGCGAATAAAGCTGCTTTCGTCGGGTAGTGATGAACCGAGTTTCAAATGCTTTTCCGTTTCCGATTTGAAGAAGAAAGTTATGGCTGGACTTTACAGGAACTGTGATAAAGAAGGGCAATGGAGGTAATTTTTCTAACAATGGCTTATAGATTACGCCATAACAGCTAGCTGTGTTAATCTTGATTTCGTTATTTCATTCAAGTCAAATCTTGATTTGTTGCTTTGCTTCTTTAATTGTTTTTCACTCACATTTTAGTACTAGTATTAACTACTCCTTGGAAAATGTAGTCTTTATTGAAATTGCTTGAATCTATGGTGAATGAGTTGACTCGGACTTACACTCGTTTCATATTTGTGTTTTTTCTCAGGTACTTGGTTCTAGGTCAGGCTTGTTGCCATTTGGGTCTAATGGAAGACGCAATGGTTCTCTTACAAACCGGGAAACGTATCGCGACGGATGCATTCCGTCGCGAAAGCATTTGTTGGTCGGACGATAGTTTTTCGTTCGCTAAATTTCCAATCTCTGGCGAACGAAATAACCAGCTTCCGACTCCTCCTAAAATGGAGTCGGACAGCATTTCACAACTGCTCAGCCATATAAAGCTCTTGCTTCGTCGAAAGACGGCTGCAATTGCTGCTCTTGATGCAGGGCTTCATTCAGAAGCTATAAGACACTTTTCAAAGATTGTTGATGGTCGTCGTGGGGCCCCACAAGGGTTCTTGGCGGAATGCTATGTGCATCGGGCCTCAGCATATCGATCATCTGGTCGAATTGCTGAGGCGATTGCTGATTGTAATCGAACATTAGCATTAGACCCTTCTTGCATTGATGCTCTTAGAACTAGAGCGGCTTTGTTTGAAGCTATTCGATGCTTGCCCGACAGTCTTCATGATCTCGAGCACCTAAAGCTCTTGTACAATTCGATCCTACGGGACAGGAAGTTACCTGGACCTATATGGAAGCGTCAATGCGTGCAATACAGGGAAATTCCAGGGAGGTTGTGTTCATTGGGTGCGAAAATGAATGAATTGAAGCAACGAGTTGCTTCTGGTGAAACGGGGAACGTAGATTACTATGCATTGATTGGTTTGAGCCGGGGTTGTTCAAGATCCGAATTGGAAAGAGCACATCTTTTGCTCACTTTAAGACACAAGCCTGATAAATCGACGAGTTTTGTGGAGAGGTGTGAGTTTGCGGATGAGAAAGATGTTGATTCTGTAAGGGACAGGGCGAAAATGTCTTCATTGCTATTGTATAGATCGATCCAGAAAGGTTATACAAAATTAATGACTACGATCATGGATGAAGAAGCTGCTGAGAAACAGAGAACTAAAGCAGCTGCTGCGTTACAAGCAATGCAGCAACAAGTTCAGCAAATTCAAGAACTACAACAAGCTAGAGCCGAAGCAATGCAGCAAGTTAAGCATACTCAAAAACTACAACAATCTAGAACCGAAGAAATAAGCAATGCAGCATCAAGAGTACCTTCAAAGGCTGTTGCTAATACTAATACTACATCGAGAGTTCCTTCCGAGGCTGCTGTTAGTACTACTACATCATGTAACAGCAGGGCAGAAAGCAAGGTGGTGGTGTCAAGCTCAACAAATAATGCAACTTCATTTCAAGGGGTGTTCTGTAGAGACCTTGCAATTGTTGGTAATTTGTTGTCTCAAGCTAATGCCGGCTTTAATCGCGCAATTCCTATGAAATATGAGGCACTCAGCTGCTGAATGTGACAATGTTAATACTATCGGCGCGCGGGGAATCTGAATTTGGTCCAATATCTATGTACAAATGGGGGGGGGGGGAATGAATTACTATTTGCAGCCGGGAAAATTTTGCTACTTTTATATTTATCTATTTCTCTACCTTACTCTATTTTCTTCTTATATTTTTGCTTTTATGTTGTCAATCTTTTGGTCGCTTTTGCACTACATGTAATGTACAGAATTAAATTCAGCACCTAATTTATCTACCAATACTACTTTTGTTAATGTTTGCTTTGTCATACTATTTCAGTTGTCCTTATGTTTGTTTAGATTTGAAGCCAAGAGAAATCCAAAAGAGGGATTGATTTTAATGGTTCCATTGGAAAGGAAGGAGTGAAAGGTTGAAAAAGTAGCAAGTATGAGCTTCCATCTCATGTCTTTATCTGATGTACAAAGGCCATTGCATTAATTAGAGCAAGTGTTTACTACTAGTACTATGCTGTATGCTCTTTGTTTTATCACTTTTATGTCAGGCTTATCTATTCACGACCCTGGCAAAAACCCTGACATTCTACTTGATTTCAAATAAAGATTTCCCTCCACCTCAAGATTTTTTCTCTTCAAAAAAATAGAATCCTTTTGGTTCATGCTATCAATTGTAATTTGTCTCATTAGAGAACCTTAGGCTTTGATTATGCAGTAGGTGTATGAATAAAATGATGATGGAGTTGGCACTCAAAGTTGCATTAATTGCAAATGACATATATATCTACCCAAGAAGAGAGTTGTCTGTTTCATAGGTGGATGAAAGTGTACGAAATGATATACAGTAGTAGTAACTTGATTAAAGTTTTTTTTTTTATATTCAATTTCTCAGTTTACGTCAGACTATTTCTGGAGATAGTAGTCTCGGTCTCTCAACACTACTATCAGTAAATTGCGGGATGTGCTTGAATGACCTGGGTTTGAGAACAGAGCAATTGATATCACCTACAAGATTTTATCATAGAAGAAAGCAAATTGATCTTATCAGAATTCAAACTCACGCTGCAGGCTTCCAGCGGTATTTTAAGAAATCAATAAACGAAGCAAATTGAAAAACCATAGGGGATATTTATAGGCCTTTTTATCTGTTCAAAATTTTTCCATTGTCATTATCACAATTTACCATTTTACTCTGTCCTGCCTTTGCATGGGCTCTCCATTTAGTGCAGGACAGTGAGGTACGGGTAAAAAGAAGGGGGACCTCGTTCGCTTTTCTTTCTTCCACGCTTACCTTTTTTCTTCTCTTTCTGGGTTTACTAGCTCAGCGAGGCTCGAATTTCGGAGCCTCATCTACTTCCCCATACACATATGTCACCCATGCAAACGTAACATGTACTTTGGTTACCCTGTAATGCTTGTACAATTTCTTCAATATCCTCTTCTTTATCCATTTACATACCAAATTAAAATTAAAGATCTTATGTTCAAGCATTTTACCTTCAAAGTCGAATTATCGGAACAAATTTAGATTACTTGGATACTAAAGTGGTACCAAACATAAGATGACAAATCAAAGTAAAAAATCAAATTGAACCTTTCCTAATATATTGTACTACCACTTACATTTTTTTAAAATTTAATTATACAATACTTAAAGTATATCAACCCCACTAATTTCGGGCCAGATAGTAGGATAAAATGCTCTGATTAAAGCTTGAATTAGAAACTTTTCGTTATGAGCGGAGGAATTTTAACTATTCCACCGCATCTCTCGATAATAGTATTATGTTTTAAGGGACTAAGCTTTTATTTTGTGCAGCCAGAGTAATAGTAGTGATAGACTTAATTTGGGAATGGGAGCAAGCCAATGGTTGATTGAACATTGAAGTGGTGCATATCCCTTTGAAGAGAGGGAGATAAAGAATCACAATGCATCCTTGAACCAATGCAAGAATAAATATTCTCATAGGCTTTTTGTGTTAGTGGAACTGTGAAAGAAACTATAGAGTGCTTAGAAAATACCGCGTCTCTCTAAACTTTGTTATTACCAAAATCCCCATTTTAGTGTTCCCCACTTCCCAACTAAATAGACCACTACTCGTACACTTATATTGCCTTATACAACAGCCTCTTCAGGGAATAGATATAATAGCCTCCAACTTATCACAAATTGACAATACCAAAATTTTCAATCCTATTTGTCACTTAAAAGTTAAAGGTAGTTTGATAACTTAGGAAAGCTGATTTGTTGTAACATGGAAGAGTACTGGTGAAACGGCAGAGTTCACTTTCTCTTGGTAAAATTTTTTAGGTGCGAGCCCTAACAAGGAGTCCTTTCTGAGGAATGGTATAACCCTAGTAGCAAACTTTCTAAGGTGTGAATATGAATTAATCGGGTTAATAAATCTGGACACACGATGCATAAAGTAAAAAAAAAAAAAAGACGACTAACTTCTTGTTATCAGCTAAATTATCTAATGCTTTAAATTGTAAAACAACATGAAAAATATTTATGTGTACTCAATGTTTATATTAGATTAAACAACTTAAGTGTAAGAGTTATGAATTAATATAAGAATATATATGCATAACTATAGTTAAATGATAAAAATTGTCTATCCAAGATACATATGTTGCGTTATTAATTTAATACAATCACCAAACGGGAGTAAATTTTTTCTAACAGCTAATATAACTAAAGAAATCTATAATAAAGTTAGTATTTGCAACTTTCCTTACAAGTGACTTCAGAAGATGAAATCAACTTCCTTTTGTATGTAGCACTTCATCTTTTTCTTTCCTATTCTTTTACTAATTCTTTCCCCATGACTGGATAGGGTTGTAGCCCTTTGCTTCTAAACTAATCAACTCATTTCGTGATTCTCAAACTCCACATTGGGGAAAGTAAAATTCCGAGAGGACCATCTTACCATGTTCCCCTATTCCACTTTAAATCCAAATAAGAAAAAATTACTATTCCTAGTATGAATTCTCAAGTATTTTCTAAGTACCTTTTATGCAAATGTGACAAAATTGTAATGTGCAATGAATATTAGGATAATATTAATGGATCACAGAACAACATTAACAACATAATGATGATTAAAGTGGTAATAACATGGTCTTATAATGACAGAATATATTCATACTTCCCTGGCACTGCGGTTTCAGATAGCAATCATTCACCATTTGTACATAGACACAGAGAAAGCAATAAGAAAAAGAAAGCATAAAGAGAAGAGTCACGTGCAGCCCATAAAAAATACTCTGCAATCTGGAAATGTGGGTGACCAGTGAGGATTAACGAATCTAGATGAAGAGCAAAAAGATAAAAAGTACTACATGATTGATTTCTCATTTATTGATCTTCCCAACATCTAACTAATGAATAATTTGCTCAATTGTTATTGTTTTGGCTAACTACAATTATATACATGTGCTAGCGAAATACTGTATCAAAGTATTTCATTGTGTTAGCATTGGCGTGACTAGACTCAAATGCATGAGCTATGAATTGTATTTGTAGCCTATGGCCCGTAATTTGATCCTGTACCAATTAGGTGCGTAGTTTAAATTTATTCGAGGTCATAGCGAACATTACGAGCAGAGGTACATCTACTCTGAAATTCATCTTTGATCTGGAATCAAAGAAATATAATAAATGACTCTTATGGTGTGACTTGGAAGAAAGGTTTCTCCACAGAGGACTTGTGGAGTCCAAAACAAAAAAAAATGCAACTAAAAAAAATGAACTGCTCCAATTTCATCTCCATCAAATTTTAATATCAGAATAGCGGATATAGTCATGATTCAATAGGTCAGGTCCACTTACTTTTTCTTTTGTCGATTTCTAACCTTTCGAATGGATTTGGTTGGTATAATGAAAAATAGGAATATTCGGTGATTCAAGAAGTGACTTTTCATTATTCAGAAATTCATAATAATGAACATTGACTAAATAAATGTTCAACTTTATAACTAAGTATAATGATTTAAGTATAATGATAATGTATTATCTAGTTAGTTACTTTTTTTATTACAAATAAAAATACAATTCTCTCCTCAAATATGAATGCTAGATTGGAGTTTTACAAAGCCCCTTATCGAATTTCAACCGATGACTTACGCCTTACCATGGCATTACTCTACCACTAAGTTAAAAGAGCCTTTTTTATTTAATTTCGGAATTATTCACTCTGTGGATAAAATATCTATATGTACATATATTAGAAACATAAGTATATATGCATAAGTATGTGCAACAGATACATAGTGTCTAGTGCCTCATTGTTGAATAATAAAATGGATTTACCTAGGAAGTCTAGGAGAAAATGTAATGAATTGTTTCAAGACCCACTCGAATTGCTTTTTTTCTTTTATTGAATCGGTCCCACCAGAATAAAATTCACTTGATTGATACATGTACATACACCTAGCAATTCAACATAAAATTCAAGATATTTCATCGAATCATGGAATGAAGAGATTCTACTTGTCTCATGAACTAAATTCTTGGAGAAAAAAAAATTCTGCTTGATCCCGCTTACTAGATTTCTCGTTTGTTAAGTTCCTGTCTCGGTGGGAGGGAGATAAGGATATCTCGTCTTAACAATGAATCAAATGAAAGTGAAAAAAATCGAATTTCACACCTTTTCCTTTTCTGACGGATCAATCATTTCCTGAAAAAATCATACTCTTCCTTATTATTTCTATTTTTTGTATTTATTACTTTTTTTATTTACAAATTTCTAAATAAAAAAGTAAATTCTAAATAAAATTCAAAATACTAAATAATCTAAACTAAAATAATCGAAATAAATTCAATTGAAATAATTCAAAAATAAAAATACTACGACTAGATTTCTAATGGCTATTCTAATGAATAATTCCTCAATGACGAATAAAAAATAATTATATGCAATTCTGAAAGGGAAAAAGATCCCTCGGATAGAATCGTTCTATTATATTGACAATTTCAAAAAACTTATCATAGTATGATGGTTGTTGGTCAAGCAGGCCCACGTCGTCTAGCGGTTTAGGACATCTCTCTTTCAAGGAAGCAACGGGGATTCGAATTCCCCTCGGGGTATGGTACTACTAAAGGAAGTTGATCATGAATTACCAGTAAGTCTAAAATTAATTCTTCATGGGTCGATGCCCGAGCGGTTAATGGGGACAGACTGTAAATTCGTTGGCAATATGTCTACGCTGGTTCAAATCCAGCTCGGCCCAATAATTCATCAATCCGCCATGAGATGAGATAACCACCTTTGTACTTCAGAAATACCCGATTCAGAGATAAAAAATAATCAAATTTCCTGCTAGATCCCGTATTTCCATGGGATTGTAGTTCAATTGGTTAGAGCACCACTCTATCAAGGCGGAAGCTGCGGGTTCGAGCTCCGTCTCCCGACGAATCTAATAAATATATCAATAAATCTCTCCCTTTTTATGAAGGGGACCGGGGAAAAATTTCATTGTCAAAGCAAAAGGGGAAATTCTTAGTTCTTTTTTCTTTCCTTTTCGTAGGAGAAAAGCATATGCGGTTTGATTAGTACAATTATTGGTAGCATTATAGTCAGTATTTCAAGAAATGCTGGCCTTTTCGATTGCCCCCGATGCATGTAATGTAATCGAGTACTATACCTTTTTGAGGCGCGCATACACAAAGGGAATTTATTTCTTGTCCAATACAAAATTGAATATAAGAAAATACTTTCCAGAAAAATAATAATTTATTTTTGGCTACGGATTTATGGAACCTCACTTACTAGTTAGAAGTTGAAAAATAGATTTATGCAAATTGCACACTGAGCTTTTGGTATAGGTGTCCTCGGGCTAATAATCTACGAAGAAATGAGGGGGAATGACAGATCAACCAAAGATCCTACTCCTCTTAGAAAGGGGAATGAATCATTTTTTTCGAGTTTTTCTTTTGTTTTAAGGCCCCGTCGACGAAAGAACAAATCGGAAAATAGTAAATTTGATGAATATTAATTTTATACGGTCTCATCTTTATCACACTTCTTTGTCTTCCAAGTCAAAAATAATTTCGTTTTAAACTCCTTTCTTTTTCCCGTTAGCTTTTATTGTTTGTTTGGGTTTGTAACTATGTGACCACTGGAAGTGGAAGAGATATTTGATGAGACTTCATCATATGATTGTACGAGAAGGAACTAGATAGATTAGAGAAAAAAATAGATGATAAAAATGATAAATAAATAAAGGAATTTTGGATTGGGTCAGGAATCCAAGTTTGGGGCGGTATGGATAAAAGGACTTCCTATGTTATAGTATTCAATTCTCAACGACGAATCGATTTGATAGTTCAGATATTGTTATTCATGATATAGATCTGATTCAAGATCATAGAGAGGTAATATTCATTCAGTGAATTTATAGGCCAAAGATTTATCATCTCTATGGGATTAAATCCCGAGTTAATGCGAAGTAAAAAACCGATGAGATTATGGAAGTAAATATTCTTGCATTTATTGCTACTGCACTATTTATTCTAGTTTCTACCGCTTTTCTACTTATCATTTACGTAAAAACAGTAAGTCAAAATGATTAATTATTAACTAATTTGAATGGAACTTGACTTCTGAGTTCTTAGCCAAAATTGATGAAATAAAATGAAAAATATTCCAATTTCATGTATTAAATGAAATGAGTGGACTAGAATCGGCAGTATTCTAATAGATATATAGTATGGTAGAAAGATTTATCTATTTCTTTCTACCATACTATTTATTAGTTAGGTTGTAGTGCCCCCTCTAATAAAATAAAGATAGAGGATGCATTTAATATGGATCTATAGATCAATATACAATATTATCTTGATATATGTGAATATCAATTCCATTTATGGGATTGACATAGGATCCGATTTCATTTATTTGCTATATCTATTTGTTCTGATCAATCTGAATTACTCTTATGTCTTATAGTTTGAATTACTATATTTTTTATTTCCAATCTGAATCTCGGTATCTATTGAAAGAATTAAATCAACGAAGGAAAGGCGATAGATACATGCATATTAAAAAAATCACGTAGTAATTTTTTTTAACATTCCCAAGAAGTGATTGAGTAAACCATTGATAGTAGTTCCACGGACATAAAAAAGAAGAGTAAACCTCACTAATTTTTAATGCATGAACCATGATATGAAATAAGTCGATAAAGTATAAATCCAATTTCAAAAATTCGAAAGCCGTAAATGCGCAATATGTGACTCACCTGGCGATCATATTCTGCATAGTATCTTGTTAGACAACCACTATTTTTATATCCTTTGATTCTCATATAAAGTGTGTATACACTTAACAAAACCACTTCTTCTTTGAACATTAAAGAGAGAAACAAATAAAAAAAGATTCGTCCCTCCTCAATATGAGGCCGTTTATTGGAATAGAAAATTTTGGAAGAATTAGGTTCGAATAAATTTCCTGGGATCCTCTTCCTTTCGAACTACAAACATGGGAATCGTTGAAATAGCTCTTTGATTGAAAGATGATGATTCCTATAATACATTACTCTAGTCGAGTCCAATAGAATTTTAAATTTTATTTTGTTCAAAACGTGTTGCAGAACGATCTAGAAAGCAATTGATATTGATACAGTTTGCTTCCTTAACTCAATTAGTAGGACCCCTAGAGTCCACTCCTTCCCCACACTACGAGTGAAAGGGAAAAAGTAAAGACTGCCATTAAAACAATCTAAGCAAGACTTACTATATCCATATGAATTATGTCCCCTATCTCTATAAATATAAAAGAATTATTCCATTATTTCTCACTAATAATAGTTGAATCAATGGCGCAGAGTCAAAAAGAACAAATACTATTAATAAACCAATCCAATAAATTCACTCATTTTAGAAGAAATTTCTATTTCATTTCTAATCGGGAAAGATTAAACACAAGCAAAATTCGCAGTAACATCTCAAGGGAATGTTACTAATGGAATATGTAGGAATAATATGTCCTATTCTTTTTTTGTTGACCCTTATTTCAATTTTTGGATGCTTGAGCACTCAGAGATTTTCGTGAGTTCCTCACATATAATAAAGTATCTTCCGCCCCCTTCCATAACTATTTAGATTTTCTACCGGGCTCTCCAATCTAATTCAGGGTCAAGTCATTATACAATGCATTAAAAATAAAAAAGTTAATTTGTAGTAGAAGGTAATTGCGAAGTCTTGATAGCCCCTCTAGCATTCGAGTATTTTCTTGAAGCCTAATTATCCAATGCAAGGATATTTACATTTTTTTAGAAAAAACCCAGATCGGATGTTTAGAATCAAACAAGTATCAACAGTCTGCTTTCATTGCTTCTATTGGGGAATCATTCGGTGGGTTATATCAACAAAAGAAAAGAAGATATTTTGAGTTTTTTTGTTGATCATGCGACACCCAGATTTGATCTAGGAAAAAAGGACTCGGCCATGTCGCCAAAATGCTATAAATACAAAATAGATGAAATTTTTTTTGGATTACTGAACTGCTTTTTTATTGTACTTGCACTTTGAGTTATGTTTTCCTAATTTTTTTCCTAAAAGTCAAAGAAATCCTTATCCTTCTTCCCTTTTGATTGGGTTTGATACATCCTTTCAATTTCGATTGAGTCTATCTCAAAATTCATAATGTTCAAAACTTTTTCTTACCTTTCTATTGAAAAACCAAATGTGAATTTTCAGTCACAAAATCCAAAATTCAACTTTCTGAAAATAGGAACCATTAACTATTGACTTAGAATGCATGAATGATTCTTCGATTTGAATCTCCAAATTTTGTTTTTCTAATGACATAAGAAAATACAACTTGATATATAACTAAGCAGTATGAATTTTTTCAATCAAAAAATACTTCTCAATTTTAATTATTAATTATAACAACAATTATGAGTATATGTAAACCCCCAAGAGAAATTGTTAGATGGATATATATTATTTATATATATTCTCGATAGAGAATTATCAAATATCATAAAAGTATCATACTTCAATTTGAATTTTGAATTGAATAGAAAATTGAAATTATGTTTTCATAGAGCACAACATGTGTTGCCCTGAATAGAACATAGAACGATAATAAAATAATAAAATAGAAGACAGACGGATATTATCGATATCTCCACATGTGTTTAAGCCATACAAATCTTCTTTTCTTATACACTTCACAATCGTATTCTACTCAAAATTCGTAAACAAAATCTCTCTCTTCTTTGCGAATTATTTTTTGAACAAGGAACTCCATAACATAAAGGAGGGTTAAAGGCTAAAAAACGATTCTAATTCTATATATTCTTTCTGATTTTTATGCCTTTATCTCAGTGAAAAGATCAAATGTCCAATCCATTTATTTTGCTGGTATTCAAGCAGGTTGGAATGTGTATTATCATAATAATGGTAGAAATGGAATTATTTTTATTTTGATATTCTATACAAAATCTTATAACTTAATTAATAAGTCTAAGTAGCAGAAGTCTGTTTCTAAGGATGTTTTATCAATTACTTTCCATTTGTATCTATCGAAAATTCCAATTCAGTTCAATTTAAGTAGAAAATTCTCTTTCTTCCTCCGTTCATACGTATTTCATACATTTCAGATATGGAGTTGGGTAAAATTTCATGTGACTCGGTAAACAAAATAGAAATGCCATCATTGCTAGATCATTTATCTAATCTATCTAATTAGATGAAGAATGAACAAATAATGGTATTTTTGTTAACTGGGAAATTAAAAATGCTCAGGGATGAAAATGAGGAAATATCTACAATACCTAGATTTAATCAGATACAATTTGAAGGATTTTGTAGATTCATTGATCAAGGTTTGACGGAAGAACTTTATAAGTTTCCAAAAATTAAAGACACAGATCAAGAAATGGAATTTCAATTATTTGTAGAAACATATCAATTGGTCGAACCCTTGATAAAGGAAAGAGATGTTATGTATGAATCACTTACATATTCTTCTAAATTATATGTATCCGCTGGATTAATTTAAAAAAATAGTAGGGATATGCAAGAACAAACAATTTTTATCGGAAACATTCCTCTAATGAATTCCCTGGGAACTTCTATAGTCAATGGAATATATAGGATTGTGATCAATCAACTATTACAAAGTTTTGGTATTTATTACCGATCAAAATTGGACCATAACAGAACTTCAGTCTATATCGGTACCATAATATCATATTGAGGAGGAAGATCAGAATTAGAAATTGATAAAAATCAAAGATATGGGCTCGTGTGAGTAGAAAACAAAAAATATTTATTCTAGCTCTATCATCAACTGTGGGTTTAAATCTAAGAGAAATTTTAGAGAATGTTTGCTATCCTTAATTTTTTCGTCTTTTCTGAGTGATAAGGAGAGAAAAGAAATTGGGTCAAAAGAAAATGTCATTTTGGAGTTTTATCAACAATTTGCTTGTGTAGGTTATGATCCGGTATTTTCTGAATCCTTATGTAAGGAATTACAAAATAAATTCTTTCAACAAAGATGTGAATTAGGAAGGATTGATTGATGAAATATGAACCGAAGACTTAACCTTGATATACCCCAGAACAATACATTTTTGTTACTACGAGATATATTGGTAGTCATCGATCATTTGATTGGGTTGAAATTTGGAATGGGTGCACTTGAAGATATGAATCATTTGAAAAATAAATGTATTCGTTCTGTAGCAGATCTTTTACAAGATCAATTCGGACTGACTCTGGTTCATTTAGAAAATGTGGTTCGGGGGACTATATGTGGAGCAATTTGGCATAAATTGATACCGACACCTCAGAATTTGGTAACCTCAACTCCAATAACAACTACTTATAAATATTTTTTCGGTTTACACTAGGGCTGGCCAGTGGGCCGGGACAGCCCGACCCCGACCCGAGCCCGTCCCGAGCCCGCCCCGACCCCGCCAAAAAAAAAAAAAAATTACGGGGGTGGGACTCGAACTCGGGACGGGACGATGTCTCGTCCCGCGAGACCCGAGCCCGCCCCCGGCCCGCGAGACCCGAGCCCGCTCCGAGCCCGCCCCTTTGCAAAAATGACCGTTGCACCAACGGCCATTTTAGATTATAGCCGTTGGCCAACGGCCATTTTAGCCCCCCCTCCCCCAACCCCCTACCCCTTAATATTTATTTTTAACCCATAAGTTATTATATTTACACTTTAACCCAATTTTTCAACTATAAATAACTCATTTTCTCTTCATCTTTCTCACAAATCTTCCTACAATCTCTCTAATTTCTCAATATATCTCTCTACAAGTCTACTTTGTTTGCTAAATATTCAATTTTATTTATTCATTTGGGAATTGGTAGTGAAGTTGGCAACTAGCTTGAGGATCTTCCATCGAGCAAAGTTTCAATTTTCAACCTCTCGATTACACGTCGACGTTACGTCGGCGTTTGGTACATTCGTTCCTTCATTAAATTATTATTGTCTGTTTATTTAGTTTAGATCACTTAATTTTATTGTCTTTAATTATTTATTTATTTATTTATTATCATAATTAAAATGGAAGGATTAAAAGGTATGTTTAAGGGTAAGGGTAAGGGTGGTTCTTCTAGTAAAGGGCAACCAGGGCAAGTGGTACTTCTTCTAGTCATCTTATTCCTACACAGATGATTTTGTTGATACTCAACATTTTCCTACAATACCATTAGATTTAGACCAGGAGCTATTTTACGGAACTCAAGAAGACTTTAATTTAGACGATGATCTAGATGATATACCCACTAATGTTGATGACAACACACCCACTAGTGCACCATCAACTGAAATACCTCCTATTCCCCGTAGTATGAGACGAGGTCCAGCAAAACGACCATTAAAATCAGATGCATGGACATTTTTTGATAGGGACGTAGAGAATCAAGTAGCCGTATGTAAATTTTGTAAAAATGTTTTAAAATTTAAAACTGAAAAAGGTCACGGTGGGACTGGGAGTTTAATTAGACACGTAGTAAGTGCTCATCCAGCTAGGTATGCCCAATACCAGGCTTCAAAACCGGGTGCGCAAACGCCCGCTCTATCGGGACAGGGTTCACATACTGATACTGTCCCGGACCAAGTACAGGGTCAAATTAACCCTATGACGGGGGAATTGTAGGCTCTAAATACAATAAACATAGAGATAGGGAAGCAATATCAAAATTAGTTGCTGTGGAGGGTTTGCCTTTTTCATTTCCTTCATCTCTCGGTTTTATTCATTACATTAGAGATATATCTCACCCTCCTTTTCACGGTTTACCTAGATCAACTGTTTAGAGAGATGTATTTAAATTCGCGCATGAATATCAACAATATTTACGTTTTTCATTATATCATTTTAATGGCAAAGTATCCATCACGTCTGATATAGGTCGTAGTACTAACGGCCATGATTATTTAACTGTAACTTGTCATTGGATAGATTATAAATAGTCTATGCAAAAACGTATTTTAGCGTATAGATATATAGATGATAGGCACACTGGTACTTTTATTGCAGAAAATATTTATCAAGTGTGCGATTATTACGGAATTACCGATAAAATTATGACTATTACATTAGATAACGCTTCTAATAACAATTACGCAATTACAATTTTAAAAAATAGTTTAACTCCGTCTTTTCCAGACCATTTTCATATAAAATGTGCGTGCCATATATATAACTTAATTGTAAAGGATGGTCTATCACTTTTTGAAGACATTCTTAGTAAAATACAATTTGCTATAAACTTTATTTTTAAAAGTAATAAAGTACAACGTAGAAAAGAATATAAAAATTTGTCATGATTGTGGACTACCTTTTAGAAAAATTCCACAAGAAGTATCCACTAGGTGGAATTCTTTATACGAGCAACTACTTGTTGCTTATGACTATAAATTACCTATAACTTTATTTTTTAACTCTCATAATAAAAAGCCAGCTGATATGATTTTAGATAGTGATTGGGAAAAAATTTCCGAACTTATTGTATTTTTAGAGAAATTTTTTCAAGCAACAAAAGAATTTTCCGGTATATATTATCCTACTATTTCAACTATGTTATTTTATATAACTCTAATATTTTTATTACTTAGTGAATATATGGAAAACCAGCTTATAAGGCAAATTATTAAAAATGTTTCTCAAAATAAAAAAATATTTTATTCCTATTCCCTCTATTTATATTATTGGTTCTCAGATTAAATCCTACTATTAAAATAGACGGTACTAAATCCCTAATTGAAACTATTTACGATTGTATAGAAGTACTACCACCTCCAAGTCCCAAAAATCTAAATCACCCACCACCTATTGAACAAACTAAAGAAGAAGTATTGTCTAGCGTAGAACACCAATGCAAATATATATATAGATTTTATCAACAAGAAAATGCTAGTAACTTACCACCTTCCATACCATCTTCTTCATCTTCAACACGACCTCACAAAGACATCGCTTTCTGCGCTAGTATTGAAAGCCTCGTAAATAGAATGTGCGGTCGCACTCTACTACTAACCAAATTAGCGAGTTAGATATTTTTGTTTTGCAGGGTTCTGCATCGTATCAAGAAGTTATCAATGAAGATGGACATGAAGACTTCTTTGAAATCGAGGGGAATGAGAAGACCTTTCCGACACTTTCAATGATGGCTCGAGATGTTTTGAACATTCAAGCGTCGTCAATCAAGGTCTGAAAATGCTTTTTCGCAGCAGATATCAAATAGGAGACCACAGACACTCATTAGCCGGAGACAGCTTGGAAATTGCGATTATTCAGAGATTGGATACGAGCGGAGCGGAGAAGGTGCGGTCAACCGGAGATCAACGAAGAAGATGATGAAAACTACAACGAAATCTTAACCGAAGGTAGTGGAAGCGACGTGGATCAATTTGACCAACAAATACCAATTCCAACCGAAGAACCACATGAAATCATCAAGCAATTAGAAGTTTTTTTGAGAATGTAATTTTTTTAATTGTAATTTTATTATGTAATTTGTAACTTTTGGACAACACCACAAAGTTGCAATTTAGATTTTAGACAATTGTATTTGTATTACAAAAAAATCATATGTCTATTAAATAATATAACAGGCACAAAAACAAATTTCTGGGATGTTTTTATTCGTCTATTTTGTTTTGTTTATTGAGTTTTTTTTATATATATGTTATTTTAAAAAAATGAAAACCCGCCAGATCCCGACCCGAGCCCGACTCGACCCGAGCCCGCTTCGACTCGAGCCCGACGGGATCGGGATCGGACGGACTTGCTCGATCCCGCCAAACCCGACTCCTCCGGAGCCCGCCATACCCGACTCCCCCTTCTCCCGTCCCGCCGACTCCCGACCTCGCTGCACTCGGCCCGCTGTACTGAGCCCACCCATCGCCACCTTTAGTTTACACCCATTATCTCAAGTTTTGGATCCAACTAATTCATTGACACAAATAGTTCATGAGAGTAAATTAAGTTATTTGGGCCCTGGAGGACTGACAGGGCGCACTGCTAGTTTTCGGATACGAGATATCCATCCTAATCACTATGGACGTAATTACCCAATTGACACATCTGAAGGAATCAATGTTGGAATTATTGGATCCTTAGCATTTCATGCGAAGATTGGTCATTGGGGATCTCTAGAAAGCCCTTTTTATTGAAATTTCTGAGAGGTCAACCGGATACATATGCTTTATTTATCACCAGGTAGAGATGAATACTATATGATAACGGTAGACAATTCTTTAGCCTTAAATCGGGATATTCAGAAAGAACATGTTGTTCCAGTTCGATACCATCAAGAATTCTTGACTATTGCATGGGAACAGGTTCATCTTCGAAGTAGTTTTCCTTTTCAATAATTTTCTATTGGAGATTCTCTCATTACTTTTATCGAACATAATGATGTGAATCAAGATTTAATGAGTTCTAATATGCAACGGCAAGCAGTTCCTCTTTCTCGCTCCGAGAAATACATTATTTGAACTGGGTTGGAACGACAAGCAGCTCTAGATTCGGGGGCTCTTGCTATAGCCGAATGCGAGGGAGGGGTCGTTTATACCAATACTGACAAGATTCTTTTAGCAGGTAATGGAGATATTCTAAGTATTCCATTAGTTATATATCAACGTTCCAATAAATATACTTGTATGCATAAAAAACCTCCAGGTTTCTCGGGGTAAATGCATTAAAAAAGGATAAATTTTAGCGGATGGTGCTGCTACGGTTGGTGGCGAACGTTCTTTGGGAAAAACGTATTAGTAGCTTATATGTCATCGGAGGATTTTAATTCTGAGGATGCAGTACTTATTAGCGAGCGTTTGGTATATGAAGATATTTAACTTCTTTTCACATACGGAAATATGAAATTCAGACTCATGTGACTAGCCAAGGCCCTGAAAAAGTAACTAATGAAATACCGCATTTAGAAGCCCATTTACTCCGCAATTTAGAAAAAAATGGAATTGTGATGCTGGGATCTTGGATAGAGACGGGTGATATTTTAGTAGGTAAATTAATACCTCAGGTCATGAAAGAATCATCGTATGCCCTGGAAGATAGATTGTTACGTGCTATACTTGGTATTCATGTATCTACTTCAAACGAAATTTGTATAAAATTACCTATAGGTGGTAGGGGTGGGGTTATTGATGTGAGGTGGATCCAAAAAATGGGTGGTTCTAGTTATAATCCCAAAATATTTCATGTATATATTTCACAGAAACGTGAAATCAAAGTAGGCGATAAAGTAGCTGGAAGACACAGAAATAAAGGTATCATTTCCAAAATTTTGCCTAGACAAGATATGCCTTATACACAAGATGGAAGATCCATTGATATGGTCTTTAACCCATTAGGAGTACCTTCACGAATGAATGTAGGACAAATATTTAAATGTTTACTAGGGTTAGCAGGGAGTCTGCTAGACAAAAATTATTGAATAGCACATTTTTTATGAGAGATATGAACAAGAAGCTTCGAGAAAACAAGTGTTTTCTGAATTATATGAAGCCAGTAAGCAAACAACGAATCCATGGGTATTTAAACCCAAATATTCAGGAAAAAGTAGAGTATTTGATGGAAGGACGGGGAATGATTTTGAACAACCCGTTATAATAGAAAAGCCTTATATCTTAAAATTAATTCATCAAGTTGATGATAAAATTTGTGGGCGTTCTAGTGGACATTTATGTGTTTGTTACACAACAACCCCTTAGAGGAAGAGTCAAACAAGGGGGACAATAGGTAGGAGAAATTGAGGTTTGGGCTCTAGAAGGGTTTGAGGTTGCTCATATTTTACAAGAGATGATTACTTATAAATCGAATCATATTAGAGCTCGCCAGGAAGTATTTGGTACTACGATCATTGGGGGAACAATATCTAATCCTGAAGATGCTCCAGAATATTTTCGATTGCTCATTCGAGAACTACGATATTTAGCTTTGGAACTAAATCATTTTCTTGTATCTGAGAAGAACTTCCAGATTAATAGGAAGGAATCTTAATCGGAATGAATAATACTTTTTCATCTATGATCGATCTATATAAACATCAACAACTCCAAATTAGATCAGTTGCTCCTCAACAAATAAGTGATTGGGCCACTAAAATCCTGCCTAATGGAGAGATAGTTGGAGAGGTAACAAAACCCTATAATTTTCATTACAAAACTAATAAACCGAAAAAAATGGATTATTTTATGAAAGAATTTTTGGTCCTATAAAAATCGGAATTTGTGCTTGTGGAAATTATCGCGTAATCGGAGATGAAAAAATGACTAGAAATTTTGTGAACTCGCATGCCCAGTAACCCATGTGTGGTATTTAAAACGTCTTCTTAGTTATATTGCAATTTTTAGATAAACCTCTTAAAGAATTAGAAGGCCTAGTATACTGCGATGTGTGATTTGATGAAAAAAATTGATTTTATAGACTCGGAAGGAGAAACTGTCATCCCAATCAATCCAATTGGGATGCCCTAGACCTGACATGTCACTTGGAAAGAGTAACATGAAGCTCAGAATTGGGGTGTAGTTAATACTCCCAAATAAAAAAGGGAATTGATCTATGATCGATTTCGTAACAAATCAAATAAAGAGGAATTTCTATTTATACCTCATAAAAAGCTTTTTATTTTGTGGAATGAACCATTTCCTTTCTTTTCGTGGAAAGAAATCATGTTCAAGTAAGCAAATATGTCATAGTTGCAGGATTCTATCCATCGCGTATAGACTTTAAGGGCGTGGTGGCCTAACCATCGAGGTGAAGTCGTGACCTAAAAGATCAAATAGAACAATATATAGACAGGTAAATCCCTTATGGTTTCCAAGGTATTCCTTTAATTAGTAAGAGCTAAGGGATTTATCATTCAAAGGGACTATTCAAGAATTTTCTATTTTATTTGTTGATATTGAATTTGTCTAAAGAATTAATAGAATCACTAAAATCTTATTTCGTGTTCACTGAAAACTTGAGTAAGGAGTAGACCTTTTTATTTTGCGATTTTCTAGAGTTTGAAAACGAGAACTCGTTTCCTTATTTGGTGTACCTACTTGAGCCGGATGAAAGGAAACTTTCACGTCCAATTTTGAAGGGGGGGGGGGGGGATCCTATTGAATCTTATCCCAATTTTTATTTTGCTAGGCCCATAATTAAAAAATTCACATTCTTACGATTACAAGGTTTAATCGAATATGAAATCCAATCATTGAACTACAGCATCCCGCTTTTTTACTACCCAGGGTTTCAATACATTTTGCAATCGAGAAATCTCTACTGGCGTAGGTGCTATCCGAGAACAATTAATCGATCTAGATTTATGAATTATTATAGAGAATTTATTGGTAGAATAGTAAGAATACGGGGAAGAAGGGCACACATGGAATGGATGAGAAGAAAGACCTTTTTGGTTAGACGCATGGAATTGGCTATGCATTTTATTCAAACAAATATAGAGCCAGAATGGATGGTTTTGTGTCTATTACCAGTTCTTCCTCATGAGTTGAGACTGATCATTCAGATAGATGGGGGTAATCTAATGAGCTCAGATATTAATGAACTCTATAGAAGAGTTATCTATCGAAACAATACCCTTACCGATCTATTAACAACAAGTAGATCTATGCCAGGAGAATTAGTAATGTGTCAGGAGAAATTAGTACAACAAACCATGGATACACTTCTTGATAATGGAATCCGGGGACAACCAATGAAGGACTGTCATAATAAAGTTTACAAGTCATTTTCTGATGTAATAGAAGGCAAAGAGGTAAGATTTCATGAGACTCTGCTTGGCAAACGAGTCGATTATTCAGGACGTTCTGACATTGTCGTGGGTCCTTCACTTTCATTACATCGATGTGGATTTCCTCATGAAATAGCAATAGAACTTTTCCAGACATTTATAATTCGTAGTCTAATTAGACAACATCTTGCTTCGAACATAGGAGTTGCTAAGAGTAAAATTCGAGAAAAAGAACCGATTGTATGGGAAATCCTTCAAGAAGTTATGCAGGGGCATCCTGTATTGCTGAATAGAGCACCCACTTTGCATAGATTAGGCATACATGCATTCCAGCCTATTTTAGTGGAGGGGCACGCTATTTGTTTACATCCATTAGTTTGCAAGGGATTCAATGTCAATTTCGATGGAGATCAAATGGTTGTTCATATACCTTTATCCTTAGAGGCTCAAGTAGAGGCATGTTTACTTATGTTTTCTCATATGAATCTTTTGTCTCCGGCTATTAGGGATTCTATTTTCGTACCAACGCAAGATATGCTTATTGGACTCTATGTATTAACAAACGGAAATCATCGAGGTATTTGTGTAAATAGATATAATCCATGTAATCGCAGAAACTATCAAAATCAAAAAAGAAGTGACAATAGTTACTATAAGTATACAAAAGAACCTTTTTTTAATTCCTATGATGCAATTGGAGCTTATCGACATAAACGAATCAATTTAGATAGTCCTTTGTGGCTCCGATGGTGACTAGATTAATGCGTTATTGCTTCAAGAGATACTCCCATCGAAGTTCACTATGAATCTTTCTGTACTTTTTATGAGATTTATGCACACTATCTAATAGTAAGATGTCTAAAAAACCAAATCCTTTTTATATACATTTGAACCACTGTTGGTCATATTACTCTTTATCGAGAAATAGAAGAAGCTATATAGGATTTTTCTCGGGCCTATTCATATGGTACCTAACGTAATTCTATGATACCCGTCGAACTTCGGGGCTCTCCGGTTCAGCTAAGTCCATAGTTGCAGAATTTATACGCGAATCAAGATTAATAAAAGGAAGTTTTACAATCACCGACTCAAACTCATTGTCGAATCCTACTCAGCGAAATATGGAGGTACTTATGGCAGAACGGGTCAATCTGGTCTTTCACAATAAAGCGATAGATGGAATTGCCATGAAATGTCTTATTAGTAGATTAATAGAGCACTTCAGAATGGCATATACATCACACATCCTGAATCAAGTAAAAACTCCGGGGTTTCAACAAGCTACTGCTACATCCATTTCATTAGGAATTGATGATCTTTTAACAATACCTTCTAAGGTATGGCTAGTTCAAGATGCTGAACAACAAAGTTTGATTTTGGAAAAACACCATCATTATGGGAATGTACACCCGGTAGAAAAATTACGTCAATCCATTGAAATATGGTATGCTACAAGTGAATATTTGCGACAAGAAATGAATCCTAATTTTAGGATGACTGACCCTTTTAATCCAGTTCATATAATGTCTTTCTCGGAAGCTAGAGGAAATGCATCTCATGTACATCAATTAGTAGGTATGAGAGGATTAATGTCGGATCCTCAAGGACAAATGATTGATTTACCTATTCAAAGCAATTTGTGTGAAGGACTCTCTTTAATAGAATACATCATTTCTTGCTACGTAGCCTGTAAAGAAGTTGTGGATACTGTTGTACGAACATCAGACGTTGGATATCTCACTCACATACTTGTTGAAGTAGTTCAACACATTGTTGTATGTCGAACGGAGTGTGGCACCGCCCGTAGAGCCAAGATTTGAATAGATTCTGAATTCTAATTCCTTTGATTATTGAAATTCTAAATTAATAGTTTCTAAATATTCAATAATTTTAAGATAAATCCAAAGTTAGAATCAAAGCTACTGGATTGATCAAATCCATAGCGGACACTCTCCTTCACCTGGTTACAAGTTCGACCCTATTATAGACTAAGAGTATGATATTAAAGTGGAGAAAATTAGAGGCCGAATTCATGTTAAAGAAGAGAAAGGGGAATAGGAATAAGTGGGTAAAAAGTGGACGGACATGTTTTGAAGTGAAAGTATACTCTGCAAAACTAGTTTGAATTTAGCAATCTTTCATTACTAGTTTCTCAAATCTCAATGTTTTCCTTGTTACTTTATGGAACTTTCAATGCTTATTCTGACAGGGAACAATAAAATACTCTATCCTATGGGTAAAGCACGATGACATTGATAAGAAAATTACTATATTAAGTGGGGATATTAGCCTATGGGATCGCATCAAGTTGAAAAACATCCTCTCGAGAAAGAAAATTTATATCTTAAGTAAAGTTTAAAAATAATTTCTTGAGGCGAAAGTGAAGGTATTAGCACTGTTTTCTAAAGGGTATCTTTTGATATATGGTTACTTATACTAACTTTGAACTGTAGATACAAACCCCCTTTCCCATTTCCCACACATTTGTATAAGTATATCTTCTAAGTTGATTAAGTTTTCCAAGAGCTTGAAGCCGCCTCCTGTCGAGGCTATCAAATGGTTTATTGTCTCATCTATATATTAACTTTTTTTTTCTTTTTTTGAATGGAAAGAAAGAGAGGTTTAAAATAATCTTACTTCTATGTTGTCACCTTTTTGTTTTTACATTCATTCTTTACTATAATGTGATATCATCAGAATTTGTGACCTTAATGACTTGAATGAACCAAATTATCTGCAAGTCTTACTAATGTCTTAAGCTTATTCGATTTTCTTTTTACGTAGTTAATAATTATGAGGAATTTTAATTTTGTGGTTATAACTTTATCACATTTATAGCCTAAACCAAACATATGACTTAATCATACAAGCACCATCTCAGCTAGAATTCCTTAACCTACTATTGGGTAGTACCGAAGTACTATAATTGAACTTATTAGTTATATCCCACAAACCTCCTAGGACCTAAGCTATAATTATCTTTCCAGATGAATATGAAGTCTTCATTGAGAAAAAAATGTTGGTATATTAAATACAATACTTATATTAAAGAAAGAAAATGGGGGGAAAGGGAAAGGGAAAGGGAAAGGGGGAACACGTGATGTTCGAATGTTGGGAACATCGGAAAGAGGAGAAGTCGTGGCCAGATAAGGAACAGTAGTTGTAAACCAACAATATATGATCGATTAATGATGTCACTCACTCACTCACTCCATTGTCTTTGGATGCTTGCATGTGATTTCTTCTCTAATATTATGGATTTCATGCTCACTTCATGTGCGCTCTCTCCCCCTCACTGACTTTGGTTTTGGTCATTCCCATTCACATTGTCATACCAATTCAAATGTCCCTTAATTACTTATTATTTTCAATTTATTTTATTTTCGCCTAACGTGAAGTTCAGATAAATTTAAACGGTGTATAATACTCAAGGAAGCACTCCCCTAATAATACTTTTTCAGTCTCAGACCTCAAATTCATCAAGATTTCTGATTTTAACAACTCTAAACTAATGTACATCAATATATAGAAGTTAACCAATTAGTTAATTAACTTGTATGTATCGATGGTGTAAGAAATTTTACATTATCCGTATGTATTAATTAATCGATCATAATAAATTATTTATCACATTTTTAGATGTATAGTTATTCGCAGATGACATAGTTCTGATCGACGAGATGTGCGGTGGAGTTAGTGGTAGGCTAGAAGTTTAGAGAAATGCCTTAGAGACTTAAGGTTTCAGGTTAAGCAGGACTAAAACGGAGTACTTAGAGTGCAAGTTCAATGGCGTTGCTCATGAAACAGAGGTTGCGGTAAAAATAGAGGAGCAAGTCATACCTAAGAAATGAAGCTTCAAGTATCTTGGGTCTGTAATCCAGGGTGACGGGGAGATTGATGATGATGTCACACGTCGCATTGGAGCGGGGTGGGAGAAATGGAGGCTTTCTTCCGGGGTATTGTGCGATAAGAATGTGTCGCCAAGGCTTAAAGGAAAGTTCTACAAAGTGGTGGTTAGAACAACATTGTTGTATGGTGCAGAGTGTTGGTCAATCAAGAATGTCCACGTTTAGAAGATGAAGGTAGCGGAGATGATGATGCTCAGATGGATGTGTGGCCATACCAGGAGAGATATGATTAGGAACGAAGTTATACGGGACAAGGTGGGAGTGGCTTCAGTGGAGGACAAGATGAAGGAAGCAAGGCTGAGGTGGTTCGGGCATGTGAAGAAGAGGGGCGATGATGTGCCAGTAAGGAGGTGCGAGAGTTGGCTATAGCTAGAGTTAGGAGAGGTAGAGGTAGGCCGAAGAAGAACTGGGGGAGGTGATTAGAAAAAACATGACACAACTTCAATTGACTGAGGATATGACCTTAGATAGGAAGATATGGAGGTCTAGGATTAGGGTAAAAGGCTAGAAGTAGATAGATAGGTGTGGGGAGGGAGGGGTCGAGTTTTTCTTATCTCCTCTTTTCCTTTGAGTAGTAGTTGTCAGATATCACATTGTTTTATTTATGTGATGGCTATTAATGTATGTTTTCACCTTTATTTTATATCTTGTTATTTGCTCTCTCCTTTCATATATTTCAGTGATAGGTACCTTTCTTCTTAGCCGAGAATCTACCAGAAACAATATCTCTACCTCACAAAGGTAGAGGTAAGGTTGCGTACATCTCATCCTCCCCAGACCCCGCCGTGTGGAATCAAACTGGGTTTGTTGTTGTTGTTGTTTGTTAGTAATTAGAATTACTGTGGACGATTATCTAATTCTAAAGAAAAAAAATATATGATGGTGTAAAAGTCAAATCCTTTTAATAATGTCACCAATATTCAACATGACTACGCGATTTAGTGTGAAAACAAAAGTTCTACCGTCAAAGACTCAATAAATAAAGAAAAGAATGGTCCCCCGAGCATAGCTGGATGGCAAAAGAGTGGAACTTAAAATCCAGCTGGAGGCCTGCAGCGTGGTTCGAACCCTGGTGGGAGCAATTTGCTCTCTTCTGGGGTAGGACCTTGTAGCTGATATCAGTTGCTCTGTTCTCGAACTCTGGTCATTCAGGCACATCCCGCGATTTACTGGTAGTAGTGCTGAGGGACCGGGACTACTATATCCAGGAATAGTCTGACGTAAGTCTGAAAGCTGGATCATGGAGCAACTCAGAACATCCACGACTTTTGATCCCTGCATATTCTTTTTTGTTCAGTTAAAAAAATACGATGTTGTGTCAACGACGTTCCTATACTGTGTTTGTGTTGTAGTGTTTGGCTTTTCTTGTAACCCTACAATATGCAAATCAGTCAAATCATGTGTTCCTATTTAGATCTTTTCAGTTTCACGAGTTTATGATTGTTTCTTGCTTTGACTTAAAAATCACAACCATATTGTTAAGTTTGAATTGCACTAACAACGTTGTCTGCAGGTTGCCACTTTTTAAAATTTTCCTGTGAACTATGTCACGACAAATTAAAAGGATCATTTTCACACCGGTATGGTTAATTTTGGTTTTAAATGCAATAAATTAAATCAATCACAAGACAAGGGTGATCACAAGTAACACAGAGCTAGGGTTTCCCGTGCAACAAATTTTAGTATACATAAAGTTACAGAAGCAATGAGATATTAAATTAGCTCAACCTTTTTTATCTCTTGTAGATTCAGCAAAGATAATTGATTTCACATGTCTAAAAAAAATTATATCTATTTTTAAAGTTATATTCACATTTATTGCTCAGAAACTCATTTGTTGTCAACCTTTAAATCACGCACCAAATAATGTATTATGTATAGTACCTTATTTACTTGTTTATTGACTTATGATCTGAATTTGAATTTAACACAATCATTCTTCAGAAATGACCGTTTACACGTACCAACCCCAACTGTTCAGGATTGTGGACGGCAGTTTTTTTTTTTCAAAATAAAATTCCTTTCTGAATTTAAAATGTACCATTATACAGATTAATTCCAAATTATTTGCCAGAAGCGTTTGATCATGTAGCAGTCCTATGACCTAATCTTTTGGTAGATCTTATGTCTGCCATTGGCTGCAGGTTTCACATTGGAAACTGTCATACACAAAGACGGATTTAGAATGAATTTTATGAGTTCATTGATCAATATGTTGTTCTCTGCTTGAACTATCTATATATATATATATATATATATATATATATATATATATATATATATAGGTCGTGAATTTGCCTCAGGCTGTACAACGTGTACTATAGTGCCTTAATAGCTAGTAGACTTTAGTATTTGAACATTTATTTAATGTGAATTATTCAACAGCTAGCATGCATGCATGTGCCTCACTATTTTAACCTAATCTAATCAAATACAAAGGGAACGGATTCTAATTGGTTCAGTTGACAATTCGTTTTCCATCCTAAATTAACCAAGAGAGGAAAACAAATATGTATATAGACATAGTAAAAGCCGTGGTTAATTTTCGTGATTATAAGAAGCTATCCTTTTACTTCAGTTCAATTTAATACTTCCTCAATCCCAAAAAGATTGGTCTAGTTTGACTTGATACAAAATCTAAAAAATGAAGGAAAACTTTTTGAAATGTATAGTCTAAAATAAATCTTAAATATTTGTGTGGTTGTAAATAATCTCATAAAGTTAATTTATTTTTAAATATAGAAAATAGTCAATCTTTTTTAGACAAACTAATAAGAAAAATAGTCAATCTTTTTTAGACAAACTAATAAGAAAAATAGGTCAATTTTTTTGGGACGGAGAGAGTAGCTTTTACTGATCAAGCTTAACTAAATACAGGACCAACAAGAAAGTGGAACAAAATTTCTTAAGGGCTTGGGTAAGCGATCCTCTCTTTGATATTTTGTTTAGAGACAAAATTTCTTAAAATGTTTAATAATCTTGAAAATTGGTGTTTTAATATTTTAAGAGATAACGACTCAAAACTACAAGAATAATGAATTCTTAAGTACTATTTTTTAAACTTAAACTTAATTTTTTAAATTTGAAATTTCAATCAAATATGGTTGAAAATCAAACTTCCTACTAAAATGGGCTTTTCATTCAGAGCATAAACCCAACACCTGTTTCCTTCCGTCCCCCCACCCCCTACGCAAGGCAAGAAGGCCGATCTTGATCTAAAATGGGCCTGCAGGCCTCAGGCTGAGCAAGGGGTCGATCCTGGGGCTTGCTGATTGAACTCCTTATCCCTGGGCCTTGAGACTGATTTACACAAACTCCCAATTAGGTCATCGTTTAAATTTTGTCCCTATTTTTTAAAGCCGTGCAAATATAACTCTTGGACTGACAAAGTCGTCTAACATTTATGAAATTGTAAACTTTATTTTAACATTTTCTCATAAAATTTCAACTAGGTCATGGTCTGAGAGATTCATTAGTTACAAGAGAATTAAAAAGAGTACTACTCCCTCCGTCCCAATTTAAGTGTATTAGTTTGACTTGGCATGAAGTTTAATAAATAAATGAAGACTTTTGAATCTTGTGGTATTAAATTAAAGATGTGTAGGGTCTTTTAAATCTTGTGATCTTAAATTTGCCTTGAAATTGAAAAACTTATTAAATATAAATGAGACACTCTTTTTGGGATAGACCAAAAAGCAAAGTAAAACACTTGAATTGGGACAGAGGGAGTATTATTTATTAAATAGTTATCCCAAAAAGGCATAACCGCTGAAAATTTCTTGGGCCTGACCTCTAATCTCTACCGGGTCATTTGCACTTTTGTACTAGTCTGTTACACCTCGTATTTTGTACGTCGATTTCATCGTATTATTAGCCAACATAGGTTCAGAGAGGGTGAGATCCCTCCAAGAGACTAATAAAGGTTTACGGGAGTGTTGAGTATGTCCCAGAAGAGTTTAAGACTTATTAGATCGACGGAGGTAAGTATCGACGAAGTTCAACAAAAAGTTAGCCTTCAGAGGAATCTGCGGAACGCAGAGCATGATCTGCGAATCGCAGACCATAGATGTAAACCACAAATGGTCTGCAAAGTGTGACAGATATTTGGGTGACCTGAGACAAGGTATGTGACACCACCTGCGGTTCGCAGGCAGTGTCTGCGAATCGTAGATCATGCCACAGGTGGTGGTCGGTGCATCCTTATCCAAATTATATATAGACCCTAGCTCAACTTTCACTTTATTAAGACATATTTTCATATCATATTGTTACACCCCGTAGTTTCGCGCTTCGTCATGTCGTTAATGGATACCGAGGTTCCGGAAAGAGGTAAGACCTTACAGAAGGATAATGAAGGTTTATATCCTATTTATAAAAGTAACGGAGTGTTTGAAAGTTAAACGAATCGAAGAAAATACATTTCGATGAAATCGGAAAAACTATGCAATTTGACGGGGAGGTTGACGGACCGTCAAAATGCAAGCTTGAACCGTCAAAATGTTTGAGATTTTGAGATTTTGAGATTTCAGGTATGGATTTTACAGTCCAAATTGATGGACTGTCAATCCGATCGTCCTTTTGTGGCCGTGGAAATTTTTTGCCGAGTTTATAAGTGGGTCACGCGATAGAGACTTCACTTTCTTTATAAACCAGACTTAGAACTCTCTCCAAAAACCTTCTCTAAGTCTCCATAACATCCCAAGATCAATCAAAGCCAAATTATGCAAGAATAACGTGATAATCCCCGTAGTTATCATAAGAATCATCTTCTCTGTATAGGATCGTATTTGGAAAACCCTTGGTGATAGAATAGCTTGATGTTTGGGAGGGTATTTTGGGTATGAAGGTAAGATTTATCCTCATCTACCTATGTTTGTGATTAATTGATGATTTAGAGTAAGTTGTGAAAGAATTTTTGTAACCGAAACTCGTAAAACTATGAAACCATCATGATATGACTTGTGAGCTGTTTTATTTGAGATATGAGTTGATATTGATAAGTAAACTGATTGATTGTGTTTTGAAACTAAGAAAGAACATTTCAGAGAATTTTGAGATCGAATTACCTAAGTATCCCTTGTTAAGAAGTCTAAGAACCATATATGCTTAAGGTTGTCGATAAGATGCCTAAGTGAAGTTTCTCAATAGAATATGGATTCAATATTAATATCGACCCTTTGTTTGATATAGATAATTATCCTTGAGAAGTACGAGGACTTAAAGGGCGACTTGTAGCCTCGTGAACAAGGTATGTAAGACAATTTTCTTTTTTGGCATGACTCGATATCTTGTTTATTTGAATATAATTCGCTCTTATGAAACTGAGCAACAAAAAGTCTTTCCTGACATATTGATCCTAATCTCTGAATATTACTAATATATAGTATTTCTTGGATTCTATATGATCCAAATTGATTGCATTGAGATTCTTGAACATAGTGCCAATAACAATAGCTTGAAGATAACGACGATATGTCACTCCAGCTCTGCCTATGATATCCTTTGGAGTCTGTCTTGCATTGCACTTACATATATGTAGTTATTTTCTTATCTAGTCGTGCTATAGTCGGCCGAGTATGGTACTTATTTGTGCACACCACTTCAGTTGGTTTTGATATTACCCAGTCCCACATCTGGGCCGGGTGTGATTGAGTCCTCATCGAGGACAGGTGTGATATATATATATATATATATAATGATATGATTTGCCCTACAGAGAGGCTGAATATTACATTATATGGCCCCACTAAGTGGCTTGGTTTTAGAGACATGCATATATCTTTATGATTATGACAGGTAAGCCCTCAGAGGCTTGTTATGAGTTTCAGGTTGACTTTTGTACCCATATCTCTTACATTATATTTTTTGCTTATAATTGATATCTGTCTTACATATTTAGTACATATTTTATACCGATGCCCTTCTCTGGGGCACTATGTTCATGCCCGCGGGTACATATAGACAGAACGACGCTCCTCTTTAGTAGGTGAACTGCTCAGCTGTGATTGTCGCACTCCCTTCTCTCAGAGTTGTAGTACAAGAGTCCTTAGGTACTGTTATATAAGTTACTAGTGTTTTGGGGTATGGCGAGGCCCTATCCCGACCTGTTAGTGTGTATATCTTACTCTTAGGGGCTTACATACTTGCATATGGTGGATGTTTGTATGTCGTGGCCTTGTCAGCCCTTTTTGTTATCAGTGTACTCATCTAGTGGCCTTTTCGACCTTGGCTATATGTTTATATATATCATGTTGGGTCTCTTCTGCGTGCAAGTTGTCATTCAGTCTTGTCGTATATGGTTATTTAGAGCCCTTGTCAGCCCAAGTTTCATGTTACAGGGTTCAGATACTACAACGGTATGCTCAGGCCTTCGGGCACTAGGTGCCGGCCACACCCTCAAGGCTGGGGTGTGACACATATGAACCCTAAAACTCTCCCAAATCCTCTCAAAGGATTTCTCCATCATTAATGCTCAAATCTCAAGTAATCAAAGTGATTTCTCCCTTAAGAAAGGTTAATGATCCTTTTGTGATATCTCCATCTTGTTGGATAAGCTTGTTAGGAATGTTCTTGCTGTTAAGATAAGATTTTATCACTCTCTTGATGTCTTCTAATCCTTCTACACCTAGTTAGCAAGTTGAAGAAGATAACTTGTAAGTTATGAAAGTATTGTAGATAAGAACTTGTGAAGTAATTCTTGTAGTATTGGAAATGATGTGGTATGGTTATTGAGATTATACATATATAGGTAAGTGTTGAATCTTGTTAGTTGGGTTGAGAATCATGGAATAGAGGTGGTTGTTGATGTTTTGTTGTTGAAGAAATGAGTTGTAGTATTCAAACTATCATTGTAAAGGTTATTCAAGGTTGTGCACATAAGACTTTTGGCATAATTTCTAAGTGGAGATTTTTTTTAGTCATTGATCCGAATTTGATCCAAGTTATTCCTTTATTGTAGACTCTCATTCGTAGAACGTTCGAAAGCTCATGAGTTATCGACATAAGGTATGTAAGGTTGTTTTCTTTCATTCAAAGAATGACTTCCAAAGTATATCGTTTTCCAAAAAAAATATCGAAAGAATAGTTTCATTCACATGTCATTTATTCCTTGTTAGGAGTAGTTTCTCATATCGTTTCCGTACTCCATATCTCTTGACTATTGATGACATATTTGAGTTTCATAGATCTCCAAAAGAAATGTTCAAAGATTAGTTATTGAGTCGACAAGATTCACTCCAAAGCAAAGTAAAGAGTCATAGGTTACAAAGAGGTCAAAGGAGCTGATATTACTATTACAGTATACTATTCACACCACTAAGCCAATAGTTGGTGGGCAGTTGTACATGTACATTATACACACCCCAGGCTATAACCGGCGGACATGCACTTATATGTGCATACATACACCTCTGAACATTACTTGAGGACAGTATCATATCACACGCATCAGACTATAAGCCGAGGGCAGATTATATAGTAACACTTATATGTTGAAGTTTCAGTTCAATTTTCTGAGTTTCATTATTGCCCACAGTGGCTTACAAGTTATTAGAGTGTAAGGCTATTTCTCATACCCTGCTTTACAGTTTATGCTTTCATATTGCTTTTCATGCTTTACATATCGATACATTTTATTCGTACTGTCGTTCCTTTTATCGGGGGCGCTGCATGTCATGCTGCAGGTTCAGATAGAGGTGCAGATAGACCTCTCCAGTAGGAGCATGTTCGGTTCAGCTGATTGAGTGATAAGCTTCACCTCATCCGAAGCTACTGAGTCAAAGTTGTGAGCAGAGTTTTGGTATATATACAGTTTACGGGTAGGTCAGAGCCCTATCCCGGCCATATCACAGTTACATTTTCTGTAGAGGCTTGTAGACTAGGTTTGTATGTATAGTTGTTTTGCTATGGCCTTGTCGGCCTTGCTATCTATATATGTTGGTCTTGTTTTCATTGTACCATATTCCCCATGTTGTGGGATTTCACTGGGTATGCTGTTCTTGTTGTCATTGTACCATATTGTCTTATTCAATTTCACTTGTGTTGGTCATTTCGAGGCCCTGCGGGCCCATACGATTATATGTTCAGGTTATGATATACAGGTGGTACGCTCAGGCCGTCTAGGCACCGGGTGCCGGCCATACCCCTAGTTTGGGTTGTGACATGGTCTTTACTTTTTGCCCCTCAAATGGAAGTTATGCTTTCGGGGAATAAATTATTTATGGGATCCAACACAAGTTGTGTCGGATTCCATAAAGAATTTATGCCCTGAAAGGCATAACTTCCATTTAAGGGGCAAAAATTAAAGACCCGGCCCATTTGAAGAGCAGGCCGCTCTGCCTTTGAGCGGTCAGGTCAGCTTTTATTTTTGCTCTATTTTACAATAGTTAAAAGAATAAAATAATCAAAAAGTTGATGGTAAATGAGGAAGACTAAAACTTTACATTGACACATATCTTAACTCATATGTTTGATTCATTGTTTACAAGGTCTGCTTAGTTTGAAAGAGTGCAGAATTTCAATCTGCATTTTCTCAAAATTTTGAATAAAAATTAAATAAATTTACCATGAATCCCAATTCGTCTATTGTTTCTGTAAGAATGTTAATATCAATATTAATTAAATGCTAATCACAAATTAACAGTTTGTGAATTGGCTATAGATACAAATTCATTGCTTTAATTATTTGTATTTAAAGTGCATCATTCAAATTACTAAAAGATTCAATTTTGATAGTAGTAACTTCTTGGATAATAGTTTTGACTCAAAGGGCTCTTGAAAGGAAAGGGGGGGGGGGGTGTTTGAGACAGACTTGAAGATATACTTGCCAAGTTGGCATAACTGTCCAGCGTTTTTAAACCAGCATTTTCATGCAATGCTACAAATTTAAGGCACAGGAGTAATAGAAACCAAGAAACAAAAAATTTGTTCCACTATTTTAAAATCTATTTAATTAAGGCTTCGGTTGAGGAACCATGGAACATATTCTAGTCGTTTTGACATAGATGATAAACAGCGTATTTGATATTTGGATAAATCTTCTGTAATTGGCTTCGTAAAGATGCTTGACAGGCTCAAATCATGACCAGCAGACCGAGCCTAAGAAAATTGGTACCAAGAAATGGAAACAATAGGCTACTCTACACAAAATTGAACAGTATCTAACACCCGCATCCGGCAAGTCATTACTCCAACTATCGAAGAAATCATACAACATACCCACTATAATCTCATAGTGGGATCTGGAGAGAGTAGAGTGTTCGCAGACCTTATCCCTATCTTGGGAGATAGAGATGTTGTTTCCGATAAACAGTATCCCTACCTTGGGAGATAGAGAGGTTGTTTTCGATAAACACTCCGCTCAGGATAAAGCAAAAACCAAGCATGTCAAAAAGGGAAAAGAAGCAGTAACTACAATAAAACAGTACGCTAAGCGAAAAATAAGAAACAATAGATAGTAACTACCCAGTATCGAAGCAATCACATGAGCAAAATAATTACTTTGTACATCCAAAACTAACAACAAAAGTTAGAGCTCAGCTAGTACCACCTTAATGAAAAAGGAATGTTACTTGCACCATTTATCCAAAACTACCAACTTAGTACCGCCTTGCTGGAATTCCTTGGAATAGTTTATCTTCATACTATTCTTGCTAGACTGGGCAAAACCAATCTTACTCTTGTACACATTCAAGGCGAGGGTTGCTGTTATAAAATATAAATGCCAATGCCACATCCATGAAGACACTTTCATCAACACGTATCAACATTCCATGTTACTGTTGTCATCTGATGGCACCATATCCACAACAACCTCTTCCAAGCGATCAGCCAGGTTTTTCAATGACCTTTCTACCCAAGGTTGAGTATTGTATTGTACATAACTGTCACGGGAACCGGGATTGCACACATAAGCCACCAAGTAATCAGGCAAAATGCAAGGTATTTCGTGCCTTAGGAATTCTTGAACCCATTTATCATAACGGGGCATGGTCTCATCGACAACGGCAAAATCAACACCTGAGTTAAGGAAGCGAGTGTAAGGAGGCGAAGTTGCCAATATAGTGCCATCTCCGGCCTTGACAGCGCGCTTCAGTGTATCCTGATTCAACAAGAAGTAGCAATATTGAGACATTCTAGAGGAGATATAGGAATTCAATTTACAAGGAACTTAGCGAACAAGTGCAAAATAACTTACCAATGGTGGTACAATGCAGTCTCCATATATGATTATCTTCATTCCATAAAATGCACCATGTCCAGTTCTCTCCCTCAGTAGCCGCCACTTCCTTGGAGCTTCTAAGTCGATTGCTAAATCTTCTGTTAAGCCTCTTTCGTGCAACTCAAATTTTTCTTCATCCAAGAGTCTTCCAGCTTTGTTGCTAGCTGTTAAATAATCGGACTTCAGGATCCACCTGCAAGAATCAATAGACCAATCAGTTTACCTGTACAAGTGACACTACTGAATCATTTATTGAAGTATTACCTTCCAGAGGCTGCAGCAGCAAACAATTTTTCAGTTCTGCGAACTGGATCAGGAACAATAAAATGAGTTGCCTGATATGACCATTGATGAGAATCTCTGCACACATTTCCTTTCAAACGTTTGATGACCTGCTGAAATTCCTTTCTTTGCAGTCTATGTCCACTAAGGATAAACCACCTCGGCTCAGTTCCTACTTCCGTAACCTGCAATGAGCGAGGATTTTCAACATTATCCTTTAGAGGTTTTTTGTTATCACATTTTGGAGAAATTTTGCTGGCTCCATGTTCATTATAACTCGTGCTTTGGCCTCCAATAATAGGTCTATTCTCCTTCTCCGTATCCATGGAGTTCAATTCATGATCAAGTGCCAGTACTGTGGGTTCACCTTTTTCAGGTAAACCTTTTCCATTCTCTGTTTCCACATTGTTCTTTTTCACATTTTTGGACCTCTTCCTTTTAGCAACTTTTGGGATAAAGACAGCTCTTTTAGCAGCTAAATTAGTTGTTTTGCTCCTCTTCATCAAATACTTTGGACCCTTGGTTACTTTCTCATTTACATCATTCTCTGCAGAAGTTGATCTATTTGACCTGGCCTTCGTTCCAGAAATAGTCTTTTGAGCTTCAGAGTTCTTGCTGTCAGCATCATGCCTCACAGCACAATCTTTCGCATCGGTCCGATTCACCAACTGGTTCACAACTAGTTCCTCTGTAGATTTAACCCCCGACTGTGGTGCTCCACTGAACTCTCCTGTTAAGACATTCAACTCATCATACTGTTTGTTCTCTGGAGTTTCAGCATCATCAAATATGGATTCAGCTGTTTTAACACCTTTCTTACCAGAATCTAAGTATTTTCGTTTCTCAGTCTCTTGGCTTGATTCTGCCCTATCTTCTGGTGGAATCACAGAGGGTGCAGAACCATTTGCCGGAACAGTCTTGTTAAGAAATGTAGTACCTTTCTGATTTCTTGCATCCCTTTCGCAGAGACTTAGTCCAGATCCCAGTGTCTTCTTGGAAAAGGATTTTATCTTTAGTGGCTTAGACCCTGACCTAGTATCTTCTACAGCATTTTCCAAATCAGTCAACCGAATAGACTTCTCAATATCTTCTTTTTCATTGCCTGGACATGGATTTTTGACAGCTTGCAGTTCATTCCTTGAGCCGTTATGTTCACCAATAGAATGCTCAGTCTCACATGAGTGAAAATTCACAGGGTCCACATTGCTGCTCAAAGCCGTCTTTTTTAACCCCATGAGCGCACAAGTGACAGCTTGCAATGCATCCTCATCACATTCTCGCTGATTGCCATGTTTTAAGGGATGGGAGGAATCACTATTTTGCAAGGGATCAAGACTTGCGCCCTTGCCAAAATGAATATTCTTTTCACCACGATCTTCCACCAGGTCACTATCAACCATGCTTTCTGGATTATGACTAGTTTTTGGAGAGCCATTATATAACATGTCCACCCTCCTTTTATTAGGGAGTATACCACTTTGGCCCTTTTCAAGATATGACATTTGACTTGTAGGAATTTTTGCAGAACCAACTTCCGTTCCATCCTGCTTTTTCTCTGAGGAGATGTTCAAGTTATCACAATGTTGAATCACCTCATAAGTGGGAGGACATCCTGCACTCTCAATTTGTTCCGAGGCCATGGTGAGACCAATTTTTCTAGGTTTTTTCCGGGAATAACTTTTAACACCCAGGTCACCATCTAACATGCTTTCTGGATTATGACTAGTGTCCGGAGAGCGACCATACAACATGTCCACCCTCCTTTTCTCGGGGAGTACACCACTTTGGACCTTTTCAAGACATGACATTTTACTTGTAGGAATTTTTGCAGAACCAATGTCAGTTCCACCCAGTTCTTTCTCTGAGGAGAAGTTCAAGTTATCACAATGTTTACTCTCCTCATTAGTGGGAGGACATCCTGCACTCTCAATTTGTTCCAAAGCCATGGTGAGACCAACTTTTCTAGGGTTTTTTCGGGAATAACCTTTAACACAACTGTTTGACAAACAAGAGTTAGGAGACTTCTTAGCACTATTAGAAACTGAAGCCGGACTATTTCCATCTTGTGGCATGCTATGTGGCACATCTTTATTTCTACTCATAGTGGTGCCAAGGGTCTCAAGATGCCTACTGTGAGATTCTTCAAAGGTTGTAACCAGGTCCGATTTTGATTGCTTGGGAGCACATAATGACAGCTGCTTATTGTTTCCAAGATCTGACAAACTTGTAGGTGTGTCTATCTCTGAAATGTTTCTAGAGATTTCCTCCTTCAAAAGGAATTGATTTGGACCCTTTGAATGTTGAGGACTAGTGAAAGAAACTCTCTCTCCACCCATGTTTGCAGCAATCGCGTCTTGCTCATCTTCAGAATCCTTGGCTTCAGCTTCGGCTTCCATCATCTCCAACTCATAGCCACTGGAGTCCAAAAAGAAAAGAGCACTGGCGTGAGCATGTTACAAGTTTTATTATTAATTTAATTGGGTAGTCAACATTGAGGCTCACAAACATAAGCATATTATGTTTAGCATGACTTCTCGTTTTGTTCGATAGAGAGGATCGTCAATAGGTTATACTTGTACCTAATGCCATTTTCATTTGACAGCTCTTCTCAGCGATTATAACTTCATTCTAGGTGCACAATGCTTTCATGTTTATGTTTGTTGACTCATTTTTACCTTGGCACAAAAATCTACCACAATTAAGAAAGAAAACAAGCGAATCAAGAAAGCATTAGCATTACAGACCTACACCAGTCTAAGACAATTGACTGAAATCTGAGAAGGTGCCTCGAAATTTCTGCAAGAGCTCCCCCTAGATTGAGCTTAACCACATCCAATAATTTATGTTCTTTATACTATTGATTACATAAGACAAATTGATGAGTGGTGTCTTATGCAAATTGATTTGATAACCTAAAAAGACTAATCTTTGTGTTGATCACGTCAAATAGGAATGCTATGACATTCTAGAACAGGATTTCATAATCCACAATGTAAAACTTCATATATTCAAGTATTGCAAAAATAAATGGCCAGCTTGTGGACTTCACACAGTGACAAGACCATCAAGGAACCTCAATATACTGTAAACTAAAGCATCACAACCAAAAAAAAAAAAAGATGCCCTCTGACAGAGAGAACGAGCCAAATCACATGCAGGAAGGAAAAGGTATCACCTTCTATCATAGCAAGCATCAGGAAGAATTTCCCAAGCCATTAAACTGCAGCATAAAACAAATTCAGAAGGAAGCATCTTTAGCAACTTGAAAGTAGAAAAGTTTCTATCGAGGAAAAGTGACCAAAGTGGTATGGTAGCAAAGGCATGTGTAACTTCTACAAGAAGTTCTGGCTTACCAATCTTCTAACCACCGGTGGTTCACTAGCTTTATCTTCTTCAGTTTCCTGGCAAGCTCGTATTTCTCTCCTATCAAATAACATAGGCTCGTTTGAATTGTAAAAGTGTAGTAAACAGAACACAAATACAGTAAAAAGAGAAAAATCGGATTGAATTTGAAGTATCTTTCTTCCATCTTCTAATTTGGTCGGAGAAACGATTTAAAAGGCATAACCAGCTGTATTAACAAGTGTCGTTACCTTAAGCCTTAAAGCCTGAAATTTCCTATTGTAAACCACACATATGAAAGAAAGAACAGGTGAAGCTTATCAAGTGCTTTCAGTTTATCATTCCGATTTCAAAAATACAGGCGATATCATTAAATTAGATGCTATTCTAACTAGATCTTTCACTTTGCTGTGAACCACCCATGTCCAGCACATACCAATAGTCAACATAATTTACGCCACAGAATCAGCACTGCAGGTAACATATTTAGATGTGCATTCAAGTATTAAAATGAGGTTATGGGGTTTGCTCCTTAAAAAGAGAGTTTCGCCGACCAGAAACCCCCTTAACCAGCTAGGATAAAATGCACTGAAGAAAGCAAGATAAGAAATATAGGCTCAATGTATTATAGCTAGCAATACTGCAACAGAAGAACTCGATTTACCCTCAAATTTGTAGCAAATAAGATGGGTGACTTTGTTTGCAATCAATGACTTCGAAAAACTTGCACCCATCAGCCCAACCATTGTCTGGAAGAAGAAGGAACCAAATAGCAAGGTCACAGGACATGAAACTGAAAAGAAACTGTTTAAATTCTCTTTGCTAAGAAATATATAATGGTCTTAAGAAAACAAGAGAGTTGAAATCTACTAACCCTAATATCATCTCGATCTTGCCGCTGATATCCAGTTAAACACAGAAATAGAGATTTAGCGCCTGGGATTCCATCCAAATCCCTCGGAGGTCTGTACATGACCTGTAAGAAAAGTAGTGAATATTCTGAGCTGTGAATATCAAACAGTATTTGGGGATTGGGTTGGGGAGGGCATAGGTAAACTATCTAATTTTAAAGTGAAAGACTTCAAATGTCGAGCAGAATCATCCAGCAAGTACTACAAATCTTCTAGCAGAGAGAGATTTGAGCTCATACAACCCAATGAAGACATTCATGTGGGAGTTTAAAGGAGAAAGAGACAGGCCAATAGATACACTCGTGAGGCCATCAAAAGGTCAAAGTAGTTGGCTACTTAGTTATTTAGGACAAATTTTGTACAGATCATCCATGCACAATATTTTCAACTCTACTTTGTCCTGAAAGATGATTAAAAACATTGACCCCACTCCTGAACTTACTTATACAACCTTGTGGAAAAGTAAAAGCATGTGAGAGCTGGACTCATGAACACAACTTAAACATTTCAATTCAGGCACCGCAGTAAGCATTCGTAAGAGGAAAATAAGCAAACCTTAGAGAATGTGCATATCAAATCTCTCACAAAAGTGCTATTACTCTGTTGTATAATTGAAGCCTTCCAGTCATTATCATTAAACATTCAGCTATTAGCAGACATCCAACTTATTTCCAATTCATACACACACCATATGTATGACATAAGGACATTTTCCAATGAACTCACCGATTGGGGATCGACAGTCATTCCCACATCAAAACTGTGCTCAACCCACAAGCCTGTGACTAGAACTTTTCCATCTCGGCGGGCAGCAACACATATTGGATCATCCTAAACATGAAAAAACAGTGCCCAGTTTCATTGATAATGGTAAGATATCTAAAAATTGGATAAGTTGATCAATTACAAGGAATCTTATAAACACGTTAACACAGGGGATTCATAAATATAACAACATACCCGGTGTAATCCCACAAGTGGGGTCTGGGGTACGCAGACCTTAACCCTACCTTAGAGAGGTTGTTTGGCTCAAGAGAATGCATTAACACAGGGGATTCATAAATATAACAACATACTAGTGTATGTTGGTTACAAAGGATGCAGGAAACGAAAATTACAAGTAACTGCTAAGTAATGCAAGAATTGAAATTACAATTCAACAATGAAACTGAAATTACAAAGAAGAACAAGAAAACTGGAACTGTTTTGTGTATGCTGAGTCGAGTGTTGCACTATATGTTTAAGACAATATTGCCCCGTATGTATCATTTATACGTCCTGGACAATTGTCTCCCAAGATAAAACAGCAAATGAACACTTGAGCAAAGGAAACTCAAATGCTACCGTGAGGAATTTTTGTAATGAAATGATGCTTGGAAGCTTGTAGGAAGAACTGAAAATCGTTTCTGTTTTTTTTTTTTGTCTGCTTTTCTGTTTTGTGAGTTGTGTGTGTAGCTCAACAATGGTGCAAGGGGTTGTTTATATAGGTGAGGGAGAGGCTGTTGAATTGCCTCCATAAGTGTCATTACTGGCCAAGTAATGGTCATTATGGAGGTAGTAATGCCACCAAAATAAATGGTGAAGATGCAACGGATTGGCCATTATAGGAGGAGTAATTCAGCCAAAATAAATGGATGAATTGAGTGCTGTGGCGTTTCTGATCTCTCTGCCCAATTCTGACTTTCTGAAAACTTCAGGGACCAAACTGTACATATGAAAGAATTCTGATCCAAACTGTACATATGAAAGAATTCTGGTCCAAACTGTACATATGACACTCCAGAGATCAAACTGTACATCTGGTAAAGTTCTCTGGTCCAAAAAGATAATATCAGAAGAAGCACAGCCCACAGCCCGTGACCCGTGACCCGAGAACCCGGACCCGGACCCGGACCGGACGGGACGGGTAGCGGCGCGCGTGGCCTTTCCTTGAACCGAAGCACATCTAGGTCCTCCCTCCTTTAAACACATGGGATACCCCTTGGGGTCCCAAACCCCAAACCAACTTTGAGACTTATAAACAAAACAATTCATTCTTCCTCCACCGATGAGGGAGAATTGAGCACAATACCACACTTTTCCATGCTTCAAACACCTCACTTCGTGAATCAATATCTCTTTCATTTCTCAATGAAATTTGACGATTCTTGGCCCTACGGTTATCTACGTACTTAGTAGATCATGCACGTGTGAAGAACCGGATTCTCCAACATGCGTAACACTAGTGTTTAAGCCGTTAAAGTTGGTCGGTCGCAACTCCCGCCAAAGGCTAATTTCCAACAATCCCCTCTTGAAAGAGATTTTGGCGCACTCACATGGTATCTTTTCATTTCCAGCAATATTTCAGCGGACCGATGTTGCATAAGGAGAGGTAGCTTCAGCTTTGAACCTTCCATAGTTAAGTACCATCGGACTTACTTACTGCGCGGTGAACGTGATGTCTTGAACCGTCAGTGTTTAGTGTAAGCCAAGTCAATAGTACCAACACAACAAATTCCCTTACTCTCTTCTTCGTAATGTTTTATCCGTTTTTGGCCATGGACAACTTCTTGGATTCTTAAGTGCGATCATTTGAGGCGGCTCGTCCTCGCACTTAAATAGGTGGTCTCCTACAAGGTATCCTGCTATACCCCACTTCACAAGTGTTAGGAACCATTAAAAGTTTCTCCAAACCTAACCTCAACTGTTGAGGATCATTAAAGGTTTTGAAAACTTAGCCTTTACCCATACTGCAGATAGCACTTAACGTCTATCGCGGGAACGGCTTTGGATTTGGTGTTTCTTTACAGAAATCACTATCCGAAGTGCTCATGCTTCCACTGAAGCGATCAACTGAACCTTTACAGCTTAGTTTTCCCATTGAACCAAATTACTGGGATCTCCAGTTAGTAAGGTTGGGTTACCACTGTATTGGTCCTTATATTTTGGGTTTTAAGCCCATTCCCCTAGACAGGCAAGCCATCTGATCCTTGGGTAAGCCCTTTGTCAATGGATCTGCTATATTATCCTTTGACTTAATGTAATCAATGGATATTATACCCGTGGTGATCAGTTGCCTAACGGTCTTATGCCTCTGTCGAATATGACGAGACTTGCCGTTGTACATAGCATTCCGTGCCCTTCCTAGAGCCGACTGGCTTTCGCAGTGGATCATTACCGAAGGTACGGGTTTGTTCCAACACGGAACATCCTCTAAGAAGTCATGAAGCCACTCAGCTTCTTCTCCTGCTTTGTCTAAAGCGATAAACTCCGATTCCATTGTGGATCGGGCGATGCAAGTTTGCTTAGAGGATTTCCAAGACACAACCCCACCACCAATTGTAAATACATACCCACTGGTGGACTTGGTGTTCTCTATATCAGATATCCAGTTTGCATCACTGTACCCCTCTAGTACAGCTGGATATCTCGAATAGTGTAACCCGAAAGTTAACGTGTATTTCAGGTATTGTAATACCCGATTCAACGCCTTCCAGTGATTATCACTCGGACAGGTGAACCTAGCCAACTTATCGATCGTGCATAAGCAATATCGGTCGGGTGCGCTTGTTATATACATCAAACTACCGATCACCTGTGCATATCGCTCCTGGTATACAGGTGCACCAAGATTTTTATCAGCTTTTGATTTGTATCCATTGGTGACTTTATCGGTGAACTGTCTAACATCTCGAACTTTCTCAAAACATCCTCGATGTAGTGAGACTGAGATAAGACCAGTCCGTCAGACGTCTTAGAGATTTTAATCCCTAAGATGACATCTGCGATACCCATATCCTTCATGTCGAAGCATTGTTTCAACATGTTCTTAGTCTCTAGGATTATCCTAGGACTGCTTCCTGTGATCAACATGTCATCTACATACAGGCATATCATAACAAATGAGTCAGAGTTACCTTTCGTGTAGACACATTTATCACACTCATTAATGGCGAAACCCTTCGATAGTAGAGTACTATCAAATTTTTCGTGCCATTGCTTCGGGGCTTGTTTCAGCCCGTACAGAGATTTGACAAGCCGACAGACTTTCTTCTCTTTCCCTTGAACCACATGGGTCCTCGGGTTAGTCCATATAAATTTCTTCTTCCAAATCACCATTTAGGAAGGCTGTCTTAACATCCATTTGATGTATCTCAAGGTCACGCAAAGCTGCGATCGCAATGAATACCCGTATGGATGTCATCCGGGATACCGGAGAGTATGTGTCAAAGTAGTCAAAGCCTTCTGTCTGCCGATAGCCCTTGACTACCAACCTGGCCTTGTACTTGTCTATAGACCCATCTACTTTGTATTTCCGTTTGAGTATCCATTTACAACCCAACGATTTATTTCCCGGAGAAGATCAACCAACTCCCAAGTATGGTTATGCAGAATGGAGCATATTTCACTCTCAATAGCTTCTTTCCAGAGAGGTGCTTCTAGAGTTGACAACGCCTTAGCAATTGTCATTGGTTCATCATTAACCATATAAGCTACAAAGTCAGGACCGAAGGATTTATCCTTCCTGGCCCTTCTACTTCGCCTTAGATCCATCTCTGGAGTCTCCAAGTTCTGAGAATCTGGAACACTAGATTCCGGATGTTCAGCCACCTCGAGATTCGCTAGATTTGAACCATCTAGATCCGGGCAGTCAAGGACTCCCGGTTCTTGAGAGCTTTGTGCATAACTTCGTTTGCGAGAGGTTATGTCTTTTTCCTTTCTAGGAAAGGTACATTCAAAGAATAGAGCATTCCTTGATTCCATAATTGTACCCTGGTGGATATCTAGATTATCTGACTTATGCACTAAGAATCGATAAGCACTACTGTTATTTGCATATCCGATGAATATGCAATCTACAGTCTTAGGCCCAATCTTGACCTGCTTTGGCTTGGGTACTTCAACCTTTGCCAAACAACCCCACACCTTAAAATATTTGTAGGTGGGTTTCTTTCCCTTCCATGATTCATATGGAGTTTTGTCCTTACCCTTATGTGGGACTCTGTTAAGAATCGTATTAGCGGTAAGGACGGCTTCTCCCCACATGTTTTGGGTAAGACCAGAATTGATAAGCAAGGCATTCATCATTTCCTTCAATGTGCGGTTCTTACGTTCCCCCACACCGTTCGACTGAGGTGAGTATGGAGCCGTCGTTTGATGAACAATGCCTTCTTGGGCACAGTATTCCTCAAAAGGCGCTACATATTCTCCCCCTCTATCGCTACGAATGGATTTAATCCGTAGGATAAGTTGGTTCTCAACTTCTGCTTTGTAACGTAGGAACGCTTCAAAGGCTTCATCCTTACTTTTTAACAAGTAAAGGTAACAATACCTTGTGCTATCGTCAATGAATGTCACAAAGTACTTGTTCCCCCCTCTAGTTTGTGCGAACTTCAAATGACATATATCTGTGTGAATAAGTTCTAGAGGAGCGGTATTCCTTTCGACGGATCGAAAAGGAAGCTTGGTGAGTTTTGCCTCTACGCACAGCTCACACTTACGTTGAGGGTTTACGTCGACAGACGGCAACAACTCCATCTTTACCAGCCTTTGAATAGACTTGTAGTTAACGTGTCCTAATCTATGATGCCATAAATTAGAAGACTCAAGCAAATAAGAAGAAGGTTCAACTTTATTACTTAGACGCAATACAGACATGGCATTCACTTTGAAGAGGCCTTCACAGACGAAGCCTCTCCCCACAAATTTGTCATTCTTAGTGAGTACAAATTTATCGGATTCAAACACTAGCCTAAAACCAGCATTAACCAATAAAGGTCCAGAAATTAAATTTCTTCTAATCTCTGGGACGTGCATCACTTCCTTCAGAGTGAGCTCCTTACCGTTAGTCATCTTCAGGACCACCTTTCCTACCCCCAGCACGTCCGAGGAAGCGTTGTTGCCCATGAACAGCTTCTTGTCGGTGACCGGTGTGTACGTGGAGAAGGCATCTTTGTTGGAACAAATGTGTCTTGTAGCACCTGTGTCCATCCACCAATGCATCGGATTCTCAACCAAGTTGGCTTCTAGCACCACTGCCGAGAATTCCTCAATCATGTCATCCAGGAGCGTGTCCTTGACGACGTTAGCTTGCGCCTTGGCTTTCTGTTGTTGCTCAGTCTTGAGCTTGCGGCATTCCTTGATCCTATGACCAGGTTTTCCACAGTGGTGACAGTTACCTCTGAACGTCTCCGCTGCGTGGGCCTTGCCGTCTTTCTGGAACTTCCGCTTCTTGCTTGGGTTCCCTTTGGCCTCAGCCAGATTTGCCTTTGCCTCAGCAGGTTGTCTACCCCTAGGTAAGGCCTTCTTGTTATCTTCCTGAATTTATAGTTTGATAACAAGCTCTTCAAAGGTCATCTCCTTTGTCTTGAGTTTTAAGTAACTCATAAACTCATTCCATGAAGGAGGTAACTTTTCAATCAGCGATGCAACCAAAAACTGCTCGTTTGGTTTCAATCATTCCAAATCCAAGTGATGTATCATCATTTGGAATTCCTGGACTTGGGACATCACTGTCTTGCTGTCCACCATTTGGAATTTTAGAAATTTCCCAACGATGAACTTCTTAGTACCCGCATCTTGTGCGTTGTACTTCTTTGCGATTTTCCCACGCTCTTTGGCGGTGCCAGCGGTGTAATAGACCGTGTAGAGGGTCTCGCATAGCGATTCAAGATGTAATTCTTGCACATGAAATCGCTATGATTCCATGCATCACGAACCATCTTCATGCCATTAATGACATGGATACCAAGGCCCCCTTCATCCGTTTCATTAGGCGAAGAATCCATTTCATCTCCAGCTTGTGGAGGATCTTCCGTTAGGAACCGGGTCATGCCCATAACCGTTAAGTAGAACAGCATTTTTTGCTGCCATCTCCTAAATTCTGATCCCATGAATTTTTCAGGGCGATCATGGTGTGAGCCAGAAGGTGGAAGCGGCGATGGTCGGGAAAGCGGCGGTGTTCTTTGCCTTGAAAGCGATAGGGGTTGCGGCTGATGAAAGCGGCAGAGTTCTTTGTTGGCGATGCAGCGATAGTGGGGAAAGCGCGTTGCCTTGATTAGCGGCAGCGATGGCAAGAACATCGGTCATATTTTCAGCCATGTTGCAGCAGTTACAGTAAGCAAATATTGTCTTAAAACTTGTTGGTTACAAAGGATGCAGGAAACGAAAATTACAAGTAACTGCTAAGTAATGCAAGAATTGAAATTACAATTCAACAATGAAACTGAAATTACAAAGAAGTTGAACAAGAAAACTGGAACTGTTTTGTGTATGCTGAGTCGAGTGTTGCACTCTGTGTTTAAGACAAATTGCCCCGTATGTATCATTTATACGTCCTGGACAATTGTCTCCCAAGATAAAACAGCAAATGAACACTTGAGCAAAGGAAACTCAAATGCTACCGTGAAGAATTTTGAGTAATGAAATGATGCTTGGAAGCTTGTAGGAAGAACTGAAAATCGTTTCTGTTTTTTTTTTGTCTGCTTTTCTGTTTTGTGAGTTATGTGTGTAGCTCAACAATGGTGCAATGGGTTGTTTATATAGGTGAGGGAGGGGATGTTGAATTGCCTCCATAAGTGCCATTACTGGCCAAGTAATGGCCATTATGGAGGTAGTAATGCCACCAAAATAAATGGTGAAGATGCAACGGATTAGCCATTATAGGAGGAGTAATTCAGCCAAAATAAATGGCTGAATTGAGTGTTGTAGCGTTTCTGATCTCTCTGCCCAATTCTGACTTTCTGAAAACTTCAGGGACCAAATTGTACATATGAAAGAATTCTGATCCAAACTGTACATATGACACTCCAAGGATCAAACTGTACATCTGGCAAAGTTCTCTGGTCCAAAAAGATAATATCAGAAGAAGCCCGTGGCCTGTGACCCGAGAACCCGGAACCGGACGGGCGGCGGCGCGCGTGTGGCCTTTCCTTGAACCGAAGCACATCTAGGTTCTCCCTCCTTTAAACACATGGGATACTCCTTGGGGTCCCAAATCCCAAACCAACTTTGAGACTTATAAACAAAATAATTCATTCTTCCTCCACCGATGAGGGAGAATTGAGCACAATACCACACTTTTCCATGCTTCAAACACCTCACTTCGTGAACCAATATCTCTTTCATTTCTCAATGAAATTTGACGATTCTTGGCCCTACGGTTATCTACGTACTTAGTAGATCATGCACGTGTGAAGAACCGGATTCTCCAACATGCGTAACACTAGTGTTTAAGCCGTTAAAGTTGGTCGGTCGCAACTCCCGCCAAAGGCTAATTTCCAACAGTGTAATCCCACAAGTGGAATCTGGTGTACGCAGGCCTTACCCCTACCTTGGAAAGTAGAGAGGTTTTTCTGATAGACCCTCGGGTTAAGAGAATGCATTAACACATGGGATTCATAAATGGAATACAAATTGCAGCAAAATCAGTTATTCATTTGTTCTTACATAAATTGTTCTATCCACAATGAGGTGTGTGCACTCCGGTCCATATACGTTCACGTCAACTCCACCACTCACTAAAAGCTTGGAACGAATCTTCAATAGTAACAGTGAAGAATATTAATTAAAAGACAGTAACAATGGAATATAAATGATGTTCAATCAAAATACAAAGTGATAAGCGTTGTAAATTAGGTAAAATACCCGATCTTGTTTTAGAAAATTGAATCCGACAAGAACATAACGAACACCGATGAAGATTCTGGAGAAACCTTCGAGTAACATCTCTTGCTTGGTTTCTGTCATTGAAATAATAACTCAAAATAGAAAATAAACAGTTACCCCTATAAATGACATTTTAGAAACCCAGAAATTAGGAATAATTGAGTTTTCAAAATCATAGAGAAGAATGGATCAATTTGAGTAGCTTACTCTTTTTTATTTTGGCCTGGCGGGAGATGACATATTACGTGTCTTATTACGTGTCTTTGGTGTCATGCGTTTAATTTTGAAAGGGAAATAAATAACCCATTGAAGCATAAGTCGTGCAATTTCTTCAACCTCACCCATTACAATTTTTTGGCTATACTATTGAAACTCGTCTCCACGAAAGTGGAGAAAATGAAAGAAAAACAAGTTTGAACCGCTAAACAAGATTCACTAACGTTTTAGAATTAATTAAATAAAATTAAAACTATTTTTAATACGAAATTTATTTGCACCATCTTAAAATTATATGCCCCACGCAACTTGAAATATATACGCTCCGGAATTTGTATTTAGATTTAGAACTTTAGAATTGACACAGTTTTAAACATCATAATTTTTAATGAAATTTCAATTTGAAAAAATTAAAATTCCACGACATTAGTTTGGAGTTTAAAAGTGTTATAGTGAGTGAAATTAAGTTCAAACTCTTAAGACGTTGTCTTGAAGCTATAAGAGGTGCAATGAGTGACACTTAAAGTGATAATGTACTAACTATTTTGATTCAAGTTCAATTATCAAAATTGAAAAATTGAACCAAACCGACTAACGTCATCCCTGAGTTCACTCGTGATACATATTCTAAAGCTCTGTCACGAGTAGCATAATTGAAACAATTCTTTTGATATATTTGTGTATGAAGTTAAGATTGATAATTCTAACTTTGGACATACAGGTCTAAAGTTTGGGACTGTCAATCTGAACTTCAGATAACTATCGTTTGAGTCTAATAAATATATACAAGGAAAGGAAGTAGCAACTACACATAGGAGTACAAAGCAAGAAAAATAAGATCGCAAACAAACAAGGAAGCATATATATAAGAAAAGCCGACTTACTACCAGAAGTCAGAGAAATTAATAGACTCATATAATAAAGGAAAGAAACTTACATTGCTTTCTCGGACGTAAATCAAGGAAAGTTAAAAAGTTTTTTTCCAGGCTAAATCAAGAAATAAATAATCAGGCAAAAAGGAAAGGAGATCGATGAGATTAAATTTAATATAATGACACAAAATTAAATTTGTAGAATATATACACAAAGGAAGATCGACGAAGATCACAATATTAAATTGAAGGAAGATCTGAAGAATCAACGCCATCAAAGAAAATTAGCATTAAAGGAAATCAAAAAGCAATCAAGTTGTAATATTATTATTGAAAGAAAAAAATCAGTCAAATTTTTTTAAGAATCAAATCTCTTAGATTATCTTTCTCTGTCTCAATCAAGACATCAAGCATAAAGGATAATTAAGTCTAACTCAAGAAGAAGAAGATACATATTCAGCTTAACCACTCTCGAAGTTCTTTGTTCTACTCTTGACAACAAACGAATACGCGAAAGCAATTAAAATTAAAATAGCAATTAATCATAGAATGAATTCAAAGAAGAAGAGAGAACTAATACATGAAATTCATACATCAATGAATCACATGGAGGTTATACATGGGACAAATCCCTAAACACTTACCAAGGAGTAAAACCCTTAATCATCCAAAATGTAGCTAATGAAAATAACCCTAAGTGTTACTATTTATAATAGCACTAGTCAAATTACATAAATGTCCTGATCTTAAGCCCTATTTACAAAACTAGTCATTCTTGGAATTATATTATTGATCTATTGGAGTACTCCAAGGCCTTAAGCTTGACATGTACCCAAGCCATGTTATGTAGGAGAATCGGAAGTTATCAACTCTTTATAAGTATTGAAATTCTAGTCGACTTACTGTGCATCCAAATGAGAAAAGAGAGAAAAAATATTGTTTGGTGAGATTATTATTTCAAGTGCTATAAAACAAATAAACTGCTATTGTATGCGTAGAAACCATATTCTCAAGACTGTAGACAAGAACACATTCAAAGAGCTTACAGAGAAACCTCTTACAACTCAAGAAAACTTGTCTAGGATTCACATTGAATCCGATAGTATAAATATTCTGAGTGTCACTTTACATTATGCTATTTACTTTGCTTTATATTACTACATACTTAAGTAATTGACTTAAATATAAAAAATTATAATTCTCCCCACTCTTACACTTTGTTTACCCATAAATTAATACAATTGAATTTGTATATGTGGTCAAGGACACGTGGATCTCAAGTGACCAAGGTAGCAAGATAATTAGCAATTGAAACAAAATATAATGGAAAGTAAAGTGTCACGCCCCAAACCTGGGGAGGTGTGGCCCAAAAAAGACTACTCTAATACCCATGAATAGTTCATGAAATCTATGTCCCAAATCAGTAAAGAAGTAGTTAGTATTTTATATCAAAATTTCAGTATAAATTCATATTCAGTATCTCATATTAGTATAATTTAGTATTCTAGTATCAAGTATTACAATACGAATTCTCAGTTCCTTATTGTAAATATTTTATGTTGAATACATGTGTTGATCTTATGGGTCTGAGGCCACATGTTATGTATACGTATATTTGGGCCCGAGGCCACATGATTTGCACACTTACTTTGGGCCTGAGGCCATGTGTTATGATCTCAGTTACACAGGTGATTCACTATTTAGAACAGAAAGTATTTGCGATTTTTACTTCTCTAGTTTAGTTCAGCTATCAGCATGTTTAATTTCAATATTATTATCTGTTTATCGATTTGGGTAGTCTTTTTACGAGCACCCCATTTACAGTTCTTTCTTTCAGTTGATTTACATGCCAGTACAATTAAAATATACTAACGTCCCTATTACCCGGAGCCTGCATTTGACGATGCAGCCGCTGATTTTCAAGATAATGGATCTGTTGGTTAGGACTTCATCGTATCAGCTACTGGGTGAGCCATATTTACTTCGGGGTGTTGTCTTTACTTTTAGCAGTCATGTCATGTTAGACGGTTAGGTATGTTGGGGTCCTTGTCCCCATCAATAGTCCAGTATTTTCAAATGCATGTCAGAGGTTTCATAGACTAATCAGTATGTCAGTTTTTAGTATTCTAATGTGTTTAGCCTTGTGGACTATACTCTATGTTTTCATACTATTTCCGTATTTATGATTAAATATTATTATTATTATTATTATTATTATTATTATTATTATTATCATACTCGTGTTTTACCCAAACTTTTCATATTTTAATTTATATTATGCATCAGTACATGTCTCATGTTGATTCAGCAAGTTATGTGGCTCGCTCGATCACATGTAGTTAGGCACCGAGTGTCGTGTTATGTCCAGAACATGGTTCGGGGTATGACAAAACTTGGTATCAGAGCTTAGGTTCAAGTGTCTGAGCGAGTCTATGAAACCTTGTCCAGTGGAGTTTCCTTTATATGTATGTGTCGGCCACGCATATAAATGGTTAACTACCATGACATTCAGAATTATCTCACTTCTTTCATACTCTAGATCGTGCATTTAAAGTTATGCCTTCAGAAACTTTTCTAACTCGTGCCATGAAGCTTAGAGCAGTAAGTAACATTCTCTTCGTATCGAATTTCGAACGTATTGAATGCACATGCGATGAGCAGGAAATCCAAGGTCCAAGTGAGAATGATTACCTATCGGGAAGTGCATGTTGGTGACAGAGAAGACTTGAGAGGATATTGAAAGTGGGACAAACTTCATAGTTACTATAGACCAGAGCATAACCTTTATAAGAAAGTACAAAGGCAGTTATCATATTTTGTGGTTATCAGTTTACCTTAGTTACCAATTATACAGTCTCTCAATTAGAAAGGTTATGATTATTCAGTACGCAAGTATTCAATTATTTAGTTACCAGACCTCCACTTTTCAGTGTATCCGGACTCTTGTGATTTGTGAGTATACAATTATGCCTATGTGTGCTAAAACAAAGTGTAAGTAACAATGACTATAGCAAAACTTCACAGGTTGTACATCTGGGTTAAGAACCAAGACTTGCCAAATGGCGCATAAAGTAATTTATCAGGTGATAGTACCCTCTGAAGGACAAGTTTGGGCATGGTAGTATATACATATATTCTCAACCTTACAGAATAGGTTTATTTTAATTTTTGGTCATGGAGTCACAAGTATGAGGATGATAGCTCATATTTAAGACCCTACAGTGTAATATGTTATGAAGTTAGGCGCAGCGGGCATAAACTGCTCATTATAGTTTTGGACAGAAAAGAGCCTAAGGGCAAAATACATAGAAGTCAAAGACGTTTGATATTACAAAAGATGTATTTTCATAAGACCTATGCACATGGCCAAAGATATATGCTATACGAAATGAGAACCATGAAAACATAAGAGCATAATTTTTCTAAGTAGTTCGAGACAAAGGGAGCTCGCTGAGCGTGCTACAGGGCCTATAAGCCTCACTCGGCGAGGAAGTGTAAAAAAATTGGCTAAGTGGGGGGAATAATTTTTAATTGGTTCAAGTTATTTCAGATCATAACTAAAAAGTACTACGTTAGTGAGTCACTACAAGGAGCAGATACTATTATGAGATAAGAAGATTTGACAGTTCCCTCATGTGATTAAGTATTTACCCCAAATGTGTATAGTCTGATATAATTTTGAAGTGTATAAAAAGTTTGGGGTTAGGAATTCCAATTTTTCGTTCAAGGCATACAAAATTTCTCTAAGTGTGGTCCATGTTGATAATTCAGAAAAGATAGTATACGATCGTAGAATAGGGTCGACTGATGAGGTAAGTTAAAAATAACCTTATTTCACTTCAATTATGTAGAGCATAATAAGACATCATGATACTAGCATGTGGTTAGTAGAAGATTAGTAAGTAAGTTTGAGTAGATACAATGAATTAGTAATTGCATAGCTAGTGAGTAGGTAACAGTTTGAATACACTGAATGCGTGTTAGATCCCAAAAAGATTAAGTTAAACCTAAGGGTGGCCAACGGGGCAGATCGGCCTGATCCTGACCCGACCCCGCTATAAAAAAAAATCGGTACCGGGACTGGACCTGGGCTCGTTCCGCCCGGGCCCAGCCCATCACAGTCCCGACCCGCCCCGGTCCCGACCCCTCCCCTTTGCACAAAATAGTTATTGCACCAATGACCATTTTATATTTTAGCCATTGTGCAACGGCCATTTTTGGCCTCTCCCCTTCCCCCTATCTCCTTAATATTTATTTTTAACTCCTAAGTTATTATAGTTACACTTTAACCCAATTTTTCAACTATAAATACCTCATTTTATCTTCATCTTTCTCACAAGTCTTCGTACAATCTCTCAACTTATCTCTCTATAAGTCTACATTGTCTACTAAATATTCAATTTTATTTATTCATTTGGGAGTAAAGTTGGCAACAAGCTTGAGGATCTTTCATCGAGCAAAGTATCAATTTTCAACCTCTCGATTACACGTTGACGTTACGTCGGCGTTTGGTACATTCGTTCCTTCATTAAATTATTATTGTTTCTTTAGTTTATTTAGCACACTTAATTTCATTTACTTTAATTATTTATTTGTATAATTAAAATGAAAGGATTGAAACGTATGATTACGGGTAAGGGTAAGGGTAAGGGTCAGGCTTCTTCTAGTAGGGGTAACAAGGGCAAGGGTACTTCTTCTAGTCATCCTATTCCTAGACAGGATGATTTGGTTGATACTGATTTTTTTCCTGAAATACCATTAGATTTAGATGATGAGATATTTTTTGAAACTCAACAAGACTTTAATTTAGAAGATGATCTAGATGACACACCCACTAGTGCACCTCCAACTGGAACGCCTCTTATTCCCCCTAGTATGAGACGAGGCCCAACAAAACGAAAATTAAAATCGGATGCATGGAAATTTTTGATAGGGACGAAGAGAATCAAGTAGTTAGATGTCTAATTTGTAAAAAATGTTTTTAAATTTAAAATGGGAAAAGGTCAGGGTGGGATGAGAGGTTTATTAAGACACGTACAAAACTTTCACCAAGCTAGGTGGAACCAACACCTGGCTGAAAAATCGGGTGCGTCAATGCCCTCTCAGTCGGGACAAGGTTCACATATTGTCTCGGACCAAGTACAGGGTCAAATTAACCCAATGACGGGGGTAATTGTAGGCCCTAAATACGATAAACATAGAGATATGGAAGCAATAGCAAAATTAGTTGTTGTGAAGGGTTTGCCTTTTTCATTTCCTTCATCTCCTGGTTTTATTCATTATATTAGAGATATGTATAATCCTGCTTTTAACGGTTTTCCTAGATCAACTGTTAGGCGAGATGTATTTAAATTTGCACATGAATATCAACAGTATTTACGTTATTCCTTATATCATTTTCCAGGTAAAGTATCTATCACGTCCGATATAGGCCGTAGTACTAACGACCATGATTATTTAACGGTAACACGTCATTGGATTGATTATAAGTGGACTATGCAAAAATGTATTTTAGCGTATAGATATATAGATGATAGGCACACTTGTACTTTTATTTCAGAAAATATTCATTCAGTTTGCGATTATTATGGCATAACTGATAAAATTATGACTATTACATTGGATAACGCTTCTTCTAATAACTATGTTATTAGACTTTTAAAAGATCTTTTAACTCCATTTTTTCCAAATCATTTTCATATAAAATGTGCATGTCATATTTATAACTTAGTTGTGAAGGATGGTCTAACACTTTTTTCAGACGTTCTTAATAAAATACAATTTGCTATAAACTTTATTTTTAGAAGTAATAGAATACAATGGAAAAAGAATATAAAAAAACTTGTCACGATTGCGGACTACCTTATAGAAAAATTCCCGAAGAAGTAGCCACTAGGTGGAATTCTTTATACGAGCAACTACTTGTTGCTTATGATTATAGAAGACCTATAACTTTATTTTTAACGCCCATAATCGAAATCCAAATGATATGGTTGTGGATAAAGTTTGGGAAAAAATTTCAGAACTTATTGTATTTCTAGAGAAAGTTTTTCAAGCAACAAAAGAATTTTCCGGTATATATATCCTACTATTTCTATTATATTGTTTTATATAGCTCTAATATTTTTATTACTTAGTGAATATATGGAAAATCAGCTTATAAGGCACCTATTAAAAAAATATTATCAAATTAAAAAATATTTTATTTCTATTCCAATTATTTATATTATTGGTGTTGTATTAAATCTGACTATTAAAATAGACGGTTGTAAAACACTAATTGAAACTATTTATGATTGTATAGCGGTACTTCCACCTCCAACTCCAAAACATCCAAATGATCCACCACCTATTGAACAAACTAAAGAAGAAATGTTGTCTAGCATACAAGATGAATGCAAAAAAGTATATAGGCATTACCAACTAGAAAGTGCTAGCAACCAACCGACTTTCATACCATCTTCTTCTTCTTCAACACAACCTCAAAAAATACATGATGTTTCTGCAGCTAGTATTGAAAGCCTTAGAAATAGAATGTATAGTGGTAACACTACTAACCAAGTTAGCGAGTTTGATATTTTTATTTTGCAGGGTGTTGTACCATACCAAGCAGTTCTCAATGAAGAAGGACGTGAAGACTTGCTGAAATATTGAAGGGAGAATGAGAAGACATTTCCGACACTGTCAAAGATGGCCCGAGATGTGTTAAACATTCAAGAGTCATCAACAACGTCTGAAAGTGCTTTTTCGGCCTACAAATTTCAAATAGGAGAGCACATACACTCATTAGCGGGAGACAGCTTGGAGATTGCAGTATTATTCAGAGATTGGATACGAGCAGAGCGGAGAAGGTGCGGTCAACTGGAGATCAACGAAGAAGAAGACCAAAACTACAACGAAATCTTATCCGACGGAGGTGGAAGCGACGTCGAGCAATTTGACCAACAAATACCAATTCCAACCGAAGAACCACAAGAAATTATAAAGAAACTGGAAAAGGTATTTTTAAATATGTAATTTTTTTTAATTGTAATTTTACTATGTTATTTGCAACTTTCAACACCACAAAGTTGCAATTTTGACATTGTATTACAAAAAAATCATATTTCTATTAAATAATATAAGAGGCACAAAAACAGTCTTGGAATATTTTTATTACATTATCTTGTTTGTATGTTTTTTTAAAAAAAATTAAGTGCAAAAAAAAATATATATCTGGAAAAAACTCAATCCCGATCCCGACCCCGTCTTGCCCTGACCCGATAATATCGGTCCCTTTTTTCGATGGGACTGGGACCGGGATGAGACATCGGAAAAACCCACCAGTCCCTGCCCGCCAGTCCCGCCGGGTATCGGTCTCGCCCTACCCCCCCGTTTCATCGGGTTCCGTCCCGCCGAGATGGCCCACCCCGGACCCGTCCTGTTGGCCACCCTTAGTTAAACCCAAAGTACAATGACAGTGGGAGAAACAAAAATCAGGTAGGCATTAAGAGAGTAAACTATAGAAGAATAGTCGTTAAGAGGTATCAAAAAGGGGTTTCCCTATGATTGACAGTGTGAGCGAAGTTAAATCGTTAAGACACAATATGCCAGCAATTCAATCCATGTAAGTTTTCCTAGTAAGGTAGATTACTCAAAAGTGAGTTGAAAGATGAGTCCTCGGTAATTCAAAGTACAAAAAATTGTAGAAGATAAAGGGAAAATAGCTTGATGTCAACATAGGAGAAGAATTTGTAAGTATAAGACCTTAACCTTTGGCCTAAAAGAGAGATGTGTAAATCATCAGTAAGTCCAGTTGAACACTTGAAACCTAAAGGGTTAGCAGAAGATATGAGGAACCTCAGTTTAGTTATGATGGAATAGTGAGATAGTCTCCACAAGGAATGTGTCTCACATGTAGAAGAAATACGAAATGAGTAGAATGATCATCGATCAACTTGTGTTTTGCATTATTATGTATGCGATCACAGAAAAGGATAAAATATAATGTCCAGTTATGTGTCACAAGGGTTGTGGTATTGTACGAGACTCTAATCTTCAGGGTGCTTGTCAAAGACTTAGCGCGTAGCACTACTATGAGTTTCATGAAGTAACTCATAAAGGAATCAAGTATGGGGATTTTAGCTCACGCTGAGACAAACAAGAGAATTATGGCTAGAGAAGTTCATCATTTAACAAAACCTAGGAGTTCAAATTTTGGATTCCGAACATGGTAGAGTTGTTGTTCAGAACAGAACGTATTCCTCCTTAGTAGCCGAAGTGAAAGAAAAGAAGTTTCATGATACCTATCAGTTGCAACTAAAGAAAGAGATTAACAAGCATAAACCCATGGCTTTCGAAATAAGGGGCGATGCTGGCACTTTAAGGTACCAAGGAAAATTATGCGTCCTAGATGTAGATAGACGCAAAGAGAGGATTACAGCAGAGGCGCACATGTTCAGATATTCTACCTACCTAACCTCTATAAAACAAATAATGCATCATGATCTTGAGAAGAATTATTAGTGTAATGACATGAAAAAATAATGCAACAGATTATGTGACTAAGTGTATAAATTGTCATCAAATAAAAGTCGGGCATCAGAAGTCCGGTGATTGAGCACATAATACAGATATTATTGAATATTATATGATAAATATGGACTTTATAATGAGTTTACCTCGCTCATTTCAAAAGCATGATTCGATTTGAGTAATTATAGGGCAACATACAAAGCCAACACACTTTTTGCAGTAAGGACCAATGATTTAGCATAAGATTATACCAAGTGGTATATTCAGAAAATCGTCAGGTTGCATGGGACTCCAGTGTCATCATTTCAGATCATGGTAAGAGCATGTGTCCTACACTTTAAACATAATTAGGATGAACAATGCCTCCCACCCGAGTGGTTTCTAATTATAGATATCATGCCAGTATCAAGATAGCCCTATTTGAAGTGTTGTATGGGCGAAGGTGTAGATCGCCAATTTATTTGTTTGAAGTGGATGAAGCAGGGTTGCTATGACCATACTTGGTCCACCAGGCTATAAAGAAAGTCAATGTTGATTCAGAAGCATTTGAAAATGGCTCAGAGTCGCCAGAAGTCCTATTCGAATGTGCAACATAAAGATTCAGAGTTTCATGTTAATGATTTGGAATTTCTCTAAAGTTTCACCTATGAAAGGTGTTATAAGATTCGGAAAGAATGGAAAGTTCAGCCCCAAGTATATTAAGACCATACAGGATCCTACGAAGGGTCGGCCTAGTGTTATGAGCAAAAAATTCCACCAAAGTTGGTTGTCGTACACTAAGTGTCATGTTATAACATTCACATTTCCAATATTCGGATCACATATTTTATATTCATGCCAATTTAGCACTCATATATTCATTTTAGCTCATTACTCATATATACATGTGAGCTCATTACTCAGATATTCATATCAGTTTAGTACTTAGATATTCATGTCATATCAGTACTCAAACGTTTGTGCAAAATCAGTATTAAGTTAGTTCAGTATCCAGTCAGTTCAGTATTCATTCAGTTCAGTACTCATTCAGCTTATTCATTTAGTTAAGAAATCATTCAGCTTACTCATTCAGTTCAACATTCATTCAGTCAATATTTATTCAGTCTAGTAATTCATTAGTTTAGTAAACATTCAGTCCAGAATTCATGCAACCATATCCTTAAGGCGTGCAAGTTTGACAATGATAATCAAGACGCATCATTCGAGGATGAATGATCCCAATGGGAAGATAATGTAACACTCCGTAAATCCTGGTTAGGTGTAAAGATGTTAAGTGACTATTAATGTGACATTTTAACCATACGAAGTCACATAAGGATGATTTTAGGTGGAAACAGTTGGTTCGAAATCAAGAGGAATAGTGAGGTGCATAAGGTTCGATAGAAATTGACCAAATTTGACAGGTCTTTCGTCCATCTCAGTTTCGTGAAAATTTGTTGGGAATTTTAGAAAACTTAAAACATGAAAGTTGTATCCCTTTGACATACCTTTCCAACGGTAGGTTGTTCATCCCGAACAGATTTTTGTGGTAGGAATTATGGCTATTTTACTGAGACATTATCGGTACCATTGAAAAATGTAAGATTTTGACTAAGTGTGAAATGAGCAGGGGCTCTCACCAAGCGAGTGCCATATCGAGTCAGGGGCAGGCCATAGCACTCGCTCAGTGAGTTCCTGGGTGAGACAGTGACTCGCCATAGCACTAGCTTAGTGAGTCACAGGGTCATAAATGCCTACTCTATAAATTCAACACTTAACTCAAATTTTCATTCCACATACATTCCAAGCTCATAGAAAACCCTCTCAAGAGCATTGTTTTCTCCTCTCAACCTCCCACAATAAACTAAGTTCATTCCTAATGATTCTTTAGAAATTCTAACATTAAATCATGATTAGTAACATGATTTTCAACCAAAAAGCTAGGATTAACAAGTAATACTTCTCCAATGATTCAAGCTAGGGTTTGAAGTGTTCTTCATCAGGAAACAACGTAGTTCGTTGCTAGAAGCGATTATATGTATATGAGGCTAACTCTCTACATATGGGAACACATTTAATCATCCCCATGTCTCGTTCATCAGGATTACTATGAATTACTTTAGAATTTGAAATTATGCCCTAATTCATGAAAAGACTAGAACGTCTATCTTTAAGATTATAACTTCGTAGTTGTTCATAATTATCTCTTTAATTTTTGTGAACTCAGTACGTATTCTTTATAGACTCATGTTTGATATTCCGTGAGTCTCAGTCTCAGACTATAAAAATATTATACAGAAAGACTACTCTAATATCCATGAATAGTTCATGAATCCATATCCCAAATAAGTATAGAAGTAGTCATTATTTTATATCATAACTTCAGTGTTAATTCATGTTCAGTATCTCATATTAGTGTAATTCAGTATTCTAGTATCATGTATTACAATATGAATTCTCAGTTCCTTATTGTAATTTGTTTATGTTGAACACATGTATTGATCTTATGGGCCTGAGGCCACATGTTATGTATATGTATACTTGGGCCCGAGGCTACATGATTTGCGCACTTATTTTGGGCCTGAGGCCACATGTTATGATCTCAGTTACATAAGTGATTCACTATTCAGAACAGGAAGTATTTATGACTTTTACTTCTCTAGTTTAGTTCAGGTATCAGCATGTTCAGTTTCAGTATTATTATTTATTTATTGATTTGGGTAGTCTTTTTACGAGCACCCCATTTACAGTTCTTTCTTTCAATTACTTTACATGCTAGTACGATTCAAATGTACTGACGTACCTATTGCTCGAGACCTACATTTCATGATGTAGCCGCAAATTTTCAAGATAATGGATCTGCTCGTTAGGACTTCATCGTATCAGCTACTGGGTGAGCCCCATTTACTTTGGGGCATTGTCTTTACTTTCAACAGTCATGTGTCACGCCCCAAACCTGACCCTGGATATAACATGCATCTGATGCTATGAACAACACTGAAAACACCATATAAGTCACTAAACATTTATCTCTTTTAACAATATTTCATTATTTAATCAAATAACGTATAAATAGATAAACAAATCATTATCACAATTATGAAATAAAATCAACATAAGTCTGATATAAATGCATAATCAAGAAATGTGGCAACACCCAAAGAGTCAATAATGACTTCAATGACTACCCACAGAATTAACGTCTATCTATAGTGCCTATAAGATGATAAATAAAGCATATTCTAACTTTGGGGACACAGCCCGTAAACTAAAAGCAATAACTAAGATAAGAGTATCTCACGAACAAGAGCGTGGGCTCACTAAAATTCTGGAAAATAGCAAGCCCTCCTAGTCCACACGCGTATCACGAACTTGCTCCTCAACGTTACCTGACATACCATAAAAACAATAATGGTGTGCCTGAGTATTGGATACTCAATGAATGTCTAAGGGGAAATAGTTGACAATAACAAAATAAGTTGGAAAAATCAGTAAAACAATATCAATGCAAAGTAGTTCGAAATCCAAATATAGAGTACGACATCAAGCTTAACAAAATTCATCAAAAGCGATCAATAATGAAGAACCTATGAAGTTTAATTTATTTATCATTATCGTATTAAGTCGTTCACTTACAAACCTGAAATTTTCAACAAGGCAACTTATGGATAACCAAAGAATCAACACATGTCAACTCACGGGCGAATAATCGTTTGATACACCAGGGAGTTGTCCCACGGAGGCTAATAATCCTCTGGACTAGCACAATAATAGATACACCGGGCTACACACCTCGGAAGTCAATCATCTTATGGACTGACACAACAATACTCAAAGTGATACGTTAGGATCCATAACGGCCAATCGTCCTCCGGACTAGCACAACTTGCCCATACAGGCCCAAACACAAACATGTATAAATCATGGCATGAAAACTGAATAGTTCATTACGAATTATGTTCATCATCCCATCGTAGGGGTATATCAAGTCATTAATATGTTTAGAAACCATGTTCAAGTCACAAGAAAAATTTCAACTTCAACACAACTAGTTCATATGGAAAAACACAAGAAATATCTAAGCTTTTGAAATCCAGTTCAAAACGTCCAAAGCTTTGTAAATCAGTTTCAACAATCCTTTGATAGTATGATGAACCTAAGGTTCCATGAGGGCTTGCCCCTCACGCACATGAAACCTTGCTAAAGAAACCATTTTTAAAGTTGAAAAGTATGTTCGAAAAAGAGACATACCTCTAATACCGCTCGAATTCTACCTAACGGAATATCCAAGGTTCAACAATCACTCTATAATGGATTTAGATGAGAAAGATTAGAACTGTAATAATTTCTACGAGCTTTCCGTAATTTTCGAAAACTAAGGCTTTTCTAAGCCTTAAAATTTTATTCTTGAACCTCACATGAATCACTCGTGCATTCTAATCTCGTAGTATAATCTATACTAGCCTAAAAGTCATCAACGAAATCAGGGAAACCGATGTTCATACCTTTTAGACTAAGTTCTACTCTTTCCTCATTCTCCTCTCTTGAGTTTTCAAGAACCTAGGGTTTGGAGAGATGAACTAAGGTTAATTTGATGTTAGATTGATATAACAATGATGGAAATTGACCAAGAACTTACTTTAGATAATTTGGGGAAGCATTAGGGTTGTTTTCCTCAAAAAGTTGCCCTAAACGAAGTGGGGTGCTATAACAAAGTTAGGATTTTAAAAGCGTCGCCCCACCATGCGTGATCGTGTAGCTGGAAGGCCCAAATGTGCAGTGATCATGCACCAAGGTCAGTACAATACCTCGTGGGCGCGATCATGCACCGGAAGCCTGATCGCGCACCAATTATGCAGAATGTGCAGTTCTTAATAAAATGGGCATAACTCTTATCACATAGCTCCGATTGAGCTCCATAATATATGGTTGGAAAGGTATTTCAAATACCTATAACGTTCATATTTTGTGGTAAATTACCAACTAAGCTACCTGAAAACTTTGAACAAGTGCAACGTACCTCAGACTTTGATGAATTTAGGAGCTCTTACGAACTTCACTATTTGGTTTGACTTTGAAACGGCTATCTATCACCCGGATTCATTCCGAAGGGATTTACATATTTAAAATATTACACGTTAACACTCATTTAATTTATTCAACCTAACCCGGATTTACAGAATGTTACATTATCCCCCTCTCAGGATTATTCATCCCCGAATGAAGGTCATAACTTTAGATTTTTCAGTGAACCTCAAATTTTCAGAGTTCCTTGAGTTCTTTAGCAAAGTGAGTTATCCTCAAGGACAACCTACGACTAAACACACAACAATTAGATCATTCAAGCCTAAACACAAGAGTGATGGATTTATACCTCTAATATGAACTTTCGCAGAAATTAAATAACTGAAGGATTCAACACATACCTGCAATAGGGAACACGTGAGGGTATCTATTCTTCATATCCTCCTAAGTATTATGATTACGCCACAGGACTTTAACCGAAGCCACAAGACATGAGAAGGATCAAGTTTATACAATCGCGACATTGAAATGTGAAACACAAGATACATCATAGCCATCTCCGATGGTAACTTTAATTTGTAAGCCACCTTTCCGATTCTTCTCATAATTTTATAAAGGCCAATAAAACAAAGGGCTTAGCTTACCCTTTCTACCAAACCACGTTACTTTATTCATTGGTGACACTTTCAAGAACACTTTGTCACCCACAACAACTCTAGCTCACGACGTCTCATATTCGTATAAGACTTCTGTCGACTCTGAGCTGTCTTCAGTCGTTGCACAATGAGGTTTACCTTTTTTTATTTCTTCATAAACCGAGTCAGGACCTAATAGCTCTACTTCGGTAGGTTCAAACCACCTAATAGGCGATCTGCAACACCTCCCATAAAGAGTTTCATAAGGAGTCATCTTAGTGCTCGTTTGATAACTATTGTTATAAGAAAACACCACAATAGGTAGATGCTCATCCCAATTACCTCCAAAATCAATAGCACAAGCTCTTAACATGTCTTCGAGAGTTTGTATAGTTCTCTATGCATGTCCATCCATCTACGGATGGAAGGCAGTGCTCAAGTTTATATAAGTTCCCAAACCTTCTTGGAATGATTTCCATAAATGAGCAGTGAATTGAGTGCCTCTATAAGATATGATGGATGTCGGAATCCCATGCAATCTGACTATCTTCTTCAAATATAACTTAGCATAATATGCCACGGTATCCCTTAATTTCACAGAAAGAAAATGAGCAGACTTGGTCAGTCTATCCACAATTACCCTAATAGAATTGAACTTGGCCCTTGTGCGGGGTAAACCTACGACAAAGTCCATGTTAATCATCTCCCAATTCCACTGGGGAATTTCGATATTCTGGGCTATGCCATCAGGCGTTTGATGCTCAGCCTTCACATGCTGACAGTTTAAACACTGAGCAACAAAGTTAGAGATATATACCTTCATGCTCTTCTACCAATAGTATTGCTTCAAATCCTTATACATCTTGGTGGATCATGGTTGCACGAAATACTTGGAACTAGGCGCTTCCACCATCAATTCTTGCCAGAGACTATCAACATCCGGGAAGCACAGACGCCCTTATAACCTTAGGACATTACTATCGGCATCAATAGTGAATGGAGTGTACTCACCCTTTTCCACTCCATCTCGCAACTTCACCAGAAGTCCATTTTCATATTGTTTGGACTTAATTCTTTCCACAATATCGGATCGCTCTTGCGTAATCCCCACTAGCTCCCCATTTTTAGTTTCATCGAGTTGGACTCCAAGACTGTTAAGTCTTTGAATTTCCCAACCCATCAGCATCTCATAAGCATGCAAATATTCTAACACTCTCATAGATTTTCTGCTCGAAGCATCAACAACAACATTCTCCTTACTAGGATGATACAAGATATTCAAGTCGTAATCTTTTAACAACTCCAACCATCCACTTTGTCTAAAGATTCAACTCTCTCTTCTTGAAGATATATTACAAGCTCTTATGATCAGTGAATACATCACAATGCTCATTATACAAGTAGTGATGCCAAATCTTTAGAGCAAAAACCACAACAGTCAGTTCCAAATCATGAGTCAGATAATTTTTCTCATGCTTCTTCACTTGACGCGAAGCATATGCGATCACATTACCATTCAACATCAATACACAACCCAATCCAATTCTGGAGGTATCACAATAAACTACATAACCACCAGACCTTGAAGGCGGATTCAAAACAGGAGCCAAAGTCAATATCGCCTTAAGCTCTTGAAAGATCTTTTCACTAGTATCAGACCATTGGAACTTAGTAATCTTCTGAATCAATTTTGCCAGTGGCGAGGCTATAGATGAGAAGCCTTCCACAAACTTCCGATAGTAATTTTCCAAACCCAAGAAGCTATGAATATTTGTTGCACTTGTGGGTCTCGGGCAGTCCTTAACTGCCAAAATTTTATGAGGATCAACTTTGATACCTTTGCTAGAAACTAAGTGACCCAAGAATGTCATAGAGTTAAGCACCAGGATAGCCAATTCATCCTCATAATCACATCAAAATCTACCATCTCTAGGTCAAATAAATCAGTTGTAATCTCATGACCTTTAACTACCACTACACAATTTATATAGACTCTACAAGCAATAACGGGAACACTAGCAGGGGTATCCACATCGAAGGGTTCTAACCATAGTTCGGGCTCTACCCCAAAATCAAGAGAAAAATATGGTGTCACATAGGAAAGGTTTGATCCTGGATAAATAAAAAAATATGCATCAAAAGAGAAAATAGTGAGAATACGTGTGACCACAACATCTAAGGCTTCAGCAACCTCCCTACGAGCCAAATCATAAAGTCGGGCTTGTCCCCCATTAGTAGTGTTAGCAACCGCTTTGCTAGTTCCATAAAGTCGGTCAACTTATGTTTCTCAATTGGAATCATGTACATAACGTATCTTCCCAGAAGGGTAAACTTCAAACTATACTCACGATCAGACATAGTGCCATGCTCAATTTTCTCAAACTTAGTAGCTAAAGCAAACCGCTCCTCATCAGACAAAAACCTCTTCATAAATGCCCCCTCGAATTCAGGCTAAGTAGAAGCCGGAGCATTGATACCTCGCTCAGCCTCTCACATTTCAAACCAAGCATGAGCAACATCCTTCAACTGATATGCTATGAATTCCACAGCTTCAAAACTATGGGCATTCATTACCCTTAGAGCCTTGAAAGTCTCATCCATAAAGTACTAAGGATCATCTTCTTCTCACGAACCAAAGAACTTAGGCGAATTCAGCCCCAAAAAATGCTTAAGTCTCTCTCCTCTAGCAAGTGCCAGATCTGTACCCCCACATTGTTGTTGGGCTGCCACGAGGGTGATAAGCATCTGAATTGTATTCTACATTGATGCAATATCAGCCACACCTGCAGCAGGGGCCATTGGAATAGGTGGAGTCTGAGGTGGTGCGTGATTTCCATTGTCATGATCAACCTCAATATTGACCTCAGTAGCGGTGGGGTTAGTGACCTTGGCGAGTCGTCCACCAGATAATGAACCTGAAACAACATTGATTCCTAGATTAGCAGCTCCTGCACGAGTTAACATTTCTGCGAGGCATGAATTTAACGAATACGTTAGAATTATCCTAAATAAATTCAAGCTCTATAGCACAATCTAGAATCAAGAAAAGTGAGAAATACCTAAAAAATGTCCTGGTAGTCATACCTCCATACATGTGGTCAATCTGCATAAAGAAGACTCCACTAGACACGGCTCCACGGATAATTCCTAGGACACTTCTAAACATAGGCTCTGATATTAAGTTTGTCATGCCCCAAACCTTCCCATGGATGTAACATGCATCCGATGCTATGAACAACACCGGAAGCACCTTATAAGTCACTAAATGTTTACCTCTTTTAACAATAATTTATTATTTAATCAAATAAGGTATAAATAGCTAAATGAAATCATGATCACAATTATGAAATGAAATCGGTGAAAGTCTAATATAAATGCATCGTTAAGAAATGTATCAACACCCAAAGAGTCAATAATGACTTCAATGACTACCCACAGAATTAACGTCTATATATGGAGTGTCTAAGATGATAAACAAAGCATAGTCTAACTTCGGGACGCAACCCAGAAACTAAAAGAATTAACTAAGATAAGAGTGTCCCACGAACAAGAGTGTGGGCTCACCAAAAATCTGGAAATAGCAAGCTCTCCTAGTCCGCACGTGTATCATGAACTTACTCCTCAACGTTACCTGACACACTATCAAAAATAACAATAGAATGCCTGAGTACTAGACACTCAGTGAGTGTCTAAAGGGTAAAAATTGACAATAACAAAATAAGTTGGAAAAATCAGTAAAACAATATTAATGCAAAGTAGTTCGAAATCCAAAGATAGAGTACGACATCAAGATTAACAAAATTCATCAAAAGCGATCAATACGAAGAACCTATCAAGTTTAATTTACTTACTGTTATCGTATTAAGTCTTTCACTTACAAACCTGAAATCATCAACAAGACAACTTATGGGCAACCAAAGAATCAATACATGCCAACTCACGGGTGAACAATCGTTTGATACATCGGGGATTTGTCCCACGGAGGCTAACCGTCCTATGGACTAGCACAATAATAGATATATCGGGCTACGCACCTCGGAGGTCAATCGTCCTTTGGAATGACACGATAATATTTAAAGTGATACGTTAGGATCCATAACGACTAATCATCATCTGGACTAACATAACTTGCCCATACAGGCCCAAACACAAACATGTATAAATCATGGCATGGAAGCCGAATAATTCATTATGAATTATGTTCATCATCCCATCAGTAGGGGTATATCAAGTTATTAATATGTTTATAATCCATGTTTTAGTCATTAGATAAGTTTCAACTTCAACACAACTCGTTCATAGGGCAAAACACATGAAATATCTAAGCTTTCGAAATCAAGTTCAAAACATCCCTTATAAGGGTAAATCATGTTCAAAATTCAAAGCTTTGTAAAATGAGTTTCAACAATACTTTGATAGGAACAAAATCACGAATACATATATATAGTATGATACACCTAAGGTTCTATGAGGGCTTGCCCCTCACGCACATGAAACCTTGCTAAAGTTGAAAAGTATGTTCGAAAAAGAGACATACCTCTAATCCCGCTAGAATGCTACCAAACGAAATATCCAAGGTTCAACAATCACTCTACAATGGGTTTAGATGAGAAAGATTAGAACTTTAATCGTTTATATGAGCTTTCCTTAATTTTTTAAAACTAGGGCTTTTTTAAGCCTTAAAAACTTATTCTTGAACCTCATATGAATCACTCGTGCATTCTAATCTCGTAGTATAATCTATACTAGCCTAAAAGTCATCAACGAAATCAGGGAAATCGATGTTCATACCTTTTAGACGAAGTTCTACTTATTCATCCTTCTCCTCTCTTGAGTTTTCAAGAATTTAGGATTTGGAGAGCTGAAATAAGGTTAATTTGATGTTAGATTGATGTAATAATGATGAGAATTGACCAAGAACTTACCTTAAATATTTTTTGGAAGCCTTAGGGTTGTTTTCTCTCAAAACGTTGCCCAAAACAAAGTGGGGTTGAGTTATAACAAAGTTAGGATTTAAAAAAAACATCGCCCCACCATGCGATCATGCAGGTAGAAGGTCCAAATGAACAATGATCGCACACCAAGGGCAGTTCACTACCTCATGTGCACGATCGTGTAGACTACATAGTTCCCAGTAAAATAGGCATAACTCCTAGCACATAGCTCTGATTGAGATCCATAATATATGGTTGGAAAGATTTTTGAAAGACCCACAACTCTAATACATTTAGGTTTCTCAAATTCCCAACACAAAGACCCAAAAACGGGGCATAAGTGCAGTGTACCTCAGACTTAGACGAATTTAAGAGCTCTTACGAGCTTCACTATTTGGTTTGACTTCAAAACGACTATCTATCACCCAAATTCATCCCGAAGGGATTCACAAAACTAAAATATGACACATCAACACTCATTTAATTCATTCACACCTAACCCAGATTTACGAAATGTTACATCATGTCATGCTAAATAGTTAGGTATGCTGGGGGCCTTGTCCCAGCAATAGTTCAGTATTTTCATATTCATGTCAGAGGTTTCATAGACTAGTCAGTATGTCAGTTTTCAGTATTTAGATGTGCTTAGCCTTGTGGGCTACACTACTATATTTTTAGACTATTTCCGTATTTATGATTAAACAGTATTTTCAGTATTATTATTATTATCATGACTAATGCTTTACCTAAACTTTTCATGTTTTAATTTATATTTTGCATCAGTACATGTTTCATGTTGATTTAACAAGCTATGTGGTTCGCTCGGTCTCATGCAGTTAGGCACTAAGTGTCATGTTACATCCAGACCATTATTTGGGGCGTGACACCGGGTGCCTTACTCTCTTGTAACTTATCACTTCTGGACATTAACTAGAGCGCTTAGGCCCACAAGACCAACTTATGTTACTTCTGAAATCATAGGCCGACAAGGACACAACTCATAATGAACTATGTAGATGGGCCATTATCCCAACCAAGATGGAATTCAATCCAAACAATACATATATAAATGTATGTCCGGGCCGACAAGGCCGTCATAATCTACTGACATTGAAGGGCTGACAAGGACGCAAAACATAATATACATATGAAACACGTGTCTACAAAACCTCTAAAATAACTGATCGGGACAAGGCTTCGGCCTACCCGTGAAGTCTATAAACATAATCTGACAACCTGGCTATTGGACTCGGCTGCACTCCAGATGAAATGGAGTCTTACCGATCTTCCGCTGAATATCAACTCTGTCAACTGTAAGAGTTCGTCAAACAAGCTACATGAATCTGCATGCATGAATGCAGTGCCCCCAACAAAGGGACATTAGTATAAAGAAATGTACCGAATATGTATGGCAGATAACATAAGCATAATAAGCACTGAGGCTCCTGAACATAAATAAGAATATATGAAAGATACTCTGCTGGAAGAGTAGAATGAATATACTGAATACTCTAGGTCAGTTTATCGTATCACACGATTACTCTGTCTATGTCGCTAGGACCTTATCCGTAACAACTCTTTACGGATACATATACCACACCTTTTACCTATCTCAACTAGATCATAATCTGTCAAGAACGTACTTGTACGTAACACTTTATATCATGAAATAATAACAACATACAAAAGACATAAGGGTGGCACTTACACATAGCAAAGCAGATTGTCTGTAAGTCTCACTCATAGAATGAGTTAGGCTATGCATACTCATAGACCATCCATAATCAACTTTTATAGAGTGCTTATGCGTTCATCTGAAGATCGTCCATAGGGCTCATCTCTATCTATGTTGAACTACGTGTTTTATAGACCATCCATAGTCAATGTTTATGGGGCACTTATGTGTTTCATACACCGCCCATATGGATCAACTCACAAGCATAACCAACATCAAACACAACATACAATGCACAGCTAGTACTTAACAAGCCAAAGAATCAAGCCCTCTAATTATGAAAATGTTAGCATCTTACTCTCTTCTTTACTTCGCGTTTCGTTCTACTTGATTAAGTTTTCCTTAAACCATCTCTATGGTAGGCTAGTCCTTAGGGACAATCATCATAAATCGCAGATTATACTCATACATTTAGTCATTCTATACATTATACGATACTCTATTTTGTTACGTTATTTATACGAACATCATGAATTTCGTCTAACACTCATAGGCTTATCCACTTATGTACTATGTGTCTCTTCTCAATTCATCACACTATTTACATAAAGAGGTAGCCTATAATCCAACATTTGATATCCTAAAGAGTACATGCTCTTACGAAAAGCTCTACCCGTTCTTATAGTCAATGATTTACTTACATAGCTATATCACTATTGGCTCTTATACTTCATAAGACTTGTTCTATTACAATCATACGACATTTGGTTTACTCTATGAATATGTGTTTTTAATCTTTCGGTTTAGGAGGAACGAGATATGAGACAAGCTCAATCATCAGCCAACAAATACAAAACATGATGAGGCTCTATAACATGAAAGTACTCATAATAAGGGACAAATAATAGCAAGAATATGATGCTTATTTTGAAATTCGATATTTATTCGAAATCATGCCAAGAAAGAAGGAAAACGATTACATAACTTTTGTCATCTAACCGACACAATACGCAACATACTCAAGTTGTGAAATACTTCAATATACAATAAAATCACAATAGAACCTTTCGTCAACCTAGGGAAAACTAGAATACGATAATCAAGCGCCAAACTCGCCTTATAACAATAACCAATACTCCTCTATCGCTTCCTTCTTCTTTCCAGCACCTGTAACACAACATTAACAATATACTCAAGCTACTCTTCACAATTTCCAGCCACAAAATAGCTCAAAAACAACCCAAAATAGTCCAAGAGACAATAACAACACAACTAGCCACTCAACTACATATTTAGCTTTTCATCTTACAACTTGCATCTTCCAAGCATATTCAAATCATCTACTAAACTCATATAATACCTTTTCATATCTCCACCACCTAGGCATGACATGAACATCCCCTTCTACACACCACACAACACCCAACATACCAAGAACAACCTTCAAATATGCAGCACAACCATCACATCACAACTAGGCAACCCAATAATTATCCTAAAACAGCAAACAATTTACAACACTCCAATAATGATTTCCAACCTTAATCTCACAAGTTCTTCATTCAATCAACTAGCTATGACATAGATGAACTAAAACACATGGAGGAGGAGAAGATACCTTACCTTAGATGTCAAGAACAAGTCATATTTCTACCTTAGTCCAACTTGAACTTGCTAAAAACAACTTTGCTCATACAACCCATGAAGAATAAGACGGAGTTTCATATATTGAAACAAGAATCAAATAGAAATAAAACCCTTACCTACTCACCTTTAAATCTTTGAAGAAGAAGAACTAACTTGTCTCCATAAGTAGCTGAAAACGTTGTTGCACCCAGGATTCATTTGAGCAAAGTGAAGATCTAGGTTGTTAGTTATGTTTTTGCCAAAAGAAGTCATTAGGTGAAAGAAAATATGAAGTGTTGCTATCTCATAGAGGGTTGTGGGTAGATATACATGTAATTGAATGACTCATATACTTGATCATCTAAAATTATGACAAGCAAGCAACTCATTAAATGACGGGGTGGTGAAGTAAGCACCCCATTAATCCCTTTCTTTATAGATAAATAATCCATATATATATATGCATATTATCTCTAGCTTCCTATTAGATATTATAATTATTTATATAATATAAGCAAAGTGTAGTAATATAAAAGCTATGTGCTTGAAATAAATATTTTTACCCTACTTCCCGAGCTTCGTCGAAACACATTTTCTTCCATTTGTTTAACCTCTAATCTATCATGAATTTTACTTAACAATTATTTAAACTCATTATTATCCATATATAAGATCTTAACCTCTAATGGCTTTCGTTACTTTACTTATGACGCCTAATAGCGTGAAACTATGCCCCTACAAACTTTCATGTCGAGAAGACCAGAGTCTTATCTTCCATTCGATAGGGGAGAAAGAATCTTTTGAATTTCTCCATTCGGGGGGCGGACCACATATGCCCGTATTAAGACAAAAAGGTTATCTATGTCTCACTCACACAAATCCTTATCCCAGATAGGCCGCCTAGTGGGCATGATGTTTTCCTTCATTACAAAAGGATAAAATGAGTTTATATCATATTAGAGTAGATTCTCACCTACAAGTATATAGGTATCCATATGACCACCGTAGTAACCTTCTTTCATAAACATGTCCTCATTAGGGTTTGGGATGTACATGGGCTATTTATCTGGTTCGTAGAACTTCTGACGAAAGAGGTGTAGCGCTAATGCGGGAATGGTGAGCTCTTTCTCTATGTCAACCTTGAGTTGATCTCAAATTAGCTTTTGCGCTTTTTGGAACACACCGCCAAAGAGAATGGCATATTTCCTCAAATAGTCTAGAAACTCCCCCTCATACTTTCCAGTTCTGGAGAGTCACTTTCTTATGATCAACGAAGCCTTTATGCCCGAGTTCAGGGTATAAATTCTTTGAAAGTGAATCAAGCGTACCCTTTAACATATTTGAGTAGTGGAAGTAGAATATAACTCTCTTCCCTGATTTGACACTAATTTAGTAGATGCGGTTGTTCCGCATTATAGGTCTTACCTCTTCCTTCCAATTAGACGTCAGGTGCTTTAGCAAGAAAACCGCATATATACACACCCATTTTACGATCCTTTTAAGATTTATATATATATATATATATATTATCTCTAGCTTTCTATTACATATTATACGTATTTATATAATATAAGCAAAGTATAGTAATATAAAAGTTATGTGCTTGAAATAAATATTTGTACCCTATTTCACGAGCTTCGTCAAAATGCATTTTCTTCCATTTTCTTAACCTCTAATCTATCACAAAACTTACTTAACACTTGTTTTAACTCATTGTTATCCATATATAAGATCTTAACCTCTCAAGGATTTCGTTACTTTACTTACGACACATACTAGCACGAAACTATGGGGTGCAACACCCTAATCTTTATACTTGGTCGAAATGTACTTTCATTGGTTACGTTAGACTTTATACACTTTCTAACCCTATCAAATATAGTCTTAAACATTCATAAGCTTAAGGAGGACCTAGTTCTCCATGTTTACGTTAACTAATTCACGATGCACTTTAACATAAGAAAGTACGGATGTAACATAAAGGATTAGAATAACCAGAGCCTTGGAGAAACTTTGAACTACGATCTCTGGGTAAGCTTTTGATTATGATATTGTAATGTTAAATTACAACAAGAACTTAGAAAAAACATTAGTAGGAAATGTATAGTATATCTTCTTTTTTGGATGTCTTTTATAATGAAATGATTAATCCTATTTATACTTAGACTCTGGGGCGCACATTCCACAAATTATGCCCCTATTAAGATTACATATTAATATTGTAATAACGGACAATAAAGATGGTCATTAGTGCCATAAATGCTATTTTGGGAGGTGTAAGGCCATTTTTGTAATGGCCGACCGTTATGCATTGAATTGACCCGTCGTGCTCTAATCTCTAGTACTAGCGACCCTATAATACCTCCAGAGAAATATAAGAGCCTTCGGGGGGCGTTGAAAGCTGATCTGGATCTGACTCATCTTCTTTGCCACATGTCATGATAGAATTTATCCAATTGTATAATATGAATATTACCCCATACATATAGTCCCTACACTTTCGTGTGTATGCCTATATGTGTCCGGGAAGTGGATTTAAATTCCATGTACAACCCGATGAACCATAATGGTGGAAAAATGAAATGTCCCGACCATTAGATTTACAACATCAATCTTTGTAACCCAATTAAACTCTTCTGAAATGGAGGCAACCTTTCAATCACACCGATGGACATAAAGTTGTGATGTCATGATGAGAAGCATTTTTTTTTGCATTTCTATCTCTTCACTTTGCACGTGTCATGCCTTGAGCGGAGGTCGATTGGCTTTTTCATTTGCTAGGTACCGAAGCAATAATGTCTTTGCAAAACCTCCAATTATAAATACTTGATTACCTGTTAAGCTTCCCATTCTACTATTTCTTCGACATCCTTTTTATAACCAGAGCTTCAAGAGACTTCTAATTTCTGAAAATCCTCCTTATACCATTCTTTTTCATAACATGGAAAACACTCCAAACCTCTCTTCTGAAGTAATATCTTCCCAAGTTCTGATGCCGCCAGAACTTTAACCATAGTTGCTTAATCAGTTTCAGCCGTTGAAGATAATATTTCTCACCACGAGGAGGCTCCACCTAGCCGAAATCCTTCTGATAAGTCTTTCATGCCAAAAAAATTGGCATTTAGACAATGATCTCCAAGAGAAAACTGCTACTAGGGGTCAACTAAGTGGTCGAGATTCTCATGTCAGTGATTACCAATCTAGGATCATTTCTGATTTACTGTCGGTGGTGAAAGTTGATTGCCGATAGACTGATGCTGAAGTCATCATATCGGGGAGGAAGACCAAATAACTTCTTTCGACATGGGTACTCATATGTATATACATACCCCTTCTCGATGAAAATTGTTGATGGGATAGACAAGGTTATTCTTGACTTCTGTCGGTGCTACAAGGTATGCTTTGCCCAAGTGGGGCCTCAAGTTTGGAGAGCAGTTGCAAGCCTCCGATACTGTACCAATTTTGTTGGTGTAGACTTTACCCTATACCACTTGATCTGAATTTTCTCTCCGTATATCTTCTGCGACAAAATCAACAACTTGTCCCAGAAGGGTAGTAAGGCCATCCTTACCAGTCTCGACGATGATCTTGATAGAGGGTGGACGTAGAGATTCATGATTGTTGCTACTGCGCATCTTCTATCCCCCGGGCAGGCATACTATTCCAGAATGATGGAATCATGCTCGTAAGTTTTCGTTTCGTACTCCTCCTCCTTTTCAAAAAGGGTTCCTTCTGTATTAACTACATTTCTTTTTCTTTACAGGCACCCCTTAGAAACCCTCAGAAATTTCCAATCTTGCCAACTGGATTCAGAGTATTCTAGATGTTTCTACTCCGTAGTCCACGACATGGAAAAAACTTTCCAAGGATCAAAAATGGATCCCTAGCAACTACGGTAAATACACACTTTCTCCGAACAATTATCTAGATCTTAGAAGGCCTTACTCCAAAGTTTTCCTTTCGAGTTTATCCAAATCTACTTATATAGCTTCTACTTCTGAGGTGTCGGATGATGCGGCCATGGCAATCTAGATTATTCAACAAGCCCAAGAACGCAAATGACTCTGCAATGATTCCTCTTCAAGCTCCCGACTCAATTCTAAATGTTTCAAAAGAAAAAGGCCTGACAGAACCGATCGACATACTTCCGGTGCTCTTGGTATAGTAGATCTTTCCACAGACACCTTTCCAGTGGTAAAACTAGACAACGGGGGCATGATGATGAAAACAGCCCCTGGAAAAAAAGGAGTTGAGGTAGCATGGTTATTCGTGGAGATGGATATGGTTGGACACGGAGTTACTCGGTCGAGATCTTCATTTACCCCATCGGCTCTGGCGCTGCTATTCGGAGTGCCCCACTATCTTCTTTCGCTGCTTTAGCTCCTTTCATGTTGTAGAATTCTAGAGATCCTGAACTAGAAGCTTCTCTGGCCATTCAACCTCCATCAGCTTTAAGTCAACAAATAAGATCACCTTCTCCGGAACATCACCCTTCACCATATAGGGAAGAGTTAGTGAATAAGTATCCAGCTCCGATTGGAGAACCTGAAGAGTTCAGGACCATCACTTTCCATATTTCGGCTAAATGTCATCTGCTGTCTAAGCCTATGGGAGTGGCTAACTACATGAAGTATGTGGCTACGGAGAAAGACTGGAGGATGACTCGTGAAATCTATGGGGAGTGTACTATCAACGAAGGCATGTATGCCACTGCTAAGGTAATTTCCCTTTTTTTTTTGCATATAATACTTCTTCCTCGTTTACATCCTGAAATTTTAATTTTCTTCCAGGCCAATTTCCTCTGCAACAAAAAGATTCAAAGGATGATTGAGGAGAAGTTAGCACTTGAGAATGAAAGGGAAAATGTTGTGGATCAGATGTTGGAGTTGAAAGCTAAGCTTGCCAGAGTTAATAAACTGGAAACAATTCTTTCTTAATCGAAAGAAGATAAAGAGGTTTTCAGACAACAAGCCGACCTTCTCCAGAATCATGTGGATGATTGGTAGAAGAAATGGACCAAGGCTAATGATTCTATCTCTTATATGACGGCGTGCCTATCTAGTCTCGACTCTCGAGGTCGATGTGCAAACCGTTACCAAGCACTTTCAAATAAATAATGTTGAAGTAGAGGCTATGAAAGAAATAATTTCCTTTATTATTTTCATTAATTGAAAGGTATATATACAAGTTACATATTTCCATAATATGAGAATACTATTCGTATTCTACTCCTAAAACTTTATTCTACCATAATTCTAACTATACAATTATGGTAAGTGTACAAGACTAATTAAGATAACCTTTACACTAAAATATACCACAAATATGCATACCAAATATATAACCTGCCTGTGATGGGCCATTCTGTCCGAGATGGGCATTCTGTCCGAGATTACCCGTGATACACTTGTGTATATCACGGGTATATTACCTTGTTTAACACACCCCCGCAGTCATAGCGGGCGGTCTTCGAACGCTGAGACTGTCCCTAAAATCTTCAATTTGATATCGTGACGGGACATGACAGACGCGTACCTGACCTCGAGCAACCTTTTCGCAGACAAAGTGTATGTCCATCTCGATATGCTTAGTGCGTTGGTGCTGAACCGGATTACCCGAAAGGTAAATGTCACTAATATTATCGCAATACACCAAGGTTGCCTTCAGAATGGGACAATGAAGCTCTAATAGTAAATTACGTAATCAACATGATTCCGAGACCACATTAGCTACCCCTCGATATTCAGCCTCGACACTTGAGCGGGATAGTGTCGCCTGACGCTTCGCAGACCAGGAGACCAAGTTGTTGTCAATGAACACACAATAGCCAGACGTAGACCGTCTAGTGTCGGGACAACCACCCCAATCAGCATCTGTATACGAGACAAGTGTGGCCGTCGAGGAAGGATATAAATGTAAACCATAGTCAAGTGTTCCCTGAATATACCGAATGATGCGTTTGAGCGCATCCATGTGCTCAATTCTGGGATCATGCATGAACAAACACATCTGCTCGACATCATATGTAATATCTGGTCTCATAAAGGTAAGATACTGAAGGGCCCCTGCAAGACTGCGTTAGCGAGTCGGATCCTCGTAGGGTATACCAGTCGCGGCACCAAGCTTGGGTTTTGTATCAACTGGAGTGGAAGTGGACTTATAGGATGACATCCCAGCCCTTTCGATGATCTCAGCTGCATACTTCCGTTGAGACAAGAACAATCCATCAGAATGACGAGTGATGTCAATCCCAAAAAGTAACTCAAGGGCCCTAAGTCTTTCATAGCAAACTCAGAGCTGAGCATGATCATGATAGACTGGCGTAAGGCATCTGTAGAGGCAGTCAAAATGATATCATCCATATACAACAGAATGTAGGCCAAAGACGAACCACGACGGTAGATGAACAAAGAATTATTTGACTTGCTGTGAGTGAACCCAATAATCGAAATATAGTCAGCAAACCTTATATATCAGGCCCGTGGAGACTGCTTAAGCCCATATAAGGACTTCTTCAACAAACAGAACTTCAAGAGATGACAATAAAAACTGTTATTCTATCTGACTGTTATGGGAATGACATGTTTCCTAACAGAAGATCCTCCACAAGCTGGAGATAAAATGGGCCCTTCGCCTTCCGAAATGGGTGAAGGGGGCCTAGGTATCCATGTCATTAATGGCATGAAGATGGTTCTTGATGCATGGAGTCATAGTGATTTCATGTGTAAGAATTACATATTGAACTGCTTGTCAGACCCTCTCTACACGGTGTATTGCACAGTTGGCACTGCTAAAGAGTTGCGGGAGAAGCGATAAAAGAAGTACAACGCACAAGATGCAGGTACTAAGAAATTCATCGTTGGGAAATTTCTGAAATTTCAAATGGTGGATAGTAAGATAGTGATGTCCCAAGTTCAGGAATTCCAAATGATTTTACATCACATGGATTTGGAAGGTATGAAGCCAAACGAGCAGTTTTTAGTTGCATCACTGATTGAAAAGTTACCTCCTTCGTGGAATGAGTTTATGAGCTACTTAAAGCTCAAGACAAAGGATATGACCTTTGAAGAACTTATTATCAAACTCCAAATTCAGAAAGATAATAAGAAGGCCTTGCCAAGGGGTAAACAACCTGCTTAGGCAAAGGCAAATCTGGCTGAGGCCAAAGAGAACCTAAGCAAGAAGCGCAAGTTTCAGAAAGACGACAAGACCCAAGCAGCGGAGAAGTTCAAAGAAAACTGTCACCACTGTGGGAAACCAGGTCACATGATCAATGACTGCCGCAAGCTCAAGACCGAGCAACAAGAGAAGGCAAAAGCTAAGGGCAAGGCTTAGGTTAACGTTGTCAAGGACCAGCTTCTGGACGACACGATTGAGGAGTTCTCAGCGGTGGTGCTAGAAGCAAACCTGGTTGAGAATCCTATGTAATGGTATATGGACACAGGTGCGACAAGACACATCAGTTCTAATAGAGATGCTTTCTCCACTTATACACCGGTTACAAACAAGAAGCTGTTCATGGAAATAAGTATATCCCATTAATTTATGACTCAAACAATTGGGCCCGCATATCGAAAATGTCATTTCCACACACGTGCACACGTAGTGTCAAGTATCGCAAATTTCATTAGTGAAAGAGATATTGGTACGTATATAATACGTTTGAGACATAGAATTATGGACTGTTGTTGGCCAAATGACAAAAAATTCCACGTTGGTAAATGAAGGAAGAAGTGTACAAAGTGTAAAATAAAATGAGTCTGAAATTGCCTCGGAGCCGTGAAGGGTCGCGACACCACACCGTCGGGCGCCGCGGCGCCTCCCAAGCTGCGCTGCGGCGCAAATTGGCTGAACAGTTACTGGAGCCGCGGCGCTTCGGAGTCAGAATGCTGCGACAGGAAGTTGGAAAAATCTGACCTTTGGGCTGGTTTTGCAGCATTGACTCTCCATTACTTGCTACATAAATTCAGCCATTATTTGGCTGAATGTAACCCTCATTCAAGTGACATTACATGGCTATTGAAGGCCATTCGTTGGCTAGTTGAGGGGTCTTCTACTTACACTGTAAATTGAGGCTTTTGGCTCAATTGAAAGACTACACTCAACACTTAGAAAATATTTTACAGATTTTCAGAGTTCATATTCTTCCTCTCTAGCAAAATTACTATATTCAAAGTTCTTCAAGAGTAACACTTGAGTTTTCTTTGCTCACTTGTTAAAGTTGTTGTTATATCTTGGGAGACTATTGCTCAACACCGTAAAAGGAGACATACGGGGCAATCTTGTCTTAAAGAAAGAGCGTCATTACTCGACTCAGCGAATCACACAAGCAATCGGTTAAGGTTTTGATTTCCAGTTTTATTGTAATAATATATTTATCCTTTCTACTATTGTAATAGTTACTTACTTCCCGTTCCTTACAACAATTGTATCCCAATAATTTTAAGATAAGATTTTATTGTAAGTAACTAAGTTAGAAAGATGATTGGTATAAATCAAACTACTTCTGATTCTGCTGCTGCTGCTCAAGGCAATCCCTATGCCTTCCCACTGCTCAAGGCACTCCTAATGCCTTTCCGGTTGCTCAAGGCTCATCCAACGCCTTTGCTGCCACTCAAGGGAATGTTGTCGCTCCTCTACCCGCTGGAATTCATCATGAACGCCCTGAAAAGTTCATGGGGTCAAACTTCAAGAGATGACAATAAAAAATGTTATTCTATTTGACTGTTATGGGAATGACATGTTTCCTAACAGAAGATCCTCCACAAGCTGGAGATGAAATGGGCCCTTCGCCTTCTGAAACGGGTGAAGGGGGCCTAGGTATCCATGTCATTAATGGCATGAAGATGGTTCTTGATGCATGGAGTCATAGTGATTTTATGTGTAAGAATTACATATTGAACTGCTTGTCAGACCCTCTCTACACGGTGTATTGCACAGTTGGCACTGCTAAAGAGTTGTGGGAAACCAGGTCACATGATCAATGGCTGCCGCAAGCTCAAGACCGAGCAACAAGAGAAGGCAAAAGCTAAGGGCAAGGCTTAGGTTAACGTTGTCAAGGACCAGTTTCCGGACGACACGATTGAGGAGTTCTCAGCGGTGGTGCTAGAAGCAAACCTGGTTGAGAATCCTATGTAATGGTAGATGGACACAGGTGCTACAAGACACATCAGTTCTAACAGAGATGCCTTTTCCACTTATACACCTGTTACAAACAAGAAGCTGTTCATGGAAATAAGTATATCCCATTAATTTATGACTCGAACAATTGGGCCCGCACGTCGGAAACGTCATTTCCACACATGTGCACACGTAGTGTCAAGTATCGCAAATTTCATTAGTGAAAGAGATATTGGTACGTATGTAATACGTTTGAGACATAGAATTATGGACGGTTATTGGCCAAATGACAAAAAATTCTACATTGGTAAATGAAGGAAGAAGTGTACAAAGTGTAAAATGAAATGAGTCGGAAATTGCCTCGGAGCCGTGAAGGGTCGCGACGCCACACCGTCGGGCGCCGCGGCGCCTCCCAAGCTGCGCTGCGGCGCAAATTGGCTGAACAGTTACTGGAGCCACGGCGCTTCGGAGGCAGAATGCTGCGACGGGAAGTTGGAAAAATCTGACCTTTGGGCTGGTTTTGGAGCATTGATTCTCCATTACTTGCTACATGAATTCAACCATTATTTGGCTGAATGTAACCCATCATTCAAGTGTCATTACTTGGCTATTGAAGGCCATTAGTTGGCTAGTTGAGGGGTATTCTACTTACACTATAAATTGAGGCCTTTGGCTCAATTGAAAGACTACACTCAACACTTAGAAAATATTTTACAGATTTTCAGAGTTCATATTCTTCCTCTCTAGCAAAATTACTATATTCAAAGTTCTTCAAGAGTAACATTTGAGTTTCCTTTGCTCACTTGTTAAAGTTGTTGTTGTATCTTGGGAGACTATTGCTCAACACCGTAAAAGGGGACATAGGGGCAATCTTGTCTTAAAGAAAGAGTGTCATCACTCGACTCAGCAAATCACACAAGCAATCGGTTAAGGTTTTGATTTCTAATTTTATTGTAATAGTTTGTTTATCCTTTCTACTATTGTAATAGTTACTTACTTCCCGTTCCCTACAACAATTGTATCCCAACATCATTTTATATGACACAATTTGCTGCTTAGATATGAATTTTACTCTATTTCTTCTATTTTAATTTATTTGTCTTGTTTTTTTTTTACCTATTTTTAAAAATATCTCTTTTCTAATTTGATAATTCTAACATTCTATATAGTATATTTAAGATTACTAAATTAAAAAATATTATATAATTATATAAAATTTTAATTTAAAATTAATATATTACATACAGTTTTATCCCGCATTTCTGCGTAAAGCTGTTTAGTTTTGAGAAAATACTACCACTAGTATTGATGAAATGAAGCCTCCAAGGGCACATGCGAGTTGGTAAGTGACAAGGTGATTGGGGTACAACCACTCCGACGTCGCTGGTTCGAATCCGTGTGGTGACAGTCTTTGCTGAAATATTGCAAGGGCTGTTGCTGGGTTCGTGTTCCGTTGGTCCTCTCCCTTGCAGGGCTGCCACTCGCGCATATCCCTCGATTTACATTCCACCTGGCCAAATAGTCTCTGGTACAGGTGAGGGATTTCGCATCCGAGACTTTCCCCTTCACAAAGTATTGATGAAATGAAAGAGCTACTAGTGTTTTTTTCCGTTCTACACGTTTTGTACACAAATTAAAATGTATTTTTTGTTTGTATCGGACGGGGAGAGAAAGAGAAAAAAGGCACGTAAATACGTAAGAAGAAGCAAGATTGAAACGCCCCAGGGGCACAGGCGAGTTGGTAAGTGGTAAGGTGATTGTGGTACAATCACTCAGACGTCGCGAGTTCGAATTCGTGTGGTGACAGTCTTTGCTGAAATATTGCAAGGGTTGTTGTTGAGTTCGTGTCCCGTTGGTCCTCTCCTTGCAGGGCTGCCACTCGCGCATATCCCTCGATTTACATTCCACCTAGCCAAGAAGCCTCTGATACAGATGGAGAATTTCGCATTCGGGACTTTCTCCATCACAAAGAAGCAAGATTGAAACACGTCACTTCATAATTTTGAATAGTTCATCTACAAAGTTGACGTGGCAATCATGCAAGTGTATATCAGAACTCCTTTTATGAGCTGTTCCAAAGGGACCCACACATCCTAGTAACGTGGAGGAAAAGAAAAAGGCCTTCAAATTCCAAAATCTTAACAAGAATAAAATAACACTATATCCATTTCATTGTTGGCTTTCCTTACTTTTTTTCTATTCTATTTTCCCCTTTTGACACGGTAACCTGGTACTAAATTTTTGAGTTGGCATGAATTGATTAACCTCTCCTTATCTTATTAATTTTTAAGTCGTGACGTGAAAGAAACACTTAATTCTTTTCATTCTAAATCATAAGTATTTCTTTTTTACTTTAGATTAGAAGTTGTCAAAAATGTTTGATGTGTTCTGTTTATACACCAAATTTAAGAATTTAACTACGTTAATAAATTCGATTAAATGCTTATGTAATAATCTTCTGTCTACTTAATTATTTTTTCAACCTTTCCTGAAAACAGTTTATTATAACTAAAATGCCATTTTAGAGCAAAATTGTCACGAGTTTGATTGGGAGATTCTTCTTTCCTCTTCAATTAAAATGAAAAAGTAGTAATAAGTTTAAAAATATATTCAAATGATCTTGTATGAAAATATATTACTAAGGGGTCGTTTGTAAACTGATTTAGAGGTGAGTTTTGTAGGTATTAAATCTTGTACAGTTAATATTATATTTGGTAGTTTGTTAGTAAATTATATATATATAAAATATGATATTTGATTTGTAATTTAGAAATTCACATCACTAATACTATATATATATATATATAGTATTTTATATATAATAAAAAATAAAATAACAAATATATAAGTAAATTCTATTAACTAATTATTTTATAAAATAATATATAAAAGTATCTCATAATTAATCTCTATATTATTATAACTTCATAACTCTAGAGGGCGGAAAGAAAAGTATAATAGAAAAGTTAATCAAAAGGGTACGTAGCTGGAAGGGAATGGAAAATAGGAAAGTAGCTTAGCTACCTAACTTTCATTTTATTGACTAAAATTCCAATTCGCACATTATAATTTTCTTCCTATTTTTTATTTCTCCTACCCTATATAATAAAAAAAATGAAAAGTAGGAAGGACGAAAAACCACAGTGACAAAGAAACATATTATATGCTAAAAAAAAAGAAAAGAAGCAAACCTTACCAAAAAGGCAAGTCTTTCCAGTCATTCACGTGCATTCAGTGGTTTATTAATAGTAACTGTGACAGATCGGTTACCCAGAAATAGTACGATGTAAATGAATATAAAAAAAAAAGGTAAATCTTTTGGGGACAAAAATATCTTTTTTTTTCAAAGAGAGACAAAAAGAAAGAAGAAACCTGAAAGGTTGTGGTGTTCACCTATTCAATATTTTTTTGGTTTACAAATACAAACCCAACTTCTTTAAATCCCTTTACTGTCTCTCTTTCTTTCCCCTAATTATTGATTCTTAATACAAACACCTAAATCAACTCCCAAATTCAAAGATTGTTGCCACCCAAACTTCACCTTTACATTTACAACACCCATATTCATTCTTGAATTCAAACTTCACCATATCATTGATACCCCATAAAAGAAAAAAAACATTACCTTTACATTCACAACAACCCCAATATTCATTCGTGAACTCTAACATCACCATATTGTTTGACACCCCAAAAAAGGGTATTTGTTATCTATGGATGGTCTATGTTTAACAGGTGGTATACAAGGTATGGTGGGTCCCATCGCCGTCGCCGGAGCTTTAGATGTACGCGCCGCCGTTGGCCGTACATCGACGTCCATGTCGGTGGAAAATCCATGTAGAAATAAGTCATGGGGTTTTTCATTTAGGTACCCACTTCGATCTTTTTGGTCTGGAAGTAAAGGAAGGTGTGATGCTATAGCTGCAGACGACGCTGTATTGATGGATGAGAAGGATGAGAAAGTAATTGAGGAGAAAGATGAAGGGCATAATGGTAATTGGGTATTGAATATATTGCATGTTAGGTCTATGAGTAAAGAAAAGGATGATGTAGGTGGTGTTGAAGAATTGGTGGAGGGACAAAGTGGTGATGATAGTGAAGGGTATAATAGTAAATGTGATGGTGGGGATGAAGAATGTGAGGGGTGTTGTGTAGATGATGATGATGAAAGATTTAAGTTTGATAGGAATTCATTTTCTAAGTTGCTTAGAAGAGTGTCATTGGCTGAAGCTAGACTATATGCTCAGATGTCTTATTTGGGAAGTTTGGCTTATGGAATACCACAAATTAAGGTAAATTCTTCTTAATCTTTTTTTGATTGAGACATACTAGTTGCTATTGTTGTTTAATTTCTGACCCCATGTGAAAAAAATGAGGTCTTGTTAATGGAGAAATGAGTAGATAAGTGATTGGATTAATGTATTACATAAATGATGGAATATTGTATATGTAGATCTGATTTTAGTGCTTTTTTTTTTTAGTGTTCTGAGGTTCAAAGGTCTCAAAAGGTGTGATCTTTAGCTTTAGAGGTGTTGTTATGCATGATTAAACTTTGACATGGGTTTTAGGGAATCAAAACTTTTATCCAGAATCTTGAAATGACTTCTTTAGCTGAACCTTGAAATCTGGATTTGAAGACACTTGGAAAGGACAACTATGTTTTCATGATAGTTTTGTGTTTTATATTGCTTATACAAGCTTTAACATTGTTCTATGATTGTTGCAAGTTTTTGTCAAGATCACACTTCATTGTGCATTAGGTTATGAGTATGACAACTTGATATTGGGTTTATTTCTGTTTATCTTAGAAGCATTGTCATCTGGAAGCCATGTCAATTTCATGTTCCTGTTTTTGTTGTGCAGCCAAAAAATTTATTGAGGAATCATGGATTGCGATTTGTTACGTCTTCATTTGAGAAAAAAGAACAGGCATTGAAAGCTGAGAAAGAGAAGGCAGCAGCTGAAGACCAGGAGAAGAAAGAGAATGAAGTATCTCAAACTCAGGTAGAAGAAGAAAACACTACAAATTCAGTAGAAGGGGATGGGAAGACGACCAGCGGGAACAGGATAAGTGCATCGACGGCTTACCATATAGTTGCCTCAGCCGCGTCTTATCTGCACTCTCATACAAAGAGCACTCTTGCATTTAAATCTTCCAAGACAAATAAAAATTCATCCGTAACAACCATCGGACGTGATGACAATATAGATGCAATGAACAGGGAAGTTGCTTCTTTTATGGCGACCAGTGACTCGGTGACGTCAGTAGTTGCTGCAAAGGAGGAAGTAAAACAGGCTGTTGCGGATGACTTGAATTCAAATCATTCTTCACCCTGTGAATGGTTCGTATGTGATGATGATCAGAGCTTGACAAGATTTTTTGTAATTCAGGTATGCTGGGTGGCCAATTTTGTTCGTATGTGATGATGCGTTTCTTCTCCATTTTGTTGCTTGTTCTTGTTGCTGAATTTGATTTTTTAATTACTTGCAGGGATCAGAGTCCCTAGCATCATGGCAAGCAAATCTACTCTTTGAACCTATTCAATTTGAGGTATCTATCGAATTAATAGATGCTTGCTAGAATTTTAGACTATGCTCTGTTTTCTAGTCCGACTGTGTTGTCGCGCTTGCATAACTCGACATGTACTTTCCTGATTGCCTAGTAAAATATTATGACAATACATTGATGGAGAGTTGTGATTTCATATTTTATTTTAGGGTCTGGATGTGATGGTCCACCGAGGTATTTATGAAGCTGCAAAGGGCATGTATGAACAAATGCTGCCAGAAGTACGTTTACACCTTAAATCTCACGGCAATCATGCCAAGTTCCGTTTCACTGGCCATTCGCTTGGTGGAAGTTTATCATTGCTCCTCAATCTCATGCTGTTCATAAGGGGAGAAGTTCCCCCGTCTTCCTTGCTTCCTGTTATAACTTTTGGTGCACCATCAATAATGTGTGGAGGAGACTGCCTCCTTCGCCGCCTTGGCTTGCCTAAGAGTCATTTGCAGGCAATCACAATGCACCGAGACATTGTACCCCGAGCCTTCTCTTGCAATTATCCCAATCACGTCGCAGAATTTCTTAAAGCTATCAATGGAAACTTCCGGAACCATCCATGTCTTAATAACCAGGTAGGAACCTATAGTTTCACAAGTCGTAAGTTCCTTGTTTGTCTTTCATGTTCTATGGTTTCTCATGTTTGTTTCTTTTATCAACAGAAGTTATTGTTTGCTCCAATGGGGGAGTTCTTAATTCTACAGCCGGATGATAAGTTCTCTCCAAACCATGACCTGCTACCTTCAGGTTCTGGTCTGTATCTAATGAGCTATCCCGTATCAGATTCAACGGAGGCGGAAAAACAAATTCAAGCCGCTCAGGCCGTGTTTTTAAACTCGCCTCATCCACTTGAGATCCTAAGTGATCGCTCTGCCTATGGTTCTGGAGGAACAATAAAAAGAGATCACGACATGAACTCGTACTTAAAATCAGTAAGAAACGTAATTCATCATGAGGTGAACAACATCAGAAAAGCTAGGAGGAGGCACAGGCGCAGAGTTTGGTGGCCGTTGGTCTCACCAAGCGGGGTCAATGCTGGTATTGTGGTTAGAAGGTACGTCGAATCGGGTAATATGAGACATGGCCAGATCAACTTTGCTGGCATTTTACAAAGTGGGAAAGAGTCGTTGAAGCGTTTTAGTACGCTAGTTGCATCACAGCACATGCACTTGCTTGTGGTGCTTTTGTTTCCTGCAAGGTTGCTTGTTGTGGGGACATTCAGCATGTTCAATTTTCGTTGAATTGCCAGAAACATTGGACATGTAAAGGAGGATTAGATGATTCTTTATTCTTTGACAACTAATGTTCCCTGGTTTTAATGGAAGAGGGGAACTTTCCTGGATGAAAGAAAATCCAAATATTAGTATTAGTATATAGATTTACAATTTGGATTATTTGATCAAAGCTGTAGCGCATTATTATTCCATTTATGAAATGCAAAGATGTATACTTGAATATGTGTGGTGGTAGTAATGATATAGTCTATTCTCAAATGGATGTTCAACTTTGCATCATAATTCATAAGAATCATATGCATTCGGGGCGAATACACATTACTAGTTTTAGTTTACGTGCGTTCACGTGTCGATAAATTAATAAAATTATACAAAAATAATACATTATGTAAATAGCGATGAATGTTAGAATAGATGTAACATTTCATTTAAATGAAAAAATAATATTATTACATTAACTAAAATTATTGAATTACGTGTTGTAAGTATTTAGGTTTTCCTTCTCTGTATTTTAATTTTTAAATATGTAGTGCTGAGTTATAATTTCCATTAATATTATACTGGTTGCTTTACTCTTTTGGCAAATTATTTTTGTTTGTACTGATGGACATACAAAGCTAGCACTTCTATCAAATGGCTCAAATTTAGATTGATAGGATCCTCCTTGGTCCTTTTTATAAATATAACTAAAATATTTGCTTGTTTGGAATCTTTCGTGCTTGTAATTCTATTGTGATAAAAAAATTAAAATGTTTCCTTATTTTCTTGATTTAACTTGACATGAAAAGAGCTTAATGTGGAATCAAGTTTGTGCCGTGAACACATTGATAAAAATAATCCAATTTAATCTGCTCTCAAGACATGATATTTTGTAAATTTTATGGTATGCATATACCATATACACACACTCATATTATTTAGATGAATAAAAAAGGTGAAATGTGGGTTCAACATCTCCTCTCGAAATTCACCGGACTTCGTAGCTTGAAAGAACATGTCCTTTTCATTTTCCCTATGCTGAGGTAGCACCAACAAATCATTCCATCAAAGTTCCTATTGACATACATAAAAATATAGGGATGCCCTTGATGATTATAGTTGACTTATCGAAGTATATTCATCTAATGCATTCGATCTCCACACACTTTTAGTTTCACAGAAAAAGTGGAGTGCCACGTTCCAGATGTTTGACTCGCCTACTTATTAATTCAATTCTTTTTGTCCGTTCAGTTATTGACTCGGCCCTTTTTAATTCGCCCAATTTAGCACGTTTAAAAGTTTATTTGATATATGTCTCAAATTGATCCAAAACAAATCTTGTCAAATTATTTTTAGAAAGTTCTCTTTTAGTTGATATATTATCTATAGTAATAATAATAAAATATTTTATTAGGTAATTAAACATTATAAAGAAATTAAAACATAGTGAAAATTGAATGGGTTGGATTGTTAGTAAAAGACCACACAGCTAAGTTTACCTCTTAGAAAGCAAACTGTCCATGATATACTTGGAGGTTTGGAGAATATTTTGTATCATAAATTTGTAATTAATTAACATTGTATTCTTTCCATAATTGTAGAATTCTTGTACAACTAGAATATGAATATGATTTTCCATATTATGAAAATTGTAAATTATATATATACCCTTTCATTAATGAGAATAATCAAGAGATTATTTCTTTCATGGTATCAGAAGTCTAGGTCTCATATTTTCCTCTCAAATTTCCGTCCAAACAGTCACGGTTTCGAGCACTTCTTCTCAGTTTTCGTGCCCGGATTTGTTTTTTTTTTCTCTTCCCAAATTTTCTTCCAAATCCCTTCCTCACGTCGTTCATTGCTCTTATGGCTAAGAACACATTTCACCCTGCCTTTACTGTTTCTAAAATCAAGAATCACATCCCTATCATTCTTGAAATAGAAAACGTTCAATACGCGACGTGGGCTGAACTATTCAAAGTTCACGCACGTTCGCATCAAGTCCTCCACCACATAATTCGCTCGGACCCTGCGGATACGGAGGTACCTAAACCCGAGGATGACCCTAAATTGTGGACGATCCTTGATGCTACCGTTCTTCGGTGGATTTACTCCACTATCTCTACCGACCTGTTGCAAACGATTATCGAACCAAACGCTACGGCGATTGCGGCTTGGAATAGAGTGCGTGATATATTCCAAGATAATCAAAATTCTCGTGTTGTTACCCTTGAGCAGAAATTCTCCCACGTCCATATGGAAGAATTCCCCAACGTTTCAGCATACTGCAAAAGGTTAAAAGAATTGGCGGACCAACTCCGCAACGTTGGTGCGCCCATTACAAACGATCGTCTTATCCTTCAAATGGTCGCAAGCCTATCTGAGGCCTATAGTGGCGTCGGTACGCTTCTTCATCAGAGCAGTCCTCTTCAGCATTTTTATCAGGTCCGCTCCATGCTCACACTCGAAGAAGCCGGATTGGCTAAGAAAGCGACCATTGGGGCCACTCCTGTCGTCATGATAACCGAATCCAACTTTTCTCCGTCCGTCTCCAACAGTTCTGGCCAAAACCGCAACAACGGTGGCGGCAAAAAAGTCAAAATCGCAAAAATAATGGTAAAAATCATGGCGGAAATCGAGGTGGAAATAACGGGGGTGTCAATGGGCCTCGGGGCAGTGGGCCGCAAGCCAACTGGCCACAACCCTGGGTCCCATGGGCGTGGAACTGGGCCAGTGGGCCCAACATCCCCTATTACCCACCACATGCTCCGTATCCTACATGGGCTTAATTTCAGAATTCTGGCAGGCCCAGTCCATCAGCCCATTACTGGAACCCGAGAGCTACTGATGGGCCTGGGAAGCAAGCCGGCGTGCTTGGGCCTTGACCCCACCAGGCCCACCATGCCGCGAGACCCACCTCTACAGACATTGAAGCCGAGATGCACACACTTAGATTAGATCCCTCGGACGCAAATTAGTACATAGACACCGGAGCCACTACCCACATGACGTCCGATCAAGGTACTCTCTCGTCTTATTCCAATTTGAGCAGTAATCGTGTGTATAATTGTTGGTAATAGTAATTCAATTCCAATTCGTGGTTACAGTCATAAAACTGTCCCCCCCATCCACCTCTTGTCTTGAAAAATACATTTCATCCCACTAAATTGATTAAAAATTTGGTGTATGTCCGTCAATTCACCACTGATAATTTCGTTTCTGTTGAATTTGAGCCCTTTGGGTTTTTTGTGAAGGATTTCAAGACGGGGATTCCTCTCATGAGGTGTGATAGTTGGGGAGATCTTTATCCAATCACGCCCATCTCCGGTCTCTCGAGTCCAGTCTTGCCATCATCCTTTGCAGCCCTTGCTCCTTCCTTGTGGCATGCTCGTCTAGGTCATCCGGGTCATCTATTTTGTCTTCCTTAGATAAAAATAATTTTATTTCTTGTAAGGGTACGCGTAGTACTTTGATTTGTCAATCTTGTTCTTTAGAAAAAATTGTTAGATTGTCATTTGTAGATTCTAATTCTCGTACTTTAATGTCATTTGATATTATTCATTTCGTCCATTTTAATCCACTCAAGTTCATCAGAATGCACCAATTTGACGCTCCTAATTTTACATTCTAGCAGCACCTGAAATTAGTTCACAATAGAAATAGAGAGAGAATTATCTCATAAAATTAATTATAAAAATATTTCACATGTTGTAGAGTTAAAAAGAAAGATTGCTCCCAGGGGCACAGGCGAGTTGGTAAGTGGCAATGTGATTGGGGTACAACCACTCCGACGTCGCGGTTTCGAATCCGTGTGGTGACAATCTTTGTTGAAATATTGCAAGGGTTGTTGCTGGGTTCGTGTCCCGTTGGTCCTCTCCCTTGCAGGGTTGCCACTCGCGCATATCCCTCGATTTACATTCCACCTGACCAAGAAGCCTCTGATAGAGATGGGGGTTTCGCCTTCGGGACTTTTCCCCCCACAAAAAGTTAAAAAGAAAGATTCCTTAACACCATAGATACAATACTTGATTGCTTACATATTTAGGAGAAAAAAGAAATAATGATAGTCACATTGTTTATTTATTTATTAGGGTAGGCTCTGTGAACATAACGTCAAGTAATGATTTGAAAAAAGCAATGATGCACTATTTTCAGATGCATAGTTGTAATAACACCAATAGAACTTATAACGCCAAATAAATTAATCGAAGAATTATATAAGAATTTCTCAAGCAGATTAACATATTACACACTACCTTGAAATAAATGGTTACGGTGGAACTAAAATTATCTTGAATTTGATGGTGTCACTCTTTCCATACACAATTAGTGCACCTGAAAATAAACTAAAATATTATCAGTATATTTTCTGACAGAAAAAATAAATATATCGACAAAGAAAGTTCCCTTCTCTAGGTTCTCTTGTTGTTGTATGGAAGAGTTCTATTATGAACCAAAAACAAACATTTTAAGTTCTTCAAGAATCCGTATATATCTGTTAACACTCAAATTTTTTTTTAAATGTTTAGCCGAATCAAGTGACAGCCGAAAGTGAAAATCTCAAAATGAGCAGACAACATAATTCTAAGTCGATAACCGAACTGACTCGTAGCCGAATTTATTAGTCCTATCCCTCAGCTAGAAAAGCTTCATCGGCTATTACAGTAGCCTGGCAGAGTCATAATTTCGAGGAAACGATTGAGACTCACACATATTTGGACGCCTCGAAGACCAAGTCAAAGAATCTTCTAGACCCCAAGAAACGGTAACAACCAGCAACAGCTAGAAGGAAGTGACATTAATCGTGCAAGAGTAAAACAAGGAGTAAAAAAATCGACACCACCTCCTCATAGTTGGCTAGTGGATTTAGTGGGTAATTTAGTGGCTAACATAGAGGGATCACGTTTTATTTTTCTTCTACTATAAATATAGGATCATTTGTACAAAGTAGATACGACCAATCAATCAAACAATTGATTTTACATATCTTCATTTTATCTTTATCGTCTTTACTGCACTTTACCTGTATTTATGTTTCTTACCACTTAGTTACTCAACCACCATCCTAACGCTTTCTGGAGTAGTTGGGGAACCCATTGCTGGAAGTTAGAGTTCCGCTTCCAGCCGAAATCGCTTAGTTAAGGAATCAATTTGTCATCCGATTTCGTCAGCCGATTGACGGTAGACATTTCAGACGGGAACAAATTTGGCACGCCCAATGGGACCATAGGTGACTCCATAGAAAAGTTTGATTCTCCAGGTCAGGATCACGCTTAGCGTATGGGACTAAGGTCTGGTAAGAAGATGAACCCAGAGTTTAGTCCACATCCTAAACAGAATCGTCCCAAAAGGAACAACGAGCCACCATTTTCCTCGGGTATGCCTACATCGGTTGATACCCCTCCACTTCATCCATCAACCCAAGCTGTGGGTGAAATTAGGCAACATGAAGGTCCAACTGTCATGACCACATCATTCATTAGACAACAGATTGACTTAGGCATCCACGACATTATGTACCAGGTTTCCAAATAGTTGGCTGACATTGTCAAACAAATGGTGTATAATGAAGTTCAGCAGGTGAGGGAACTAGAAACCAATCGACTGCATCCAGGAGAATGTTTGGCTAGTTCTGCCATCTCTCTGACTAGTGGTGCTGTGCAACATGCAACTGTGACTCCAGGTGATGTTCCTCAGCCGAATGTGTATCAGTCAGTACCTACTCAGGTACAGCCGGTAGCACACCTAGGAGCACAAGCCCAATCACTTGGTAACCAGTCTACTGTATGGTTGCCACCAAACGTTGGGGGGGAAACTGTGCCACTCGACCAAGCGGTATGGGCAGATCAATATGGCTCGGAGACTAGTTCAGGCATCCGAACATCTTGGGTTGCCACCCGTTATGTCGTACGCTCCTGCAAATGGCCCTACGGTACAGACGACCAATGTTGGCCAGCCGAATTGGCAGTCGGTGGCCCCTGACTATGACCCTGCTCGACTATCTGGTGGCGCTGTCTACAGTGGGAAACCATTCCAACAGTCACAACCGGTACTCAATCCATACCATCTAAGAAGCGCAAACTTTCCAAGAACGATTGATGTCCGGGGAGAGCATACATGGAATACTGTTCCACCTTATCCTCAAGCTCAGGTTGCAGGCTTTGGTGTCTATGCCCAACAACAACAATGGGGATATACTCCACCTATTGGTAATGGCCAGCAGAATACCTATAACTTTCAAAACCCTGCTCAACAAGGTACAGAATGGAGGCCTCCAGTTCAAAATGTCTACCAGCCGATTCCAGCTGAGAATCGGCAGGGGACTTCACAACTGATGAACCCTGAAACTATCGCAAATACCATGTGTTGACACCCAATTTTGTCCCATCTTTTATGATTTTATTCGTAATTTTTAATATTTTGACACTTTTAAAATAATTTTAAAATATAGGCATATATGTGTATATCCTCGTATTATTATTATTATTCGCATATTTTATATCATTTGCATTCTTATAATAATCATGAATTATCCGAAAATTCTATGTTATTTTATTCTCGCAAAATTGCATCGCATTTCCCTTTTATTAAGCATTAAACATTTTGTAAATATTATATTTTATTATTATTACGTCGTTATGTTATTTTAAATAATTCACATCTTTTACAAAAAATATATAAATAATTTTTTTTTTAATATTAAACCCCTTTTATATTTTTTTTATCCATAACCCATTTTTCATTTTTCCCAACCCAAAACAATTCTACCCAAACAAAAACTCCCAAGCCCATTCCCTTTATTTTAATTAGCCCAATCCCAAAATAAATCAATACCCCACAAAACAAGCCCAAACTCCCCAATTAAATCCCCTAATCGCTGCCCAACCTGACCCAGCCCACCACATCATTCTCCTCTTTCCCAAGCCCAATTCCCACAATCCACCAAAGCCCACCCGTCGGCCCCAAACCCGAACCGACTCCAAATTTCAATTCCCATTCCCCATTTTTAAACCCCCAAACCTAACAAAAAAACGGGAAAATCAAAAAACCAAACAAACCCTATCACTCTCCCTTACCAAAGCCGCCGACCCCACACCCCCATACCGGCGACCCCACGTCGCCGGTCACCTCGCCCCTGCCACCACCAACCCTCTGCCTTCACCAACCCCCCTCTGTTACGCTGACACCCCTAAAACCCGCGACCCATGCCCCTCAAATCCGGATTTTTCTTTACCTTTAATTCGAATTCCAAACTCGATTCTTGGGGGGAATCCACCTATAAATACCCCATATTGTTCTTCATTTTGAAAGGGGATTTTCGGGGGAGAAAAATAGATTTTTTGGAAGGATTTTCGGAAGATTATTCAATATATACATACATATTTTGTTGTGTTCTTGAGTTTAAAGCATTTTGGCTTCTTTGTTGTTCAAGAATCAAGTCCGAAAAGGTTTGTCATCCCCTTTGATTCTCTGATTTTTTCTTCACTATTCGAATTGGTCGACCGACCAGTCGACCGGTTCGTAACATTTTCAGAATTCTTGCATTTCATATTTATGTATGTTGGTTATCTGAATTTGGTGTTAAGATTTGATTTGGATCACTGATTTCGGGTCGGGTTACTGACCCGGGTCGGGTCGACCCGATTTGAATTTCCAAATTTCTTGCATTGTTGCTGTTGTTATCATTGGTTATCTGAAATTGTTGAATTTATTTGATTCCGGTTGAAACACCGATCCGGTCATCGATCGACGGTCAGATCGACGATTGGGTAACATTTTCGAATTCTTGCATTACATATTCTTGTTATTGGTTATCCGAATTTGGTGTTACAACTGATTTGGGTTTGGATTATTTGATTTCGGATTCGGATCATCGATTCGGTCGGTCATCGACCGGATCGGGTCGATCCGATTGGATATTTTCGCATTCTTGCATTTCATATTTTTGTATGTTGGTTATCCTGAATTGATGAAATTATTTGATGACGGGTTGAATCTCCTATTCGGGTCAGATTCTTGACCGGTCGGGTCGACCGGTTTGAATTTCCAAATCTCTTGCATTATTCTTTGTGGTTATTATTGGTTATCCAAAATTGAAAAAGTCCGATTCGGGTTGGCATTCGATTCGGTCGGTCATCGACCGGATCGGTCGACCGATTTTTGGCGTATTTCAGATTATGGCATTTTTCATACTGCTTGCTAGTTATCTAAAAATCTGAATTTCGATTTTCATTCGTCATTGCTCATGATCCGGTCGGATTTTTCCATAAATACCTCTTAATCCTGTTCGGTTCCAACATTTCGATTTTGGTTCGGATAATTTAATTGCTCAACGCTCGCTTCTTTGGCAATCGCTTTTATTATTTTATTAATATCGCATCTAGGCCGATGAAATTGAAATCGAGGCCGCACTTTTCGGTTTCGCTCCAAAGATCAATTCTCTGTTTGATTTGCCCTGTTTGATTTCTTTGTTTTGATAGTTCTTGATTTACATTTCCGTGTTATTTCTTGTTTCTAAATACCGCATTTAGGTGATGAAATTGAATTCAAGGCCACGCTTTCGTTTCTCTGTTTCGCCATCGCTTTAAACATCCGTCGACGGATATCACTGCTTTCTTGCTTTGAACAAATACCGCGTCTGTTCGCGCTGCTTTCTGTTCGCCATCGCTTGATTCGATTATTGTTTTTACTGTTTTTACGCTTTTATCGCTTTAAAATAAGCACCGCACCTTTCGTATATTGCTTTCTGTTTGATCCATCGTTTCAAAGATTAAAATATCCGATTCTTGCTTTACCGCTTTAAATTAAACACCGCGTCTTTTTTCGAAACTGCTTTTTCTCGCTATCGCCATCGCTATCGCTATCGCTATCGCTGCTGTTCCGATTTAAAATTTTACTGATTTGAACACGATACTACACTGGCCGATGAAAAATATCCGTCGATTTTGAGGCCTACACAGTTGCAAAGACGGAAATATAACTTCTGGGCAAGGATGAAGACTTAAACCTTTTATCCGAGATCAACATGTTTAGTAGGCGATGTGACTAAAATAACCAACAAGTTATATATTCGCAGCCACGACGTGATTATAGTGATCTTTTTATTCCACCCGAGAGACCGACACGTTTAGTAGGCGAGGCAATCAAAAATAAACTACATTAGTCATATGTTTGCAGCCACGACGTGATTGGAATGTTCTTTTCAAAATTTAAGTCTGAGCCCTCCGCGATCAAAACATTCACTGTTTTGAATACGGATATGAAGTTATTTGTATTTAAATATTTCTAACCGTTTGTTCTTGACAGCTTGCAGGGATTAAAGTAAATAACGACAAATATTCCTCGGAGTTTATTTATTGTTATTTCTTTCTTTAATTCAGCTTTTATCTCGCTTTGTATTGTAATATTATTTATCGCACTTATGTAATTATTGAAATGCTTAGAATAGGCAAACTTAGGATTTATTCATAGGTTAGTTTAAGATTTGAAGCCCGTCGCTAGCTTATTTATTTGTAGGCTCGCAAACTTAGAAATCCTTCGCTAGTTTATTTATTTTAGGCTCACACGCGAATTCAAGATTTTCAAAACAACTTTTGTCATCTTTTATTTGCTTTATTAATCATACCGAATAAGTTTATCTTTTGTCAATTTACAATTCAATGATTCCCAAAATTTTACTTCTTTGGCATTATAAATAAATTGTTTTACTATCAATTGTCAAAAACATATTTTTTCAACTCTACATGTATTTCTCTTTAGATATCATATAAATGCATATTTTGAAAAAATCTCTACATTTATCTATCTTTTAAAATGCATCCTTTTTCTAATTATTTGCAAACATCTTTTAACTTCATGCTTCAAACATGCATTTTTTCTAAATAATAATTAACCTGAGTTTGACCGGATAACCGCAAGTTAGCGGATCTTAAAGGATGCCTAACCCCTTCCCTTTAGGATAATAAAGAACCCTTACCTAGAATCTCGCTAGTTTCGCAGACCTTAAAATTGGAGTTTACACGGCAGCATTTAGTTTAATATTTAGGTGTCCTAATTCACCGTAAAAATAATTAGGTGGCGACTCCTCAACCCTTTTTACCCAGGAATCACCCCGTACGTCCGTGCTCCGCTTTGACCCGAGCGAGGTCAAAATAGGGCGCGACAGCATGGCGACTCCACTGGGGAATATGTGACATATAATGAAACAAGCAAACAAAGTCTCAAACAACAAGCAAGGCTTCGTAGAATATAAGGGAGAATCACAACCGGAAGAATTGAGGCGTTTTTTGGAATAAGTCAAAGCCAGATTTGGATGAAACATCAAGATGGTTGATAGTTAAAAGCATTGGCACGGACGTTTGCCATTGGTACTCTTGGGCTACCACATTACGATCAGGATTTCTACTGGGGCAATGCTATTTCTTTCGCAACCAAGTGAATACAGAATCATTTACTAAGAGACTGATTGATGAAAGCAGATGGACGCAGTTGTCCGGGGCAACTTTATCAGAATAGAATGGCCAAAAACCATCAATGCAGATGCAAAGGAAGAGATACCATATCTAAGATTAGTTATTCTCTATGTAATGCATTTCTTATGTTGTAAAAATTGCGCTCCCAGGCGGGATACGCAAAGGAACCCATGTAGGGTTCCGTTTCTTTAGATCACAAATTTCCCAAATCACATTTCTTTGTAACCTGAACTACGTCATGACCTGATTCCCTCGGCGGGATACGTAGGCGGCCACATCGGCTTCGGTCCCACTTTTAGAAAAACCCTTACAGTTCCCTTTTACTTGTAACCTGAACTACGTCATGACCTGATTCCCTCGGCGGGATACGTAGGCGGCCACATCGGCTTCGGTCCCACTTTTAGAAAAACCCTTACAGTTCCCTTTTACTTGTAACCTGAACTACGTCATGACCTGATTCCCTCGGCGGGATACGTAGGCGGCCACATCGGCTTCGGTCCCATCTTTAGAAAAACCTTACAACCTTCTTTACTTGTAATGAACTACGTCATGACCTGATTCCCTCATGGGGATACGTAGGCGGCCTAAATCGGCTTCGGTCCCACCATTAGAAATATTTTCTCCTTTATATCACATATGACAAAAATGCACCCATCTGATCACCCTGATAGGACAGGCAAGAAACCCAGACAAGACTCGGTTGTCCGTTCGAAAGTTCATCATCCTCACATATCAGAAACTGGGGCATTTTTAAGGGATCACTACCAGAGGACGCCGATAAACATGGAAAAGCATCGGCAAACTAAGTCTTCAGCCTAAGAGGATTTTGGATAAGACGTTTGCTCTGTTTCACCGCATGTCACTGCTCGACAGATATTTTACATATATGCATACTTTCTTATAAGCAATTTATTTTCAACAAATACTTTCATTAGAGTTCGACAAGAACTTTTTAATGATAAGCATACTTTCTTATAAACAACTTATTTTCAACAAATGTTTTCATTTAACGGTTAGCCAAGACTGGGAACCAGACAGGGGCTACAGGTCCGAATCAGCAGGACATGCAACTATCAAGAGCAGAAGCTACAAAGTCAACGCGAATCAACCACCCCTCCCCAAACTCACAAATTTTCTTTGAGTACAGGTTCTTCAGGTTGAAAAAGCAGGGAAGCCACATCACTTATGATCAATTCCCCAAAGAATTTCGGCACCACAACTCAATACAAGGATTACATTCCTGTTTTGCATTTATACGAAGACATCATCTTGACCTACAGGGTCCCGACTATTATGTCTGCGCAAAGATGTTATTTCAAATCACAAGGAACGACAACCCGGCAAACCCGACGGCAAAGACGTCGCGTCACATTGTCGCCCGTGCCAGGACGACATTTCTATTCACAGTCCACATGAGTTTGGAGCGGCAGAAGACACAGCAAACTGAAGTGGAACCATCTGTTACAGCAAACTGACGGCAAGAACGTCACCTGCATCAAACGACGACAAGGATGTCGCGTCATATTTTCGTCTGGATGACATTTTCAATTTACGGTCCACAGGAGTTTGAATCAACAGAGGATTCAGCACAACGTGGAACCCTATTACAGCAAACTGACGGCAAGGACGTCACTTACATCTCTTACAACAGGACAACATTACAATAACGTCATCGACGTTATGGCAGCACGACAATTATCTTTTACAGCGTCTCAACGACGTCAACAACACTACAATGACGTCTTCAAACGCAGCAACTATCTTTTACGGCAATGCAGCAACTATCTTTTACGGCAATGCAGCAACTATCTTTTACGGCAATGCAGCAGCTATCTTTTACGACAACACAACAATCTTTTACAACATTACAACGACGTCGACAACATTACAACGACGTCTTCAACACAACACGTCGATCCAACGACGTCATTTCAGGCGCCCACCTTATAATGAGGGAACTTCAACACGTCGATCCAACGACGTCATTTCAGGCGTCCACCTTATAACAAGGGAACTTCATCACAACAACTATCTGAAACAGCAAACATCATTACAACAACGTCATCGACGTTACTGCAGCACAACAAATATCTTTTACAGCATTACAGCGACGTCAACAACATTGCAACGACGTCTTCAACACAACACGTCGATCCAACGACGTCATTTCAGGCACCCACCTTATAATGAGGGAACTTCAACACGTCGATCCAACGACGTCATTTCAGGCGCCCACCTTATAATGAGGGTATTTTAATTTCAGTCAGGCGCCCACCTTATAACAAGGGAACTTCATCACAACAAATGATCCGAAACAAAGAACAAGATTACAACAACGCTATTGACGCGTTATCGCAAAGACAACAAATATCTCTTACAGCATTACAACGACGTCAACAACATTACAATGACGTCTTCAACGCAACAGCTATCTTTTACGGCATTACAACAACGTCATCGACGTTACTGCAGCACAACAAATATCTTTTACAGCATTACAACGACGTCAACAACATTACAATGACGTCTTCAACGCAGCAGCTATCTTTTACAGCATTACAACAACGTCATTGGCGTTCATCGCAACACATCAACTATCTTCAACAAGATTACAACAACGCTCACGACGTTCACGGCAAAGACGGCAACTATTCTTTACAACAACAACAACATCAGCAAAGTCTATGCAACGACGACATCATCAACGTCTATACAACGACGACATCAGCAAAGTCTATACAACATCGACGTCAACAACATTACAACGACGTCTTCAACTTCAACACGTCGATCCAACGACGTCATTTCAGGCGCCCACCTTATAATGAGGGTATTTTAATTTCAGTCAGGCGCCCACCTTATAACAAGGGTATTTTAATTTCAGTCAGGCGCCCACCTCCTAATGCGGGTATTTCCAAGTTATTTTCTCTACAATTTTTCTCAGCAGTTATACACTAATTATATCTTAAGCTTTAGTTTGCAGGAGTTTTTTAATTTGCAGAAACTTCATCACAGCGTGGGACTATCTCCTACGACGAACCGAGGCAAATTGGTCAACGACCTACTTCGAACGTCGATCCGCTTTTCCCATTAGTTTCTCGCATCAACGACCAGTGTCATCCTAAGTCGACACTGGGGCATTGTTGTTTGAATGTGTACCATCTTTTTTCAAACTTCTTCCCCCCGGGGATTCTATTTCTTACCACGCAGTCCCGATGATCGGGACAAAATTGGCTACTCAGTCAACTTCTTTGGCCGAAAACTCTTTCATCGTCTCCGTCCAAAGAGGGGCATCTGTTGACACCCAATTTTGTCCCATCTTTTATGATTTTATTCGTAATTTTTAATATTTTGACACTTTTAAAATAATTTTAAAATATAGGCATATATGTGTATATCCTCGTATTATTATTATTATTCGCATATTTTATATCATTTGCATTCTTATAATAATCATGAATTATCCGAAAATTCTATGTTATTTTATTCTCGCAAAATTGCATCGCATTTCCCTTTTATTAAGCATTAAACATTTTGCAAATATTATATTTTATTATTATTACGTCGTTATGTTATTTTAAATAATTCACATCTTTTACAAAAAATATATAAATAATTTTTTTTAATATTAAACCCCTTTTATATTTTTTTATCCATAACCCATTTTTCATTTTTCCCAACCCAAAACAATTCTACCCAAACAAAAACTCCCAAGCCCATTCCCTTTATTTTAATTAGCCCAATCCCAAAATAAATCAATACCCCACAAAACAAGCCCAAACTCCCCCCAATTAAATCCCCAATCGCCGGCCCAACCGGACCAAATTTCACCACATCATTCTCCCCTTTCCCAAGCCCAATTCCCACAATCCACCAAAGCCCACCCGTCGGCCCCAAACCCGAATCCCGACTCCAAATTTCCCAATTCCCATTCCCCATTTTTTAAACCCCCAAACCCAACAAAAACGGGAAAATCAAAAACCAAACAAACCCTATCACTCTCCCTTACCAAAGCCGCCGACCCACACCCCATACCGGCGACCCCATCGCCGCGGCCACCTCTCCCGCCACCACCAACCCTCTCGCCTTCACCAACCCCTCACATTCGCCGACACCCCTAAAACCCACGACCCATGCCCCTCAAATCCGGATTTTTCTTTACCTTTAATTCGAATTCCAAACTCGATTCTTGGGGGGAATCCACCTATAAATACCCCATATTGTTCTTCATTTTGAAAGGGGATTTTCGGGAGAGAAAAATAGATTTTTTGGAAGGATTTTCGGAAGATTATTCAATATATACATACATATTTTGTTGTGTTCTTGAGTTTAAAGCATTTTGGCTTCTTTGTTGTTCAAGAATCAAGTCCGAAAAGGTTTGTCATCCCCTTTGATTCTCTGATTTTTTCTTCACTATTCGGGTCGGGTCGACCCGACCCGGGTCGACCCGGTTCGGGTAACATTTTCAGAATTCTTGCATTTCATATTTATGTATGTTGGTTATCTGAATTTGGTGTTAAGATTTGATTTGGATCAACGATTTCGGTCAGGTTCTTGACCGGTCGGTCGACCCGATTTGAATTTCTAAATTTCTTGCATTGTTGCTGTTGTTATCATTGGTTATCTGAAATTGTTGAATTTATTTGATTCCGGGTTGAAATACTGATCCGGGTCGGGTCACTGGCCCGGGTCGGGTCGACCCGGTTGGGTAACATTTTCAGAATTCTTGCATTACATATTCTTGTTATTGGTTATCTGAATTTGGTGTTACAATCTGATTTGGGTTTGGATTATTTGATTTCGGATTCGGATCACTGATTCGGTCGGTCATCGACCGGATCGGGTCGATCCGATTTGGATATTTTCAGAATTCTTGCATTTCATATTTTTGTATGTTGGTTATCTGGAATTGATGGAATTATTTGATGACGGGTTGAATCTCCTATTCGGGTCGGGTCGACCCGGTTTGAATTTCCAAATCTCTTGCATTGTTGCTGTGGTTATTATTGGTTATCTGAAAAATTGAAAAAGTCTGATTCGGGTTGGCATCTGATTCGGGTCGGGTCACTGACCCGGATCGGGTCGACCCGATTTTTGGCGTATTTCCAGATTATGGCATTTTTCATACCTGTTTGCTAGTTATCTAAAAAATCTGAATTTCTGATTTTCATTCGGGTCGCTGTTCATGATCCGGGTCGGATTTTTCCATAAATACCTCTTAATCCTGTTCCGGTTCCAACATTTCAGAATTTGGTTCGGATAATTTAATTGCTCACTGCTCGTTTCTTTGGCACTGTTTTATTATTTTATTAATATCGCATCTAGGCCGATGAAATTGAAATCGAGGCCGCACTTTTCGGTTTCTGTTCCAGCATCAATTCTCTGTTTCAGTTTGCCCTGTTTGATTTCTTTGTTTTGATAGTTTATCGATTTACGTCCGTGTTATTTTACCATTTCTAAATACCGCATTTAGGCTGATGAAATTGAATTCAAGGCCACGCTTTCGTTTCTCTGTTTTCAGTTTACTGTTTTAAACATCCGTGCGACGGATATCACTGTTTTACTGTTTTGAACAAATACCGCGTCTGTTCGGGCGCTGTTTTCTGTTTCAGTTTACTGCTCGGATTCAGATTATTGTTTTTACTGTTTTTACGTTTTTTACTGTTTTAAAATAAGCACCGCACCTTTCAGATATTGCTTTCCTGTTTGATCCATCGCTTTGACATTAAAATATCCGATTTATCGCTTCTTGTTTTAAATAAAACACCGCTTTTTTTTTCGAAAACTGTTTTTTTGCTACTCGCTCTGCATCAAGTATCGCTTCTTTCACGCTGTTTACATTCGATTTAAAATTTTACTGATTTGAACACGATACTACATCGCCGATGAAAAATATCCGTCGATTTTGAGGCCTACAGCTTGCAAAGACGGAAATATAACTTCTGGGCAAGGATGAAGACTTAAACCTTTTATCCGAGATCAACATGTTTAGTAGGCGATGTGACTAAAATAACCAACAAGTTATATATTCGCAGCCACGACGTGATTATAGTGATCTTTTTATTCCACCCGAGAGACCGACACGTTTAGTAGGCGAGGCAATCAAAAATAAACTACATTAGTCATATGTTTGCAGCCACGACGTGATTGGAATGTTCTTTTCAAAATTTAAGTCTGAGCCCTCCGCGATCAAAACATTCACTGTTTTGAATACGGATATGAAGTTATTTGTATTTAAATGTTTCTAACCGTTTGTTCTTGACGGCTTGCAGGGATTAAAGTAAATAACGACAAATATTCCTCGGAGTTTATTTATTGTTATTTCTTTCTTTAATTCAGCTTTTATCTCGCTTTGTATTGTAATATTATTTATCGCACTTATGTAATTATTGAAATGCTTAGAATAGGCAAACTTAGGATTTATTCATAGGTTAGTTTAAGATTTGAAGCCCGTCGCTAGCTTATTTATTTGTAGGCTCGCAAACTTAGAAATCCTTCGCTAGTTTATTTATTTTAGGCTCGTCACGCGAATTCAAGATTTTCAAAACAACTTTTGTCATCTTTTATTTGCTTTATTAATCATACCGAATAAGTTTATCTTTTGTCAATTTACAATTCAATGATTCCCAAAATTTTACTTCTTTGGCATTATAAATAAATTGTTTTACTATCAATTGTCAAAAACATATTTTTTCAACTCTACATGTATTTCTCTTTAGATATCATATAAATGCATATTTTGAAAAAATCTCTACATTTATCTATCTTTTAAAATGCATCCTTTTTCTAATTATTTGCAAACATCTTTTAACTTCATGCTTCAAACATGCATTTTTTCTAAATAATAATTAACCTGAGTTTGACCGGATAACCGCAAGTTAGCGGATCTTAAAGGATGCCTAACCCCTTCCCTTTAGGATAATAAAGAACCCTTACCTAGAATCTCGCTAGTTTCGCAGACCTTAAAATTGGAGTTTACACGGCAGCATTTAGTTTAATATTTAGGTGTCCTAATTCACCGTAAAAATAATTAGGTGGCGACTCCTCAACCCTTTTTACCCAGGAATCACCCCGTACGTCCGTGCTCCGCTTTGACCCGAGCGAGGTCAAAATAGGGCGCGACACCATGAAGATGTACTTTGGCATCCAACTGAAACCCTTGGACATGACTATTTACAGGAAGCCCTACCCCGATTGGATAGATCGGATAGCACTATTGCCAAGAGGCTTCAAAACGCCTGATTTTGCCACCTTCTCGGGTGATGATGACAAATCTATCATTGAGCACATTAGCAGATTTACCGCCCAATGCGGCAAGGTTGGCCAGAACGAGTATCACAAGCTGCAGTTTTTCCCCGTTTCTCTAACTGCAACATCATTTGCCTGGTACTCATCTTTGACCCCCAACTCCGTGCAGAGCTGGGCGGACATGGAACATTGTTTCCATGATATATTTTATTGGCCCCAACCTCAAGTCACTGTAACCGATTTGACGAATCTCAAGCAACATGTCGATGAGTCGGCTACCGATTATATCAAGAGATTCAGAAGGAAGGTTGGAAAATGCACTGTACACTTCCCTAAATTGGAATGTGCCCACATGATAATTAACAACATACATCCTCAGCTAAAATAAAAATTAGTGGGACAATCACTGGTTCTAAGATGGTAGCCTTTGCTGAGAAATTTGGGATCAAGATGATCACATCCTCGCCTTATTATACATAGGCGAATGGACAAGCCGAGGCAACTAACAAACTTATTGTGTACATAATCAGTAAGAATGTGGAGGATAAACTTACAATATGGCATCTCACTTTGGATGAAGTTATTTAGGCAATCAGAAATTTTAAGTCTACAGCTATTAGGACAACACCTTATCGGCTAACCTATGACCAAGATGCAGTGTTCCCCTTAGAGGTTAATGTTAAGTCATTACGGGTGGCCAAACAAAATTGTTTAAGCTTAGAAGAATATCAGCAGACCATGCTAATGGAGTTAGATCAGCTAGATAAAGATCAACTGATGGCCCTAGAAAGAATCGAAGCCGGTAAACAGAAAATGACCAAAGCATACAACAAACATGCTAAGCCTAAGAGGTTCGCCGAAGGAGACTTGGTTTGGAAAATCGTGTTGCCGCTTGGAATGAAAGATCGTAAATTCGGAAAATGGTCGCCAAATTGGGAAGGATCCTTCGTAGTAAGCCAACGGATTGTTGGCAATGCGTATCGACTAATAAACATGCATGATGAAGAGTTTGACAGAAACGTAAACGGCAAAATACCTAAAAAATATTACCCTTCTATTTGGGGTATGCATGAGTAAACAATAGCCACAGACCGACTGTCTGGTCACAAAAATAGACCCTTCAATTTGGGGTCAATAAAACTAGGAAGCCAAGTTGGTTGGTGTTTCACTAGCCAGAGGCTGCGTTACATCATCTGTTTCAGATGTCTCAGGATTAGCCGAATCAACGACTGCTTGACCGCCTTGGGTAGCCGCAGTATCTGTCTCATCCTCAGCCGCACCAACGGCTACTACATCATCCGCTCCTACTTCTTCTGGGACTCCTCTTTTCGTATCCAACAAAGGCTCAGCCACTACAACTGATGGGGTCTCGGTAAAAGCTTGAGTGTCGGCCGCTAGAGTGTCCTCTAGTTGCTGTTCGATTTCTGACAATAGCTTTTGAGTAACAGAAACAATAATGTTTTTGGATTGCAAGTCCATGAGGATGTGGGCTGACAATTGAGTAACGGGATCAACTGGCAAAGGAGTAGTCATAACCGAAGAATAAGTTCCCTCGGATGTCACTTCGAAAAAACTAGCAGGGAGTGTTGGCGTTGCTTGAGTAAGTCTGTTTTTCACGCAGTCCACTCATTCTCCAGTTGGGCTAGTCGTTCACTACCCGCTTTCTGATCCAATTCCCAAACCACCTGTTGGTTACCAAGTTCCCGGATCTTATTATCCAAATGAATGCCCTGCCGAAACAAAGAAGAGCGGGAGGAATCTTGGGCCTTAATAGTCGATTCCAAGGCATCTATGGATGGAGTGATAGCCTTTATCTCCGCCTGGATCCTCTCCAAATTGGCTCGCAGTTTTGACAGCTACTCCTGCAAGACATTCATTCGGCTGACATTCTGATGCCTTTCTGCATTCACCTTATTGAAAGAAGTCTGAATATGGTTCTTCTCTTGCCGAAGAGACCCCAAGTGTTGCAGAGCAGTGACCGCCTCATCATGTATATCTTTGGTGATTTTGTGTAAAGCAAATAAGTCATTTAGAGCCAAATCCATGACATTATAGGCGGTTGCCAAAATTTGGGAATCTTTTGCTTCTTTTGACAATTGGAATAGAGAAGCCCTCAAAGCATGAAACTCTTCTTTGCTGGTCGGGATTCCCCTGACAAGAGACTATTCAACTCTCTCTCGATGAATACCAACAGGTGAAGGTGCAATGTCGACTGAGCCAAAAAATATTGCAGAAGCACATTTTCAGGGATGATCTCGGCTGGCGCTTCCGAGTCATCAATTGGGTTGGTTTTAGTCGAGGGATTATCTCCAGCCGTCTCCTGTACATAAAGGACATGTTCAGAGTAGAGGCAAGGATTTGGAAACATTGAAGGACCAGGCACAAGAGAAAGTGTATACCTCTACAGTTGCATCAGCATACAAATCTTCGGTTGCCTTGACAAGAGAAATTTTGGCCTTAAGGACATCCGATAATGGATCTTGCGGATGCGTGGAAACATGAGCCGAAGAGGATGATCCTCCAATATGGAAAGGGGTATCGAACGCTTTCTGCGGTCTCCTGTGTCTTGTTAGTTGTGGTCCGTGAAGGGCAAACAAAAAACATAATATTGAAAGATAGCCGATGCGAATGTATTTAAGCCAAGCAAGAGATATACCTCAATTTCTTCCTCTTCCTCAGTAGAAACAAGAACTCTGGTTCTGTGGGATTCTTCCTCACTACGATCTCGGATGATAACCCCTCCGCTTCGCCTGGGTTGCTTAGGAACAAATTTTCTGGGTGACGGGGATTCGTTGTTAGAAGTGGTCTCCAGATCGACAAACGCTGGGGGGATTAAGTTGCAGAAAGACGCATAAGAGATATTAGCCGTAAATTCAGAAGAATAATCTGGCTGACACATATGTAGAAAGCAATTCACCTTTTCTCTTTATTTGCCGCAACCTAATGGAAGACATTAAGGCGGCAGGTCTAGCCGATTTAAGGGGAGCAGCTTTTAGAGGGGCCTCTTTCGTCCACGGTTTAAAGGTTTTTTGGGTCTTTTTTTCTTTGATAAGGACCAACCGATCACAGTAGATATCTAGAAGAGACTGGAAGAATTTCTCCTTGGCCGTGTTCCACCAATCGTCAAAAGCCACAATAGTATTTGCTCTCGGGGGAAACGACTGCCAGTCAAATAGGGCGAGCCTATCAAGATTGTGATCAGCTATTTTCCTTGCCTGTTTTGCATCAAGAATGCAGCGTTGGGTTGAACAATGGTCAACTTATTGTTCCTAGAGGTGGGTTTCAAGCCATCCAATAGATCCCTAGCCGTAATAATACGCCCCCATATGAGGGCCATAGTTCTCCGCTGAGAGAATGTAAGGTTGTCATCGGCCACTTGACGGACCCAATCGCGGGTGGCCCATCTTTTAATGATTGGTTGCCAATCTGTGTAATGGTCTCGAGACAGACCATACAGGGTGGAGACTGCAATGAAAGCGTCCTGGGGCACGAAGGGTGTTTTCGAAGAGTATCGGCTAGCACCGACGGGTTTAATGAAAAAAGGCAGTCATCAAAATCATCAGGAATAAACTTTGGGAAATACAGGGTGATCCATAGATGAAGGAACCACAGGGGACCGACTAAGGTATCCAGATTTCTGGAGTCCCTTAACCTTGCCTGAGAATCGCCAAGAGCCATATAAAGATAAGTCAGGACGAGAGATGCCCAGCTGACATCTTCCCCCGAAACGGCTAGCGCCACATAAATTTCCAGTTCTTTCACGACTGCACAAGATCTTGTGTAGACAAAATATCGGCTAAACCAAAAGAGCAAGAAAGCATGATGCTCGGCATCGTCGACTGGAAGAGGAAGATGAAGACATGGTTTCTGATTAAGGAAATAGGGTTTCTTTGGAGAAAAAGAGAAATTTGGGAACGACTGAAGATTAAGTGAGAAACCTCTAGGGTGTCTTTCCTTAATTTTTTTTTTTTTTTTGGAAATGTGGCTGACACACATTGAGACTACTTTCTTTCAAACATGCGGCTGAAATGCATCGGAATTCAGTTGTGGAAGTCGAGATGCCTCGGTTGAAAGGAAGCAACTTTTCAGAGAAAATCATCATTGCATGCATTTAGGGCAAAAGTATTGAAATGACACCCGCGGCTGCCACACGAAACGATGGTTATTTTTTAATACATCAACTCAACAGCCACACTCGAGTTAATGTGGGGCAATTGTTAACACTCAAAAACACTTTTAAGTATTTAGCCGAATCAAGTGACAGCCGAAGGTGGAAACCTCAAAATGAGCAGGCAACAAAATTCTAAGTCGATAATCGAACTGACTTGTAGCTGAATCTATTAGTCCTAGCCCTCGGCTAGAAAAACTTCATCGGCTATTACAGTAGCATGGCTGAGTCATAATTCCGAGAAAACGAATGAGACCCACACATATTTGGACGCCTCGAAGACCAAGTCAAAGAATCTTCTGGACCCCAAGAAACGGTAACAACCAGCAACAGCTAGAATGAAGTGTCATTAATCGTGCAAGAGGAAAATAATGAGTAAAAATCGGCACCACCTCCTCATAGTTGGCTAGTAGATTTAGTGGGTAATTTAGTGGCTAACATAGGGGGATCACATTTTATTTTTCTTTTACTATAAGTATAGGATCATTTGTACAGAATAGATACGACCAATCAATCAAACAACTGATTTTACATATCTTCATTTTATCTTTATCGCATTTACTACACTCTAGCTGTATTTATGTTTTCTACCACTTAGTTTACTCAATCACCATCCTAACGCTTTCTGGAGTAGTTGGGGAACCCATTGTTGGAAGTTAGAGTTCCGCTTCCAGCCGAAATCGCTTAGTTAAGGAATCAATTTGTTATCCGATTTCGTCAGCCGATTGACGGTAAACATTTCGGACGGGAACAATATCTTACTTCAAATCAAAGTTTTCCTATGACCGTTTTTAGTTTTATGACAGTTTTTCGTTTGCCGAAAATAAGGCAGTTCATCAATTGCCAAAAATAAGAGCAGGTTTTTATTCCAGTTTATTTTTTGAAAGCTAAAATATATTATTAGTGATTATGTATGTATATTATTTATAAAAATAATTAAATAATTCATGGATTTGTCATGTGAAATTATATTCCCAATGTCCAAATATCTTCTTCTCGAGTAAATCTTCAATGGTCACCTCCTTGCTCCTCCTTTGTCACATTCACTTTTTTGTATGGAGTATATTTGCAGCGATATTCAGACGTAGAAAGTATGAAAATTGAAAAGTAAGAAATTAAACACAAAACTTATATCTTTATAGATAAATTAAAAAATAATCTCTCAATATGTTGCCTTTGACAAATAATCGCCTCTTCTGAATCTCTGCATGAAAAACTTGTAAAAAGCAACATATGATGGCTGTTGCGGCGATTACCGTATGAACACCCGAAGAATAGCTATTGCGGATTCCCTTGTCATTAAAAAATATATACATAAATTTAATTTAGACTAAATCAACCGGACCCAACCTTCAACAGAGAAGGGAAGCAAGAGAGATATTGAAAAAATAGCATGTAATAATTTAGAACAAAAACCAACCAGACATATAATAGAGAAGAAGGAAGTACTGGGATCGACTACCAAAGCTGTTTATCTATATCATCGAGCTTACATGAACATTCTCCCTTGAAGAAACTTGAACGTTACTGAACGTGATTTGCTGTTTTGCATTCTGTTCAATCGTCTAGCATGCATTCATGCTATGTAGTGAATTTTCTTTAACTATATATGACATTGATAATAAGACATATGAATCCTAATTGAAATAATTTCAATAGAAGAATATCAATCCGGGTGGATCTGGAAGTCCAAAGTCAAGAAGACGTCTAAAAGCAGTAACTCTTGAAATTTTCACCCTAATTACAAGGGCACGAATTAATAATGTATCGTCATTGAACTATTGAAGGAATAGGTATTGAAGTACACTTCGACCAAAAGGTCTTGAAGTACACTTCGACCAAAAGGTCTTGAAGTACACACCAAAAAGGATTCCTATTAATTTCCCAAAAAGTAAGGGTGGATTTTCCAAAATAAAATAGGCGTAATATTATAAAGATAATCAAATAATAATTTTAAAAAAATAATAAATGATAATTGTCTATGGTAAAATTTTGTAATGAGAGGTAAAAAGTTTAATTAATATTTCTAAGACCTTTCGTGTTTTTAATATAGTATAGATTGATAAAATAAACACATACATAGTGGCTAGATCTTCTGATCTGTTAATTCATCTAATGTTGGATGAAAAACAATGAAAACAGAATGTTTGGACAATGATGGCTGGCCTGCATCTCCAAATATTTGGGATGAAATGCATCCTGAGAGGCTATTCTATAAAATCTGTTGATGTTTTAAGTACCAATTGAAAATTGTTGAGGAATTAATTATACTCTAAACATCACAATCACAGGGGAAACAAGAATCGCAATTTGTCAAGAAGTATTACAAAGAAATGATGTAACCCTAAAGGTAGTGGTATTAATAATTAGGCAGGTGCAGTTAACACGATATTTTATGAGAAAATATCAGAGGCGCAAGTGTATTTTTTTCACATCTTAGTCTTAACGTCTCAATCAATAAGCAAGAATTAAAGCAGTGCCCGAGAAGTAGTATCTAACTTTGGCATTTGGGAAGTGTTAAAGGACCGAATATCAATCATCTGTGTCTGTGGCAGTCCAGATACCTTATTTGGTAGTTTACTTCCTCCGTTCACTTTTACTGATTGACTATACTAAAAATAAATTTTTATTTTTATTTATCACTTTTAGCTTATTAAGATAAGATAAAAAAAATTCATGTTTTGCCCATAATATTAATCACTCACTTCAAATCATTTTTAAGTCAATTAAAACTAAACATCAATTAATATAAGTATCATGGTAAATTATACACTTTATTTATTATTTTTAAGGGGTGTGCAAAGTCAACAGTGGACAAGTAAAAGTGTTGGATATATATATATATATATATATATATATATATATATATATTTTGGAGCATTTTAATAATAAATATCTTCCACTATTAAAAGTTGAAAATAAATTTTTCTTCTACTATTAAAAGTTGGAAATAATATTTTCTTCCACTAATAAGTGGATATTAAAGTTTTTTCACTATTAAAAGTTGAAAATAATTTTTATTTCACTAATAAGTGGAAATTAAAGTTTTTCCACTTACTATTTAAATTATTTCCCCACTTTATTTTATTATTATTCAAAGATGAATTTCTCTCCTATAAATTTATTGTCATCCTTACATTATGAACAAGTGAAAAATATAGAGTGTATGAAAAAATTGAGATAAAAGAGTTTTATTTAGTTGAAGGAATGTGTTCTTTTGGTGGAGTTTTGGACTCAACATCTTGTCCAGAGTTTGTTGAGTAGTACGACGTTGTCGGGCTATTGTATCCTGGAGGGGACAAGTCAGAAAGATCACTGTTGGATTGGTACATATTTGCTACAGTGTGCTTGAATCTCCCTAAAGAGAGCGAGATATTCGCGCCTCAGCATGAAGATATTATTTTCTTCATTTGTATTTTTCAATTGTAATTGTATTTCAGTCGTAATTTCACCAACAATTTTAAGGAGATTCAAAGGCTACAATTGAAAAATTCGCGGATGTCAAGGTGGAAGATCTTAACAAGCCATTTCAATTTAACGGTACTCATTTCAAGAGATGGAAGGGTAAATTATTTTTCTACTTAAGTCTTCTCAATGTTTCTTACGTATGAACTGAGAAGAATCCAAACAAAGTAGACAACTCTTTCGTAAGTGATGAAGAACTTATTTCTCTTCAAGAGAAAGTGAAAAAAATATGATGAAGATATCTTCATATAAGTGTCTGTATTATTTACTTAATTGTCTATCTGATAATTTTTATGATTATTATGATAGAACTTGCTCTAGTGCAAAGAAAATTTGGAAAGCATTGTAGAGTAAATATGATACTGAAGAGGCTGAAGCGAAAAAATGTGCTGCTAGTAGATTTTTTCGTGACCAAATGGTGGACAACAAATTAGTGGTAGGCCAAGCTCAAGATTTTATAATGATCGTTGGAGAACTCAGGTCCGAGAAAATCAAAATTGGAGATAACCTTATTATTTGTGGCATAATAGATAAACTCCCACCTTCTTGAAAGGAATAACAGAAAACTATGCGTCACAAACAAAAGGAAGCCTCTCTTGAGACATTGATAATGTGAATCCGCATGGAAGAAGAGGCAAGGGGCCAAGATGCACTTATGCAATCGGAAGAAAGCAATTTACAAAACCGTCACAACAAGATAAATTTAATTACTTCAGATAATGCTGCTCCTAGTTCTCACAAAAATACTTCTATGAAACCTAAGAGGAAAATATTCAAGAAAAATAATGGTAGACCTCCCAAGAAAAATAATGGTGTCAATAACCAAGCATAATATCAACATGTTCAAGATTCAGGATCATGTTTTGTTCGTGACAAGAGTGGGCATATTGCTCTATTTTGTAAGTTTAAAAAACGTGATCCTGTACTTCAGGCGAACGTTATCGAAGAGCCACTGATGACTGTGATAACAGACATAAACATGGTGAAAAATATTGATGGATGGTGGACTGATTCTGGTGCAAATTGCCATGATTGCTATGACAAATATTGGTTCAAAGTGTATACTTCTTTTGAGGAGTCCAAAAAAAATTATGATCGGTGATTCTCACACCACTCGAGTGTTTGAAAAGGAAGATGTCGAATTGAGCTTCACTTCGGAAAGAGTATTAACCTTAAAAATTTACCCTTCACTCCTTTCATGAGAAAAAAATTGATGTCTAGTTTTTTTCTTAATAAAGCAGGCTTCAAATAAATTATTAAGACTGATCACTATGTAATATTGAAAAAAGATATTTTTGTGGGAAAGAGGTATGCATGTGATGAGATGTTCAAGTTGAATGTTGAGATGAATAAAGTTGCTAATTCTGTTTACATGTTTTCTTCTATTAATTTTTGACATGCTCATCTGTGTCATATTAATAACAGTTATGTGGGAATCATGAGTAATTTAGGATTAATCCCAATGATTAAAAATGATTTTTAAAAGTGTGAGGCTTGTAGTAAAATTAAAATCACTAAAAAGCCTTATTTTCAAGTTGAAAGAAAAACTGAATTGTTAGAGTTACTTCATACTGATATTTGTGAATTTGGAGGAATTTTAACTTGTGGAGGAAATAAATACTTTATCACTTTTATTGATGATTTTTCTAAGTATACATACGTTTTCTTGATGAAAATAAAGTGATACTTTTAAAAAATTTAAAGTTTCTCTCCATGAAGTTGAAAATCAATTTGATAGAAAAATAATTAGAAGTGATAGAGGCCATGAATATGAATCTAATGAGTTTAATTATTTTGTTAGAGCATTGAGAATAATTCATGAAACTCCTCCACCTTATTCTCCTGCATCTAATGGTGTAGCGAAAAAAAAAACTTTAATTGAGTTAACAAATGTCATGCTTATTGAGTCAAGTGCACCTCTAAATTTTTGGGGTGAAGCTATTTTGACTGCTTGTTATGTGTTGAATTGCGTGCCTCATAACAAAATTAAATTAACTCCGTTTGAGTTGTGAAAAGGCCACAAGCCAAATTTGGGATATCTAAGTGTGGGGTTGTTTAGCCTATGTGAGGTTAATGAATCCTAAATTTTTTAAGTTGGGTAAAAAAAATTACTGCTTGTGTTTTTCTTGACTATGCTTCAAATAGTACAGCCTATAGATATTTTAGTCTTGAAGATAATATTATAATAGAATCAGGTGATGTTATTTTTCATGAAGATAAATTTTCATTTGATTCTAAAAATAGTGGGAGTCATAGGACTGAAGAGCCTCTTGCAGAAATGTGAGGTAAGACTGCATACAATAGACCTTTGTGGTCCGGACCTTTCTCGGACCCTGCGAATAGCGGGAGCTTAGTGCATCGGGCTGTCCTTTTATAGGATTAAAGAAAATATTTTGGCACTGCCTAGTTCTTCTACTTCTATTTTGGAAAATGAAAAAAATGATGATGTTGAGTTAAGAAGAAGTAAAAGAGCTAGAGTAGAAAAAGATTTTGATCCTGCATCTTTTTTATCTATATAAGTATTTCACATTTACGATGAAATTTATGTTTTTAATGTTGGAGATGACCCTTTCAATTTACAAGAAGTTTTATCTTCACATGATGCTATTTTTTTAAAAGAGGTTGTAAATGATGAGATGAAATCACTAGTTTATAGTAAAACTTGAAAGTTAGTTGATTTACCACCGAATTGTAAAATAATTGGGTGCAGATGGATCCAAAGAAAAAAGTTGAAATCGAATGGATCAGTTGATAAATATAAAGCTAGACTAGTTGCTAGGATTTTAAGCAATTAGAAGGCCTAGAAATTTTTGATATTTTTTCTCCGGTAATAAAAATTACATTCATTAGACTTTTAATTATTACTGCTGCTATTTTTTATTTACATATTCATCAAATGGATGTAAAAATTACTTTTTTAAATGGGGACCTAAATGAGAAAATCTATATGAAACAATACGAAGGTTTTGTAGAAGCTGACCAAGAAAGCAAAGTGTGTAAACTTACTAAATCCTTATATGGTTTAACACAGGCACCAAAGCAATGTCATAAGAAGTTTGATTCCTTCATGATTGAGAATGCTTTTAAAACAAACGAATGTGATAAGTGCTCCTATCATAATTCTTGAAATAATTCACATGTTATTATTTGCTCTATGTTGATGATTTATTGATCTTTGGCTCCAATATGCACATTATTGGTGAAAGTAAAAATATTCTTAGAAGCCATTTTGATATGAAAGATCTTGGTGAGGCAAATTTTATTCTTATAATAAAAATTACTAAAACATGTGAGGGAACTTTTCTCGACCAGTCACATTATGTTGAGAAAATTTTGAAAATATATAACTTTCTTGATTGCAAGCATGTTGTAACTCCTTTTGATTCTACAGTTCAATTATTTCATGTTCAAAGTGAAAATAATGTGATAAATCAGAATGAATATGCTAGCTTAATTGAAAGTTTGAGATATGTGACTGATTGAACTAGACATGATATTACATATGCAGTTGAAGTAATTAACATGTTTACAAGCAAGCCATGTAATGAACATTGTAGCCTTAATAAGAGTTATGAAATATTTAGTTGGTACAAAATATTATGGTTTGTTTTATAAAAAATATCATGTTGTACTTGAAGGCTCTTCTGATGTAGATTGGAACACTTTATTTAGTGATTCATATTCTACCACTGGTTATATTTTTATTTTGGTCATAATTTTTCGTATGAATATTGCGTCGAACATGAAACTTGTGATTGTTGTAAAACACTGATTCACTTGTTGAGACCTAATTTGAGGTGATGCTATTTGTTGGAAGTCAAAAAAGCAAACTATTATTGCTAACTCTATCATGGAGACTGAACTAATTGCGTTAGCTTCAACTAGTGAAGAAGCGAATTGGTTGAGAGATTTATTATTTCAAATATCTTATTTTGAAAAAATCAATTCCTTCTAATTTTAATTCATTGTGATAGCACCGCTGCAATTGGTAGAGTTCAAAACCGTTATTACAACGGTAAATTCAGACCTATAAGAATAAAACATAGTATTGTGAGATCATATTTGAAAAGTGATACATTAAAATTGATTATGTCAAATCTTGTGATAATCTTGCAGATCCACTAACCAAGGCCTTGGCAAGAGAAAATGTTTGGAGCACATCAAGGGGATATGATTGAAGCCCATAAATTCATGAGTCGTATATGAGGCAACCCAACCTGGGGACTAGATATCATATAACCAGGTTCAATGAAAAACATGAATCATATGATGAATTGTTGTGAAATGCACTAATATCATTTATCTCTCCCTATGGTGTGAGTGCATTATTTTGTAACGATTTGTGAAGGTTGGGTCTATGAACTCTTAAATGAAATTTTGTAGTTCGTATGAGTGGGATGTTACATAAGCATCCTTGACAGATTTCACCTATGTGAGTGTGGAGTAGGTCGCTTTCTATGAGAATTTGGCTCGTTCTCAAAAACACTCATGAAACCGAAATAGCACAAGGTCGTATGTGCTGACTGTTAAAACTCATGTCAACACCTTGATTATTATGTGTAAGCAGTGATACTTTATTTTCTTTAAGCAGTCATAGTTTAAGTCTGATATCACTACGGATCTGGAGTAAAGATTATTGTTTTACTAAGTAGAGGTTCAGTGCAGAGCACACCTTCATTATGCATAACAATCTACCTTCAGCTGATATACTCGCTAATTATAATATTAAAATGAGTGAGGGATTGTTGAATTTTTTTTGGAGCATTCTAATAATAAAATGATGACAATCAATTTATAGGAGAGAAAATTATTTTTGAATAATAATAAAATAAAGTGAAAAAATAATTTAAATAGTTAGTGAAAAAACTTTAATTTCCACTTATTAGTGAAAGAAAAATTATTTCCAACTCTTAATAGTGGAAAAACTTTAATGTCCACTTATTAGTGGAAGATTTTTTTTTTTCTAATTTTTAATAGTGGAAAAAAAATTATTTCCAACTTGAACAAGTGAAAAATATAGTGTATGAAAAAATTGAGATAAAAGAGAGTTTTATTTAGTTGAAGGAATATGTTCTTTTGGTGGAGCTTTGGACTCAACATCTTGTTTAGAGTTCGTTGAATAGTACACATTGTCGGACTGTTGTATCCTGAAGGGAATAAGTAAAAAAAATTACTGCTGGACCGGTAAAAATCTACTGCAGTTGACTTGAATCTCCTTAAAGAAAGCGGATAAGATATTCGTGCCTCAACATGAAAAAAATATTTTTAATTGTAATTTCACGGACAAAAAGTGAACGAGGGAGTAATAATGAATATCAGAATTAGTCGGTAAAGAAATACAAAGCAGATGAACGAAGTTTTAAAAGCTTTGAAAGTTGAGAGAAGCAATATATGATACTTTCTCCAGTCCTTTATTAGTTGTCGGTTCAGCCAAACAAATTTGGTCCAAGATAACTGTCCCTTTAAGAAATCTAAATGATTAATACTGTTTTTTTTTTTTTTGCAAATGTATTCTCATGACAATAAATATAAAAAAAGGCAGTCCAGTGTATTAAACTTCGTTATGCGCGAGATTTGGAGAAAATCAGACCATAAGAGTTTATTGTATGCAATCTTACTCTGTATTTTTTGCAAGAAGCTGTTTCCACAATTTGTTCCAATAAATTATTTGTAAAATTTTCAAAAAAGTCTTACTAATCTTATCCATCTTTATGAAACGGAGGAAGTACTTTTCTTATAATAGAGGTGCCAAAACCTTAACAGATCCATTATAAGCATTTATGTGAAATGATTTTTCATCTTCCTTTTTTTACCGCCCTCCGCCTTCTCTCAGGTAGAGATCTAGTCGGGCTTCAATATAGATATCGAACACTAGATGTATTAGCAAGTGTATCATGTTTATATTTATTATATTTAGTGTTATGTAATTATGATAGAATTATGATTTCTTGTTGTATAAGAATTTCACATTGTACACCTATATATATTTTGTATTAATTAGAAAGGCTCCCCAAAGAAGATTAATACAATTTTACATGATATCAGTAACCTAAATCTCAAAACCTACATTTTTCCTTCCTTTTTCCGGTGGCCTGCCCGAGACACAGCACACATCATGTGCTCTCTTGCCTTTTTTTTCTTCGTGTCAGAGAAAACAACCTTTCTCTTCTCTTTTGACCCGTAACTAGGGGTGGCCAGTGGGCCGAGATCGGGTCAGTCGGGTCGGGACCGGCGGGATCGGGTCTGGGCGGGACCGGGGGAGGGGCGGGATCGGGTCTGGGCGGGACGGGGGGAGGGGCGGGATCAAGACAAGCGGGATTCGCCGCCGTCCCGTCGGAATCGGGTCGGGGCGTTTTTTTTTTTGCACTTAATTTAAAAAATAACACATATATAAAAAAACTCAATAATTAAACAAGATAGTGTAATAAAAACACTCAAGGCTATTTTTGTGTCTCTTATATTATTTAATAGACATATAATTTTTTTGTAATACAAATACAATTGTCAAAATTGCAACTTTGTGGTGTTGTTCAAAAGTTGCAATTTACATAGTAAAATTGCAATTAAAAAAATTACATTTTGAAAAAAACATGTTTTAGTTTCTTGATAATTTCATGTGGTTCTTCGGTTGAAATTGGTCCACGTCGCTTCCACCACCTTCGGATAAGATTTCGTTGTAGTTTTCGTCTTCTTCTTTGTTGATCTCCGGTTGAACGCACATTCTCGGCTCCGCTCGTATCCAATCTCATAATAATACTACAATCTCCAAGCTGTCTCCGGCTAGTGAGTGTATGTGCTTTCATATTTGATATCTGCCGACAGAAAAAGCATTTTCAGACGCCGTTGATGACGCTTGAATGTTCAAAACATCTCGAGCCATCATTGAAAGTGTTAGAAAGGTCTTCTCATTCCCCCTCCAGTATTTCAGCAAGTCTTCACGTTCTTCTTCATTGAGAACTGCTTGTTACGGTACATAACCCTGCAAAACAAAAATATCAAACTCGCTAATTTAGTTTGTAGCGGTACGGCCACACATTTTATTTCTGAGGCTTTCAATACTAGCCGCAGAAACATCATGTCTTTTATGAGGTTGTGTTGAAGAAGAAAAAGATGGTATGGAAGCCGGTAGGTTGCTAGCACTTTCTTGTTGGTAAAACCTATATACATTTTTGCATTCGTCTTCTACGCTAGACAACACTTCTTTAGTTTGTTCAATAGGTGATTGGTGATTTGGATTTTTGGAACTTGAAGATGGTAGTACTGCTATACAATCGTAAATAGTTTCAATAAGTGATTTAGTACCGTCTATTTTAATAGTAGAATTTAATACAACACCAATAATATAAATAGTGAGAATAGAAATAAAATATTTTTTTATTTTGATAAACATTTTTTAATAGCTGCCTTATAAGCTGGTTTATCCATATATTCATTAAGCAGTAAAAATATTAGAGCTATATAAAACAACATAGTTGAAATAGTAGGATAATATATACCGAAAATTTCTTTTGTTGCTTGAAAAAATTTCTCTAAAAATACAATAAGTTCAGAATTTTTTTCCCAATCGCTATCTACAACCATATCAGCTGGATTTTGATTATGAAAGTTAAAAAATAAAGTTATAGGTTTTCTATAGTCATAAGCAACAAGTAGTTGCTCGTATAAAGAATTCCACCTAGTGGGTACTTCTTCTGGAATTTTTTTATAAGGTAGTTAGCAATCGTGACAAATTTTTTTATATTCTTTTCTTCGTTGTATTTTATTATTTTAAAAAATACAATTTGTAGCAAATTGTATTTTACTAAGAATGTCTTCAAAAAGTGATAGACCATCCTTTACAACTAAGTTATATATATGGCACGCACATTTTATATGAAAATGATCTGAAAAAGATGGAGTTAAACTATTGTTTAAAATTGTAATAGCATAATTGTTAGAAGAAGCGTTATCTAATGTAATAGTCATAATTTTATTAGTTATTCCGTAATAATCGCACACTTGATAAATATTTTCTGCAATAAAAGTACCAGTGTGCCTATCATCTATATAACTATACGCTAAGATACGTTTTTGCATAGACCATTTGTAATCTATCCAATGACAGGTTACCGTTAAATAATCATAGTTGTTAGTACTACAACCTATATCAGAAGTGATAGCCACTTTGCCATTAAAATGATATAATTAATAACGTAAATACTGTTGATATTAATGTGCAAATTTAAATACATCTCTCTTAACAATTGATCTAGAAAAACCGTTAAAAGCAGGATTATACATATCTCTAATGTAATGAATAAAACCGAGAGATGAATGAAATGAAAAAAGGCAAACCCTCCACAGCAACTAATTTTGCTATTGCTTCCCTATCTCTATGTTTATTATAATTAGGGCCTACAATTCCCCCCGTCGTGTGGTTAATTTGACCATGTACTTGGTCCGGGACAGTATGTGAACCTTTTTTCAATGGAGCGGACGTTTGCGCACCCGGTTTTGGAGCCTCGTATTGGGCATACCTAGCTGGATGAGTCTTTGCTACGTGTCTCATTAAACCCCCCGTCCCACCGTGACCTTTTCCAATTTTAAATTTTAAAACATCTTTACAAATTTTATATCTAGCTACTTGATTCTCTACGTCCCTATCAAAAAATGTCGATTGCATCTGATTTTAATGGTCATTTTGCTGGACCTCGTCTCATACTAGGGGGAATAGGAGGCATTTTAGTTGAAGGTGCACTAGTGGGTGTGTTGTCATCTACATTAGTGGGTGTATCAACAAAATCATTATGTGTAGGAATATGATTCTGTCTAGAAATAGGATGACTAGAAGAAGTACCCTTGCCCTTGTTGCCCCTACTAGAAGAAGTCTGACCCCTACCCGTAAGCATACGTTTAAATCATTCCATTATAAATTTATAATTATACTAATAAATAATTAAAGTAAATGAAATTAAGTGCACTAAATAAAATAAACAGATAATAATAATTTAATGAAGGAACGAATGTACCAAACGCCGACGTAACGTCGACGTGTAATCGAGATGTTAAAAATTAAAACTTTGCTCGATGGAAGATCCTCAAGCTAGTTGCCAACTTCACTCCCAAATGAATAAATAAAATTCAATATTTAGTAGACAATGTAGACTTGTAGAGAGATAGATTGAGAGATTAAAGAGATTGTAGGAAGATTTGTGAGAAATATGAAGAGAAAATGAGGTATTTATAGTTGAGAAATTGGGTTAATAAAAATAAATATTAAGGGGGTTGGGGGAGGGGGAGGCCAAAAATGGTCGTTGCAGAACGACCAAAATGTAAAATGACTGTTGGTGCAACGACTATTTGTGCAAAGGGGGGATCGGGGGCGGGACCGGGACCGGGACCGGGATCGGGTCGGGCCTGGCGGGATTGGGGCGGACCGGGACGAGACCATGTCCCATCCCGGTTCGAGTCCCGATATCGCAATTTTTTTTTATAAAAAAAGTCGGGTTCGGAGCGGGATCGGGACATGCCCGACCCGATCCACTGGCCAGCCATATCCGCAACACAACAGCCTCTCCAATTAGCCTTTCTGCCAAACCTATCTCTGTTTGTCTGCTTTTTATTAAAATTGTCAGAAGCTGTTTTTTCTCCCTTACCCGAAAATAATTTAAATTTGTCATTTACCCGAAAACACAAGTAAATGGCTTCCTTGATCCGCCAACAGCCTGATAATGCATGGTATATGAATACGGGCGCCACGTCTCATCTCACCAACAATTCAGGTAATCTTTCTCAACTACACCAGTTACAAACTCCACAATCCATTATGGTCGATAGTGGTCATCACATTCTAACAAGGATTTGGCCACACCCTTACCCCACCACCGCATCTACACATCTCTCTTAACAACGTCCTTTATGCCCCAAATATCATCAAAAATCTAATTTCCGTCAGAAAATTTGTCACCGATAATTCAGTCTCAATTAATTTTGACCCATTTGAATTTTCCGTAATGGACCTCCGTACCGAAAAACTCCTTACGAGATGCAATAGTGATGGGGACCTATATCCGTTCCTACCCACATCCGCTGCTAGTGTCACTCCTCCCACCATTTTAACAACAATATTTCCCTCTACGTGGCATAGTAGACTTGATCATCTATGAGTACTATTTTCTCTCCATTTGATATTATACACGCTGATTTATAGACATCTCCCATAACTAATAATTTACGCCACAAATATTATCTGATATTTTTGGATGATTTCTCTGACTTTCTTTGGGTATACCCACTCAAACTCAAATCTCGAGTGTTCTCCAAATTTGTTGAGTTTCGTACACTGATTAAAACGCAATTTGAAAAAAATATAAAATCGTTTAAGTGTGATAATGGTCGTGAGTTTAATAATTTCTTATTTTATAAATTATGTGCGGCTAACGGCATGGTTTTTCGTTTCTCGTGCCCATATACCTCCCAGCAAAATGGTGAAGCCGAAAGAATTCTCTAAACCATTAATAATACGATTCTTACCCTCCTTTTTCATGTGTTTCTCCCTCATACTTTTTGGGTATATGCACTAAAAATGGTAGAACACATTCTCAACATTTTACCTACCCGTGCGATTCAAAATAGGACACCAATCGATATTCTCTACCGTCGGATCCCTACCTATATCTTAGAATATTTTGTTGTCTTTGTTACCCTAATCTAACATCCACAGCACCTCACAAATTAGAACCCCGTTCCACTCCGTGCACCTTCCTAGGTTTTCCGTCAAACCATAGGGGATACTTGTGCTATGAGCTCTCTACGGATAAAATTATAATTTCTCGCCGTATGTCTTCCTGTTTGACAACATTAAAAAAAATTGAGTCACTGATTACCAATTCCTCGAAGATTCGGACCCATCATCGCTTGTTTAACAAGTATTCTGCCAGGCTGCCACTGTTTCGGCGGCGACACATGCACAAACTTCCACAGTGACACCCACCACTGCTACAGTACCCACATCACTGCCACCCACCGCTGCTACCACAGTGACCGCATCTCTGTCGCCATCTACCGACCGTCCCGTCATCCCAATCGCAAATCCGATAGAACCATCATCTCATGTGCCTTGTCCACCATACGTCATTGTTCCCCGCCTCAGCTCCGACCCGGTACCATCGACCCCCCCAACACCGTCCCGAGTCAGAACCTAAAAGCCCCATCTTCACCAACCCTTCCACCGGTCGTAACAGTAACCTACCGCCATCTCTGACACCCCACCCCACCGCCGACATCGTACCCACAGCTCCTCACTCAACCCCCGTCAACCTACCCAGTACGACACCGACAACCCAACCCTTGTCAAGCCCCAATTCAGTCATCCAAACCCCCACCCCGTCGTCACACCCTATCCCGCCACCCCTCATATCCTGCCACCAAATACCAAAAATGCCCCTGCCCCAACCCACCGTATGGAAACTCGTGTCCAACACGGTATTTTCAAACCCAAAGTCCACTTCAATTTGTTTACCCAAACCGTGTCACCAATTCCCAAAATCCAAAATTAGCCAAACTAAACCCCAATTGGAATGCGGTCATATGTGAGGAATTTAATATTTTAACAAAATAACACACTTGAGAGTTGGTTCCTAGACTGGAAGGGGTGAATGTGATCCGGTGCATGTGGCTTTTTCGTCATAACTACAGAGACAATGGTGATCTAGAGAAATACAAAGCACGACTTGTGTCTAATGGCACTAATCAGCAGGAGGGTATAGATTGTGGTAAGACATTCAGTCTGGTTGTTAAACTGGCCACCATTCGCACAGTCCTGAGCATTGTTATGGGTAAGCACCGGCCTATTCATCATGTTTGATGTGAAAAATGCGTTTCTACATGGGGATTTGAAAGAAACGATTTATATGCATCAACCACCTGGTTTTTTCTATCCAGCCGCCCCTCAGTATGTATGTCGTCTCCGTAAGTCACTTTATGACTTGAAACAGGCCTCTCGAGCGTGGTATGATCGTTTTGCACAGTATATTTTGCAGATTGGGTTTGAATGTAGCAAGTGTGATAATTCTCTCTTCATTTTTCATCGAGGTAGTAGCATCACTTATTTATTGTTATATGTGGATGACATTGTGCTTACAGCCTCCTCTGATCTGTTGAAAAATGAGATCATTGCATTGCTTAAAACTGAATTTGTCGTGACTGACTTGGGGAAGTTAATCTATTTTTTGGGAATATCAGTGACTAGATCTGCAGACTCTATGTTTTTGTGTCAGCGTAAGTATGCAGAGGAATTAGTGTAAAGGGCTAAGATTGCAAACTACAAGATCATATCTACTCTAGTTCTAAATCAAAGCTCAGTGCTTTGGATGGTCCAGTGTCAGATCCCACTCTATACAGGAGTCTTGCTGGAGTACTACAGTACCTTACTTTCACCAGACTTAACATTGCTTATGTTGTTCATCAAGTATGTTTATTCATGCATGCCCCCAGAGAGCCTCATTTTACTACCCTCAAACGTATCATTCGATATGTTAAGGGCACACTTGATTATGGATTGCATCTCTACCCCTCAGCACCGACCAGGTTGTTGTCATCTCTACCCCTCAGCATTGATATGTTAATGGCACACTTGATTGTGTGTTCTTATGGGATAACCTCATTTCTTGGTCCGCCAGGAGATAAGCCACATTATCCCATTCGAGTACAGAAGCAGAGTACATAGGTGTTGCTAATGTTGTTGCTGAGATCTGCTGGCTCCGAAACCTTCTTTTGGAGCTTCAGTGTCCATTACGTAAGACGCCTTTGGTCTATTGTGATAACATATCCGCTATATATCTATCTCATAATCAGGTTCAGCATCAACGAACCAAGCACATTGAGATGGACATCCACTTTGTTCGTGATGATGTTGCTCTCGGTCATATCAAGGTATTGCATGTGCCTTCTTCATATCAGTATGCGGATATATTCACAAAGAGCCTTCCTAGACAACTCTTCCTAGACTTCAGATCCAGTCTTAGCGTCCGGCCTCCTCTCGCTCTGACTGAGGGGGTGTATTAGCAAGTGTACCATGTTTATATTTACTATATTTAGTGTTATGTAATTATGATAGAATTATGATCTCTTGTTGTATAAATATTCTATATTGTACACCTATATATATATTGTATTAATGAGAAAGACTCTCCAAGAGAGATTAATACAATTCTTCGAGATGAAATTATTTTTAAAAAAAAAACATTTTAAGTCACTGATGCAACGTACAAGTACACCGAATAAACTGTGTGGCAATACATAAGTATAAACTTTAGGACAAAGTACACAATGTTATATCCTTTGACAAAGTAAAAATATTTAAACTATATATTACTGTAATTTAACATATTATATGTTTCTACTCTCTACACCTGGTACAGACAAATACATCCACCAAAGTTGTTTCTCCTTGTAAAGTTGAAAGTGGTTAATAAAACAGATGTCGAAGGGTCCCTACTCCGTAGCTAGTCAGTCCATAGTGACAGCTGAATCTTGATGAAGCTTTGTATAACGCCTATCCAAATCCAACAATGCACATGGGCCACCTGACCCCTCCACGCCCAATAACACCCTTTTGATCTTTCTTTATTTTTCTTTTTTACTTGTATTGAGATTGAAAGAAATAATTAATTGATTATTTTATATATAAGTTATAATATTTAAATATTAAAAATTCTATTCATATTATACTTCTAAATCCTAATCATACTTGTACAAGAATTCTATCACTATGGTAAGTTTGTACACTAGTTTAATTACAATCTTAATTCTATTTGAGCACGGTACCGTGCTATATTCTATCACAGCCCTGCTGTCATAGCGGGCGGTTGTCGTACGCTGAGACTGTCCCTAAAATCTTCAAATAGAACTGAGGGAAGGCCCTTCGTAAAGATGTCAGTTGGTATCTGAAGGGCACATGTAAAACGCGTACTTGTCCACGAGCTACCTTTTCACGAACAAAGTGAATATCCATCTCAATATGTTTAGTGCGCTGATGTTGGACCGGATTGCCAGAAAGATAGACTGCACTAACATTATCACAATAGACCAAGATAGCTTTCTGAATAGAAAAATGTAATTCTAATAAAAGATTACGCAGCCATTTGTAGTGCATGATGCCAAAAGGAAGAGGTTACAGAAGCATGGGCTAATAAAGTTCAGACAATATTATTAATTGTATGAATTTTTCTTTCGGCTTTCCCTTTTTGTGAGGATGTATGAGGACAAGAAAAATGAAAAACTATGTCATTAGCATTACAAAATTTCCGAAACAACCCATTATCATATTCCTTGCCATTATCACATTAAATATTTTTAATTTTCCGTTCGAATTGGTTACGGATGAATGCTCTAAATTTGAAGAAAGTGGAAAAAACTTGAGACTTTTTGGATAACGGAAAGGTCCACAAAAATTAGAATAATCATAAAAAAATAAGACATAATAACGATGACCCAAAGAACTTAAAACGGGAGATGTCCATAAATCACTATGAATAACGTCAAAAGACATCAAAGTACAAGAAATAGAGGCTACAAATGGTAATCGAACATGTTTCCCTAACGGACAAGAAGAACAAAGTGGAGTACTACGCGTACCCTTACAAGAAATAAAATTATTTTTATGCAAACATGAATAATAGACGATCCCGGATGAATCAAACGTGCATGCCACAAGGAAGGAGCAAGGGCGGCAAAAGTAGACGGCATGGCTTGACTCGTGGAAGTGGTGGTAGTTGTGATTGGATAAAGCTCTCCCCTGCTATTGCATCTCATTAGAGGTATCCCCGTTTTGAAATCATTCAGAGAAAATCCAAATGGATCAAAATTAACAGAAATCCAATTATCATTGGTGAATTTTCGGACATACATCAAATCTTTAATTGAGTTAGGGGCATGAAGGGTATTTTTCAAAAAATAGATGTGGGAGAGACAAAGTTGTATGTCCATAACTGCGATTTGGAATTGAGTTGCCATTACCAACAATTATACCACAATTTTTGCTCAAATTTGAATAAGACGAGAGAGTACATTGATCGGACGTCATATGAGAAGTGGCTCCGTTGTTCATATACCAATTCGCGTCCGGAGGATTTAAGCCAAGTATATGCATTGTAGCTTCAATATTTGTACGTGTCGGGATCGGATTTGGGCCCGTAGTATGGAAGGCCTGCGGGGGCCGAGGCCCAAGCAGGCATGCCTACTGTCCCGACCCATTACTGTCCCGCATTCCACTATTTGGGACCGAGAAACTGGGCTTGGAATTTTGCTGGAACTAAGCCCAGTTTCCCGGGTAAGGAGCAGGCTGAAAATAAGGGTTGTTGGGCCAATGACCACTGGCCCAGCCCCACTACCGGGGGCCCATGGCTGGGCCAGTTGGCCTGCGGCCCACTGCTCCGAGGCCCACTTCTATAGCTGCCACTGTTCCGTCCTCCACCGCCATTACCACCGCAATTTCCATCGCTATTTTTGCCATTATTTTTACTATTTTGACCCTTTTTGCCGCCACCGTGGTTACAATTTTGGCCTGAATTTTCAGAGAATGAGTGACGGTCGTCTGACATGGTCATCATGACGACGGAATGTGCTTAGGTAGCTGTCTTTTAGCCAAACCGGCCTCTTCTAACGTGATCATGGAATGAGCCTAATAAAATGGTGGCAGAGGATTACTTTGACGAAGTAGTTTTCCAACGCCATTATAAGACTCAGAAAGGCCTGCAACCATTTGAAGAACAATACGATTATTGGTAACATGCGCACCAACATTGCGGAGTTGGTCCGTCAATTCTTTCAGCCTTTTACAATATACCGAGACGTTAGAAAAATCTTCAATGTTGACATAGGAAAATTCCTGCTCAAGAGTGACAACACGAGAATTTTTGTTATCTTGGAATATATCACGCAGCCTATTCCAAGTAGCCATCGCCGTAGTGTCGGGTTCAATAATCGTCTCCAAGAGGTCTGTAGAGATTGTGGAATTAATCCACTGGAGAATGGTAGCATCAAGGGTTGTCCATGACTTAGGATCATCCTCGGGGGTAGGCACCTTCTCCTCGCCAGTTACCGAGGGGATTATGTGATGGAGGACTTGATACGAGCGTGCGTGAACTTTAAATAATTCCACCCACGTCGCGTATTGGACGTTTTTCATCTCAAGAACAATAGGGATGTGGTTCTTGATGTTGAAAACTGTAAGGGCAGGATGAAATATGTTCTTTGACGTAGACATAACGAAAGAACAATAGGTGAATTAGGGACTAGGAATAAAATTTGGGAATAGAGGAGAAAAAGTGCATGGAAGCCGAGGAAGGGTTCACAGAAACCGAGCACAAATTGAGAAGAGCGGAAGTGTTTTTGGGAGAATGTATTTTAGACCTAGACTTTTGATACCATGAAAGAAATAATCCCTTGATTATTTTCATTAATGAATGGGGTATACATACAAGTTACAATTTCCAAATATGGAAAATCATATTCTTACTATACTTCTAAATCCTAATCATACTTGTACAAGAATTCTACAACTATGATAAGTTTGTATACTAGTTTAATTACAATCATAATCCTATTTGAGCACAGTACCGTGCTATATTCTATTAGAGACCCCGACTAATTCGAATTTGCATTTGCATATGCATATGGCGCATTGAGGGAAACATTTCCTAATAAGAATTTTTTCTCTGGCCAAGATTCATACTCGAGACCTTGATAAAAAATAAATAGATTTTGTCTATCTCACTACGAACTTTGTTGGTAGCCTTTTTCATCTTCATCTACCTTTATTTGTATTTTTAGCTTCTCTGTACACACCATTAGTCATTAGTGAAAGAAATAATCCCTTGATTATTTTCATTGATTGAAAGACTATATATACAAGTTACATATTTCCATAATAGGAGAATCATATTCCTATTCTACTCCTAAAACCTTATTCTACTTGGATACTAACTATACATTTATGGTAATACAAATATTATGGTAAGTGTACAATACTAATTACATTACAATATTACCTAAACTAGGATACTAAATACTACCTAAACTACACGGTACAAAGGGGATAAACCGAGAGCCACCCGAGATCCAAATATACACAATATACACATGTATATTGTGTGTATATTGTGTATATTTAACACACCCTCACAGCCATAGCGGGCTGTTTTCGAACGCTGAGACTGTCCCTAAAATCTTCAAAAAGAACTGAGGGAAGACCCTTTGTAAAGATGTCAAAAATTTGATATCTTGACGGAACATGGCAGACGCGTACCTGACCACGAGCAACCATTTCGCGGACACAGTGAATGTCCATCTCGATATGCTTAGTGCGCTGGTGCTGAACCGGATTACCAGAAGAGTAGATGGCACTAACATTATCGCAATAAACCAAGGTTGCTTTCTGAATGGGACAATGAAGCTCCAAAAGCAAATTACGTAACCAACATGATTACGAGACCACATTAGCTACCCCTCGATACTCGACCTCGTCACTAGATCGGGATAATGTTGACTGACGTTTTGCCGACCATGAGACCAGGTTATTACCAAGAAACATACAATAGCCATACGTAGACCGTCTGGTGTCCGGACAGCCACCCCAATCAGCATTCGTATACGAGAAAAATGTGGATGTCGAGGAGGGATATAAATGCAAACCATAGTCCAGCGTACCCTGAATATACTGAATGATACGTTTGAGTGCATTCATGTGCTCCACTCTGGGATCATGCATAAACAAACACACATGTTGTACAACATACGTAATATCTGGCCTCGTGAATGTAAGATACTGAAAGGCCCCTATAAGACTGTTATAGCAGGTCGGATCCTCGTATGGTATGCCGGCCGCGGCACTAAGCTTGGTCTTAGTATCAACTGGAGTGGAAGTGGTCTTATAGGATGACATCCCATCCCTCTCAATGATCTCAGTTGCATACTTCCTTTGAGATAAGAACTACCCCCCTGCATGACGGGTGACAGCAATCCCCAAAAAATAACTCAAGGGCCCCAAGTCTTTCATAGCAAACTCAGAGTTAAGCATTGTCATGAAAGACTGGCGTAAGGAATCGGAAGAGGCAGTCAAAATAATATTATCCACATACAACAGAATATAGGCCAAGGACGAACCACGATAGTAGATGAACAAAGAATTATTTGACCTGCTGTAAGTGAACTCAATAGTCGAAACATAGTCTGCAAACCGCGTATACCAGGCCCATGAATCTGCTTAAGCCCATATAAGGACTTCTTCAACAAACAGACATGATGAGGATGTTTGGGATCCTGGAATCCCAAAGGCTGATGCATATAGAATGTTTCTTTGAGATCACCATGTAGGAAAGCATTCTTTACTTCTAACTGATGAATAGGCCATGCTTTCGAAAGAGCCAAGCTAAGCACAGTGTGAATGGTAGCTGGCTTGACCACCGGACTAAACAACTCACCACAATCTACACCAACCTGCTGAGTCTTACCATCATCCACAAACCGCGTCTTATGTTGGGCAAATGAACCATCTGAATTATTCTTGTAAGCAAAAATCTACATGGACCTGATAATATTAATACCAGATGGACGGGGCACCAACTCCAATGTCTTATTATCAATAAGAGCATTATATTCATCGGTCATAGCAATTTTCCAATTCGGCTCATTTAAGGCAGACACAGAATTACGGGGTAAGGGTGATTTAGGGACATTAGAATGTAAATTAAAATGTCTTTTTGGTTTAAACACACCCCGTTGACTACGAGTGATCGGTCTATGACTCGAGGAAGAATTGAGCGGATTTCGGGAATTTTTTGGGCTCGGGACGGACTGGCCAGCAGGCAGTGGGCCTGCTGGCCCAACTCGGTAAACAGACGCAGGAACTGGACCAGTTCCAGAATTGGGCTGGACTGGCCCAATCGCTGAAACTGGCCCAGTGACTGTACTGGGAATTACAGTGTGTGACGAACCAATAGGAACAGCGGGCAGTGGGCCCGCTGGAGAATTTTGGGTGCGGGATATGTCCGAAAAATGGTGAATAATAAAAGGGGATATACTATCATCCAAAAAATTATACGAACTAGGCACGAGAGTATTAACTTTAGCAAATGGAAATTGGGATTCATAAAAAATTACATGGCGATTAATGATGATTTTATTAGAGGATAAATCAAAGCATTTGTAACCACGATGATTAGACGGAAAACCCAAAAACACACACGGAGTAGACCGGGCCTGAAGTTTGTTAATTGTGGTGGACGGGAATAACGGATAACACAAACACCCAAAAACCCGAAGATGTGAATATGAAGGAATTTTATTAAATAAAATTTGAAGGGGGGAAGAATATGTCAAACCTTTGGAAGAAATTATGTTAAGGATATATGTAGTCATTTGTAGAGCATGATGCCAAAAAGACGGGGGTACGGAAGCATGAATTAATAAAGTTCGGAAAATGTTATTTATGAAATGAATTTTGCGTTCAGCTTTCCCATTTTGTGAAGAAGTATGATGACAAGAAAAACGAAAATTAATCCCATTATTAGCACAGAATTCCCGAAACACCCCATTGTCATATTCTTTGTCATTATCACACTGAATATTTTTTATTTCTCATTCGAATTGCGTTCTAATGAATGCTCTAAATTTTAAGAAGACGGAAAAAATTTGAGATTTTTTCGCTATCGGAAACGTCCATAAAAACTTAGAATAATTATCCAAAAAGAGAACATAATACTGATGACCCAAAGAACTAAGAACAGGAGACGTTCATAAGTCGCTATGAATAATACCAAATAGCATTAAAGTATGAGAATTTGAGTCTACAAATGGCAACCTAACAATTTACAATTTGGAGTACTACTCGTACCCTTACATGAAATAAAATTATTTTTATCTAATGACGACAAAATAGATGATCTCGGATGACCAAGACGAGTATGCCACAAGGAATGAAAAAGGGCTGCAAATGCGGATGACAAGGCTTGACTCGATGGACCGGAACTGAGTGTGATAGGATAAAGATATCCCCTACTATAACACCTCATGAAAGGACTCCCCATCTTGAAATCCTTCATAGAGAAACCAAAAGGATCAAATTCAATAGAAACAGAATTGTGAGTAGTGAATTTACGAACAAAGTCTATGTTTTTAATCAATTTGAGGGCATGTAAGGTGTTTTTCAAGATAAGAGGTGGATGAGGGGGAGATAAAGTTTTATGAGCATACCCACGAATTGGAATAGAATTACCATTACCAACAATTTTGTCGCGAGGGTTGCTCAAATTAAAATAAGACGAGAGCGTACCTGAATCGGATGTCATGTGGGTAGTGGCACCGGTGTCCATATACCAATTTGGGTCCGGAGGATTTAAACCAAGCATGTGCATTGCGGCTTCGATGTCGATAGACGTGGGTGCCACTGCGTGATGGGCCTGTAGGGGCCGAGGCCCAAGTACCCCTGTTTGCTGCCTCGGCCCAAACGACTAGATGTATGTGGACCAGGCAGAATTGGGCCTGGACTGCTGCTGGGCAGCCCACTGCCAGTGGGGCGAAACTTGACTAGGCCCAAATTGTGGTTGTGGGGCCCACTGTCACTGTATAGAGGCCCATTGTGGGCCCCAGAACTGCCACCGCCACCGCCACCACCACCACCATTGTGTTGGTTGCCGCCGTTGTTGCCGCCGCGGTTCTTGCCATTATTTTTTTATTTCCTCCCTTTTTGCCTCCACCGTTGTTGCGGTTTTGGCACAAGTTGTTGGAACCGGGAGGATGGACAGTGGATTCGGTCATCATAACTATAGGACTAGTACCGGTAGCCGCCTTTTTAGCCATGCCCGTTTCTTCGAGTGTAAGCATAGAACAAGCTTGATAAAATTGCGGAAGTGGATTGCTTTGACGAAAAAGCGTGCCAACACCACTATAGGCCTCGGAGAGGCCTGAAATCATTTGGAGGACCAAACGGTCATTCGAAACCAGCGCACCAACGTTGCGGAGTTGGTTCGCCAATTTCTTCAATCTTTTGCAATAGGCCGAAACGTTAGGGAAATCTTCCATATTGACGTGTGAGAAATCCTGCTCAAGAGTAACAACTCTAGAATTCTGATTATCTTGGAATATATTTCGTAGTCTATCCCAAGTCGCCTGCGCCGTAGCGTCAGGTTCAATAATCGTTTGCGAAAGGTCGGTAGAAATTGTGGAATATATCCACTAAAGGACGGTAGCATCAAGAGTCGTCAACAATTTAGGATCATCCTCGTGTTTTGGCACCTCCGTATCCTCAGAAGCCGCGTGGATTATGTGATGGATGGCTTGATGCGAGCGTGCGTGAATTTTGAACAGTTCGGCCCACGTCGCATATTGGACGTTTTCTATTTCAAAAACAAGAGGGATGTTATTCTTGATGTTAGAAATTGTAAGGGCAGGATGAAACGTGTTCCGTGACGTAGACATATTGATAGAACAATATGTGATTGGGGGATTTGGAAGAAAAAATTGGGAGAAAGATGAACCGTCGACACAAAACCCGAGAAGAAGGGCTCGTATTTAAGAGACTTGGGACGGAAAAGTGCAAGAAAGTTTGGAGAGGATTTTAAGACCTAGACTTATGATACCATGAAAGAAATAATTCCTTAATTATTTTCATTGATTGAAAGACTATATATACAAGTTACATATTTCCATAATAGGAGAATCATATTCCTATTCTACTCCTAAAACATTATTCTACTTGGATACTAACTATACATTTATGGTTATACAAATATTATGGTAAGTGTACAATACTAATTACATTACAACATTACCTAAACTAGGATACTAAATACTACCTAAACTACACGGTACAAAGAGGATAAACTAAGAGCCACCCGAGAGCCAAATATACACAATATACACATGTATATTGTGTGTTTATTGTGTATATTTAGCAATTAGACCCCAATTTTGTCAGTACACTTTCTTTCATTTTCATCTCCCTTTTTTTCCATTATTCACACATAATTGATAATTCAGCTATATATACATTGTACATCCAATATTATGGATAAAACATCCAGCGTGGTGGAGGATAAAACCAAAAAAAAAAAAACTAAGAGGTGTAATATATTGAATTTGATTTTTATAATTGACTTTTTTTTCATTGATGCCAAAAGGTATTTTTCCTGTTCTTAGATTTGACGTTACACGAACACTTGACAAGTGATTTAGAAAGATCAAAATGGGGGAATGCCCTACAAGTTCAGCATCAACTAGTATTTCGAGTCAGTTGACATATCATTTTAGGCTTCTAGTATTACCCCATTCAGTATCCACCATGTCAGCCTTCATTTATCTTTTTCCTGGTAGCGTGAATAGAATAATCCTCTCAAAATATATAGGAGAGAAAATGCAGATATAATTCGTTGCACGGGGCTGCTGATAAAATTATCAACGACTAACATTTTATATTTCTATTCTACATGGAGCGTATTATCATGCAATAGGGATGAATACTTCTTTTTTTATAACGATGATTATAAGATAGCACGCACCTTAACTAATTATCGAGCGTCATTATCTCATATCAACACAATTACTGTGAATCATGTCCATTAAAACTTAGACAAGTAAAAGTAATCCAGTATATATTTAATATAGCTAATAGAAAGACAAAAGGAAAAAAAACACATCATTTAGTCAATTTCTAGTCTCATTTTACTTGGCATTGTTGTTAATAACATAATCTAAAGCTAGTTGCTTAAAACTTGTAGCGAAGCCACGATACCATATTTTGACTTTTGTGTTGTAAAACAAAACGAAGATAAAGTGTTAAGAATAGCAAGGGTGAACTAAATATGGATTAAATTTTACTCTATTTTATGGTAAAGTCTTTAATTTAAAGAAATTAGACAACATTTTGAGAACAATTTAAGTAAGAAAATAGAATAGTTAGTTTTAAAACTTGGGGAGTGTTGAGTACGATTTCGATGATGATAGAAAATAGAATAGTTAGTTTTAAAACTTGGGGAGTGTTGAGTACGATTTTGATGATGATAAATCAAATACGTTTGTCCTGAAATTGTATTTTATTCCTAGATTGTCAAGAAATAATAAGGATAAGGAAAAAAGAAATTTAGCAATATTTATTGTCTGGCAGAATATAATTTATTGCTAAATTACCATGTGATTAATATGAATAACTATTCTATATTATTATTAAGTTTCAGTTGGAGGGATATAGCAAGAAGTAGTTAGAATTGAACAAGGAGTCAACAAGATCCTAATCAGATAAGGAAAGGAGTTCTGGTTGACTTCTACTTGATATTTCTCTTCTACTTGGACTCTAACAAGATCCTAGGAGCATATACATCTATAAAACAAGTCCATTCACGTTCTGGAAATTCAAACATTCACAAATATTTCAGCAGTCAACCTCTCTCTGAGTTTCAAGCGAAAGAAGCTTGAAATACGAAATAGAGTTGGGCCAGTGTCTGCGTGTGTTCCATAGGCGAAATAGATTCTCTTTTGTGTCAACTCTAGTAAATGTAATAGGTTTGAATTGTAATCTCTTATAGCTTTCTTAGAAGCATTGTTGAGGTTAGAAAATCTTTCAAAGTTTGTTATTTTGTTTCAAGCTAATGGTAGCTTCAAAGGGTAGAAACGATCTAGGATTGTTGTAAGGGCTTAGGGGTAGGTACTTTGGATTGCGGGGGGGGGGGGGGGGGGGTAATCCGCTTTGGCTCGATGTTTTAGTGAAACTTAGTTAAAATCCTGCAGGGGTGTAGGTCGCGATTTTTACATTCATTCGAGCATGGATGGTTTTCCACGTATAAATCTCTTGCGCAATATTTTGTTTGCTTTGCTATTTTTAAGTCTGAAAAACTAAGTGGGAACGCACTTGTGGAACAGAGTCTACCATTGTTCCATAAAATCAAAAAAATTAGTAAAAGTTTAAGTTAGACGAAAATTGTTAGAGACCCAATTCACCCCCCCCTCCCCTTCTTGTGTCTATTTATGAGTCAATTCTATCAATTGGTATCAGAGTGGGTTGCTCGTGTCTAGGTTAACCCCTTCAAGATATTCATAAAAATGACTTGACAAATAGTACTACTAGAAGGTCAATCCACCTCTAGGCCTCCTCTATTTATCGACCAGCACTATAGTCTGTGGAAAAATAGTATGGTGATTTATATGAAAACTGAGGACTATCATCTTTGGCTAATCACAATGAGAGGACCGTTAGTTCCTACCAAGACGAAAGCCGATGGCACAAAAGCTCCCAAAACCGAAGAGGAATTTGATGCTAATGATTTTAGAATGATGGAGAAGAACGCAAAAGCAATCAAGATTCTATACTTTGATTTAGGAATCGACGAGTTCAATACAATCTCAAGATGTTCTAGCGCAAAAGAAATTTGGGACTCTCTGACATTGGCTCGTACGTCTCAGGTCAAACAATCCAGAATTGATATGCTCATAAGAAAGTATGAATTATTTTCTATGGGTGAAAATGAATCAATTAAGGATATGTTTACAAGATTTACTTATATTACTAATGAACTTAAGTCTCTTGGAAAAGAGTTTACTACTGAAGATCATGTCATAAATTTTTTGAGGAGTTTACCTTCTTCATGGGAGCCCAAAGTCACATCTATTGAGGAATCTAGGCAGATGAGCACAATACAAATGGATGATTTCATTGGTAACCTACAAACATTCGAACTCAAGAAAATTGATCAGATCAAGGAAGAACTCAAGATAGAGATTAGCTTGTTGGGTATTTTTGCTCTATGGTACTTTATAAAGCAGTACGGGAAGTATATAACTATTACAAGTATTCGAAAGGATAAACAAAGATTCAATAATTCAACTAGTAATCTAAAAATTACAATATAATCACAAACTGAAATTACAATCTTGTTGAAGACGGAAAAATGGAAACTGGTTTTGCTGAGTCGAGTGTGGCACTCTGTCCTTAAGACAATATTGCCCCGTATGTATCCTTTATACATCCTGGACAATTTATCTCCCAAGATAAAACAGCAATGGAATACTTGAGCAAAGGAAACTCAAGAGCTACCGTGAAGAATATTGAGTAACGAAATGATGCCTTGGAAGTTGTAGGAAGAAGAAAACTTTCTGCTTCTGTAAGCTTCTGAATTTCGTGTATATTATATGTGTGTTCTTAGTTCTCAATAATGGTGTAAAAGGGTGTTTATATAGGTGATGGAGGGGTTGAAAAACTGCCTCTGTAATAGCCAAATAATGGCCATTATGGAGGTAGTAAAGTCACCAACATAAATGGTGAAAGACCAACGGATTTGGCCATTATAGGAGGAGTAATTCACCCAAAATAAATGGCTGAATTGAGAGCTTGGCATTTCTGCTTTTGACTGTCCAAATTCTGACGTTCTGGAAACTTCAGGGACCAAACTGTACATCTTGAAACTTCAGGGACCAAACTGTACATCTGAAAGAATTCTAGTCCGAACTGTACATCTGGAACTTCTGGGATCAAACTGTACTTCTGGCAAAGTTCTCTGGCCCAAAAAGATAATATCAGAAGGCCCACAGCCCACAGCCCACGACCCACGACCCGTGGACCTGTGAACCCGTGAACCTGTGAACCCGAGAACGGGAACCCGGAACCCGGAACTCGGAACCCGGAGCTCGGAACTCGAAACTCGAAACCGGAACCGGACCGGATGGGCGGGCGGCGGCGGCGCGCGTGTGGTCTTTCCTTGAACCGAATCACATCTAGGTCCTCCATCCTTTAAACACATGGGATACCCCTTGGGGTCCCAAACCCCAAACCAATTTCGAGTCTTATATACACAACAATTCTTTCTTCCTCTACCGATGAGGGAGAATTGAACACAATACCACACTTTCCATGCTTCAAACACCTTACTTCGTGGACCAATATCTCTTTCATTTCTTAATGAAATTTGACGATTCTTGGCCCTACGGTTATCTACGTACTTAGTAGATCATGCATGTGTGAAGAACCGGATTCTCCAACATACGTAACACTAGTGTTTAAGCCGTTAAAGTTGGTCGGTCGCAACTCCCGCCAAAGGCAAATTTCCAACAATCCCCTCTTGAAAGAGATTTTGGCACACTCACATGGTGTCTTTTTCATTTCCAGCAATATTTCAATGACCGATGTTGCATAAGGAGAGGTAGCCTCAGCTTTGAACCTTCCATAGTTGAATACCATCGGACTTACATACTGCGCGGTGAACGTGATGTCTTGAACCGTCAGTGTTTAGTGTAAGCCAAGACAATGATACCAACACAACAAATTCCCTTACTCTCTTCTTCGTAATGTTTTGTCCGTTTTGGCCATGGACAACGTCTTGGATTCTTAAGTGCGTTCATTTTGAGGCGGCCCGTCCTCGCACTTAAATAGGTGGTCTCCTACAAGGTATCCTGCTATACCCCACTTCACAAGTGTTAGGAACCATTAAAAGTTTCCCAAAAACCTAACCTCAACTGTTGAGGAGCATTATAGGTTTTGAAAACTTAACCTTTACCCACACTGCAGATAGCACTTAAAGTCTATCGCGGGAACGGCTTTGGATTTGGTATTTCTTTTCAGAAATCACTATCCGAAGTGCTCATGCTTCCACTGAAGCGATCAACTGAACCTTTACAGCTTAGTTTTCCCATTGAACCAAATTACTGGGATCTCCAGTTAGTAAGGTTGGGTTACCACTGTATTGGTCCGTATATTTTGGGTTTTAAGCCCATTCCCCTAGACAGGCAGAACACTTGATCTCCGGGTAGTCCCTTAGTTAGTAAACAAGGAAGTGACACCCGTGATGATCAACTGCCATACGGTCTTATGTCTCCTGACAAATCCTGACAGATATGTCCAGACGCCGTCATCCGTGTCCTTCCTAAAGCCGACCGGCTAGCCACAGTGTATAACTGCTGAAGGCACGGGTTTCTCCCAATAAGGGACGTCCTCTAAGGAGTCGTGAAGTTACTCAACTTTTTTCATGCTTTGTATAAAGCGATAAACTCTGATTCCATCATGAATCGGCCGATGCAAGTTTGCTTAGAGGATTTTCCAAGAACCACCATACACATTTACTTGTGGCTTTGGTGTTCTTCAGATCTGATGTCCAGTTTGCATCATTGTGTTCTCTCGTAATCATTTGGACATCCGTAATACTATAATCCGTAGATAAGCGAATAATTCGGATATCGCCATATCCGACTTAACGCCTTCTATTGATCATGTATTAAGATTATCGGTGAAACTTAGTTCAATCGATCTGTTTGTAAGACGATACCAGGTCGGTTGTAGTGTGTACAGTACATTGAACTACACGTGATCTGTGCGTATCGCTCCTTGTCTATGGGTGCATCATGATTCCAATCAATTCTATGATTCATATTCATTGATGGCTTCAACGAGACTGTCAACTATCGACCAGTTCGTTAGATGTCTTTAGAAATCCAATTCCTAAGATGTCATCTGTGATATCCATATCTTTCATATCGAGACTGTGTTTCAATATGACTTTTACTTTCAGACTGTTGATTCTCCAACTGTTGGCTTTCTAACTTCAGATTCAATGTTTCTGTGCTCAGATTCATTGTTTCTGTTTTATCTGAAACTTTCAGGACCAAAATGTAAACATTTCAGGGACCAAGATGAAAGTTCAGGAAGAAGCCCAACAGTCCAGAAAACCAACTCTGATTCTCTTCTTCCAACTCTCCGGTTGGGAAGGTCGCTTTTAACATTCATGCCACGCAAGACTGCAATGGCCCATGATGTTAAGCTACTCCCAGGGGAGCACATGTACAAGTAGCCGAGGCTTTGAACTCGTCAGTAGATCCATCTACTTTGTACTCACTTTTGAGTATCCTTTTTCACAACCCAATGGTTCTTTTCCCGGAGGAAGATCAACCATTACGCAAGTATGGTTCTATATGATGGAATATTTTTATCTCTTTAGCTTCTTTCCAAAGCAGCGCTTTTGGAGATAACAATTATTTGTTAATTGTCCATGGTTCGTTCTTAACCATACAAGCTAGAAGAACTGGAACAAGTCTTTGTCCCATCTTTGCTCCATCTTGGTTCAACATCTAGAATCCCTGAGTTCTGCAGATCTGGAATATTAAGTTCCGGATAGCCAGCAACTTTCGAGTCCTGTAGATACGGAACGTTTAGTTCCGGACAGTCAGGCCCTCGCGGGTTCTTTTTAACCTTGAGCAATTACTCCTTTTCCTTTTCAAGGAAAGTTATCTTATAAGAATTCAACATTCTTTGACGCCAATAGGCGATAAGTACTACTGTTATTTACAGATCTAGTGGATATGCAATCTACAGTCTTAGGTCGAACTTGACCTGTTTCGGTAGTCCAACTTCTACCAAGCCACCCCACATCACAACTTTTTTATGTGAGATCCTTTTCATGTCTCACACGGAGAGTTATCCTTATCCTTATGCGGAGTTCCTTGAGGATCGCATTAGCGGTAAGGATCGCCTTGCCCCACATAATTTAGGCGTACGGGTTTGCGCTTGGCTAACACCGTTAGGCTGAGGTGAGTAATGAACAGTCGTTTAATGAACGCTGCTTCACATTCTCCCCCTCTATCGCTATGAATTTCGCAATCCATAGGCTTAGTTGATTTTCAACTTCTGCTTTGTAGCGCTTATCCGCTTCAACAACTTCATCTTTGCTTTTTAACAAACAAAGGATTCCATACGTTGTACCATCATCAATGAAGATCACAACGTACTTGTCTCCCCCATCTATTTTGTATAAACTTCAAATCACCCAAGTAGGTGTGACTAAGTTCTAGATGAGCGGTGCTTCTTTCGCTATTCCCTTGACGGAATTTGAAAAGGTGATTTTGCCTCTTCGCCTACCTCACATTCATTTTGAGGGTTTATGTCGAAAGGAGGCGACAATCTCAACATCGTTAGCTTTTGAATGACTTATTATTTAACGTGTCTTAATCTATGATGGCATAGATGCATGGATTACAAATATATCATTCATTGGGCTATAGACATATTGTACCATTCTTAGTTATTACAGACCTGTTGGACTAGTCTCAAACCAACTTGACCAACAACGTCCCTTAAACCAAGTTAGGAACATGTATCACCTCTTTTAGAGTGATCTCATTCCCTGAAGTCCTATTGAGGACAACCTCTCCAGCCCCTTTGATTTTAGAGGTGGCGTTGCTTCACATGAACAACCTCTTGCCCGTGGTTAGGGCGTAACCGGATCATATGTGATCTCGATACTCTGGCCCACTTCAGTTGCCTTGGCATCGAGTGTCCAATTTCTTTTATCGCTTTCTTTAGGCCTTCAGATCATTAAGACCTGGAAACTCTGGCCCACCACACTAGGTGTCCATTACTTTTCCTATGAAATGAATTCTGGCCCCACTCCAGTCACCCGGAGGCTTTGTATGACTGAGTGTCCAATATCATCATATCAAAGGAATTTTGGCCCACTCCAGTCGCCCGGAGGCTTTGTATGACTGAGTGTCCAATATCATCCTATGAAGGATCTTCTGCCAAATAGTATGACAGGTTCTACGTCTTTAACTTTTAGACTTCTTCCGTTATGATTGGTGCCCAGATAATCACAAACTGAAATTACAATATAATCACAAACTGAAATTACAATCTTGTTGAAGACGGAAAAATGGAAACTGGTTTTGCTGAGTCGAGTGTGGCACTCTGTCCTTATGACAATATTGTCCCGTATGTATCCTTTATAAGTCCTGGAAGGTAGTAAAGTCACCAACATAAATGGTGAAAGACCAACGGATTTGGCCATTATAGGAGGAGTAATTCAGCCAAAATAAATGGCTGAATTGAGAGCTTGGCGTTTCTGCTTTTGACTGTCCAAATTCTGACGTTCTGGCAAAGTTCTCTGGCCCAAAAAGATAATATCAGAAGGCCCACAGCCCACAACCCACGACCCGTGGACCCGTGGACCCGTGGACCCGTGGATCCGAGAACCCGGAACCGGACCGGACGGGCGGAGGCGGCGCGCGTGTGGTCTTTCCTTGAACCGAAGCACATCTAGGTCCTCCCTCCTTTAAACACATGGGATACCCCTTGGGGTCCCAAACCCCAAACCAATTTCGAGTCTTATATACACAACAATTCTTTCTTCCTCTACCGATGAGGGAGAATTGAACACAATACCACACTTTCCATGCTTCAAACACCTTACTTCGTGGACCAATATCTCTTTCATTTCTTAATGAAATTTGACGATTCTTGGCCCTACGGTTATCTACGTACTTAGTAGATCATGCATGTGTGAAGAACCGGATTCTCCAACATACGTAACACTAGTGTTTAAGCCGTTAAAGTTGGTCGGTCGCAACTCCCGCCAAAGGCAAATTTCCAACATAGCTTAGTCTTAAGAGCTACAAAAAATGATTCTAACTTTGATGATGAGGAAATGACTATGTTTGTTTGCAGGTACAAAAAGTACTTCAAGAAAGAAAATTCTGAAAAAACAGAAATTTGCAACAAAGGAAAATCAAATGAAAATGCTCGGTTTGATGAGTGCTCTAAGCGTGGAAAACTTGACCACATGATTAAAGGTTGTCCTTTGTTGAAGGAAGAACAAAAGAAAGAACATTCGAATTTGAAGAAGCAGCAAAAGATTGCTTTCAAAGTCTTTCAAAAGGGCCATGAAGGAAACTTGGGGAGAAACCTCTGATAAAGAATCAAGTGATGAAAGTGAAGGTGATAGAATGATAACTCTCGTGGCTAAGAGCGACTCCGAGTCTGATGATGAATTCTCTGAGGTAAGTCTCGATCAACTTAAAGCTCAGGTTCACAACTTATCTAAGAATAATAGTAATGAAGCTTTTACTTTCATTATTTTATCTTGTGAGTGCTAAAATAAATGAACTAGCAATCTCTCAAGTTTAAAATCTGATTCAGGATATGACTAGAAACATGAATATCCCTTTTAGTCATATTCTAAGAGAAGGCAACAAGCTGGCTGATGTTTTAGCCAATCAGGCTTTGGATTATAACATAGTTCAATGTCACTATTTTCATGAATTAAGGAGCATGTGTAGGAAGATCCTTAATAGTGACAAGTCACAAATTCCTTATTTAAGGATTAGAAGGAGTGGATAACAGTGTAGAAGGGAAAGAATGGAGCTGAATTTGAGAAGTATATGGCTGAAGAATGAGTATGGAAATAAGAGGAGGAAATTTGGAGAACCACTATGTTCAAAATCTTATGGAGGAGATCATAGGGGTTTTATGCTAACTTTGTTTTTTTTTCCAGGTAGTTCTACAAATCAAAACAATAACACCAACCGAGCTCACATAAATGTTACTAAAGCAAAGGGCATCAACATATAACAAGCACATAAAGGAAAATGGAAACATAGTGTGGTGAGATCATCCAAGGGGACACATGCATACAAAAGGAAAATATGACCAAACCACAACATGCAAGCATCATAGAAGCAAGATACAATCAGATAAACAACTGTACAAGACCACAGGAATCGTAAAAAGGAGGAAAAGTTACCTGGTTAGTAACAGACTCCAAGGGAGAAGATCTATTCATTGGCTCAAAGCTCAGTTTCGAGCTCCAAACAAGCAACTATGAGCTCCTCGTCAACAGATTCAACACAGAAGAACATCAACACATCATGATTTTAAAGTATTATAAAAAATAAAGGAAGATTCAAGCTTACATCGCAAATGGAAGGCACAACTGAATTGAAGATGATGAATATCTCATTATCTCTTCATATTTGGCATGATTTTATCTAAAGGTGGCCAGTGGGCCGGGCTCGAATACGGCGGGGTCGGGTCGGCGGGGACGGGAGAAGGGTCGGGTCGGCGGGTGCAGCGGGGTCGGGTCGGGGTCGGGTCAGATGCAGCGGGACTTGCTCGATCCGTCGATCCCGATCCCGTCGGTATCGGGTCGGGGCGGGGCGGGGCGGGGTCGGGCTCGGGGCGGGGTACGGTGGGTTTTCCTTTTTTTTTTTAAATAACATATGTATAAAAAAACTCAATAAACAAAACAAGATAGTGTAATAAAAACATCTCAAGGCTGTTTTTGTGCCTCTTATATTATTTAATAGACATATGATTTTTTTGTAATACAAATACAATTGTCTAAAATCTAAATTGCAACTTTGTGGTGTTGTCCAAAAGTTGCAAATTACATAATAAAATTGCAATTAAAAAAATTACATTCTCAAAAAAAACTGTTCTAATTGCTTGATGATTTCATGTGGTTCTTCGGTTGGAATTGGTATTTGTTGGTCAAATTGATCCACGTCGCTTCCACTACCTTCGGTTAAGATTTCGTTGTAGTTTTCATCATCTTCTTCGTTGATCTCCGGTTGACCGCACCTTCTCCGCTCCGCCGTATCCAATCTCTGAATAATACCGCAATTTCCAAGTCGCTCCGGCTAATGAGTGTATGTGGTCTCCTATTTGATATATGCTGCAGAAAAAGCGCTTTCAGACGCAGCTTGATGACGCTTTGAATGTTCAAAACATCTCGAGCCATCAATGAAAGTGTCGGAAAGGTCTTCTCATTCCCTCCAAGATTTCAAGAAGTCTTCATGTCCATCTTCATTGATAACTTCTTGATACGATGTAACCCTGCAGAAACAAAAATATCCAACTCGCTAATTTGGTTAGTAGTAGAGGTACGGCCAAGACATTCTATTTCTGAGGCTTTCAATACTAGCCGCAGAAACAACATGTCTTTTGTGAGGTTGTGTTGAAGATGAAGAAGATGGTATGTAAGCCGGTAAGTTACTAGCATTTTCTTGTTGATAAAATCTATATATATTTTTGCATTGGTGTTCTACGCTAGACAACACTTCTTCTTTAGTTTGTTCAATAGGTAGTGGGTGATTTAGATTTTTGGGACTTGGAGGTGGTAGTACTTCTATACAATCGTAAATAGTTTCAATTAGTGATTTAGTACCGTCTATTTTAATAGTAGGATTTAATACAGAACCAATAATATAAATAGAGGGAATAGGAATAAAATATTTTTTTATTTTGACAAACATTTTTTAATAGCTGCCTTATAAGCTGATTTTTCCATATATTCACTAAGTAATAAAAATATTAGAGTTATATAAAATAACATAGTTGAAATAGTAGGATAATATATACCGAAAATTTCTTTTGTTGCTTGAAAAAATTTCTCTAAAAATACAATAAGTTCGGAAATTTTTTTCCAATCACTATCTAAAATCATATCAGCTGGCTTTTTATTATGAGAGTTAAAAAATAAAGTTATAGGTAATTTATAGTCATAAGCAACAAGTAGTTGCGCGTATAAAGAATTCCACCTAGTGGATACTTCTTGTGGAATTTTTCTATAAGGTAGTCCACAATCGTGACAAGTTTTTTTTATATTCTTTTCTACGTTGTACTTTATTACTTTTAAAAATAAAGTTTATAGCAAATTGTATTTTACTAAGAATGTCTTCAAAAAGTGATAGACCATCATTTACAATTAAGTTATATATATGGCACGCGCATTTTATATGAAAATGGTCTGAAAAAGATGGAGTTAAACTATTTTTTTAAATTGTAATTGCGTAATTGTTATTAGAAGCGTTATCTAATGTAATAGTCATAATTTTATCGGTAATTCCGTAATAATTGCACACTTGATAAATATTTTCTGCAATAAAAGTACCAGTGTGCCTATCATCTATATATCTATACGCTAAAATACATTTTTGCATAGACCATTTATAATCTATCCAATGACAAGTTACAGTTAAATAATCATGGTTGTTAGTACTACGACCTATATCAGACGTGATAGATACTTTGCCATTAAAATGATATAATGAAAAAAGTAAATATTGTTGATATTCATGCGCGAATTTAAATACATCTCTCTTAACAGTTGATCTAGGAAAACCGTTAAAAGCAGAGTTATATATATCTCTAATGTAATGAATAAAACCGGGAGATGAAGGAAATGAAAAAGGCAAACCCTCCACAGCAACTAATTTTGATATTGCTTCCCTATCTCTATGTTTATTGTATTTAGAGCCTACAATTCCCCCCGTCATATGGTTAATTTGACCATGTACTTGGTCCGGGACAGTATCAGTATGTGAACATTGTCCCGATGGAGCGGGCGTTTGCGCACCCGATTTTGAAGCCTGGTATTGGGCATACCTAGCTGGATGAGCACTTACTACGTGTCTAATTAAACCCCCCGTCCCACCGTGACCTTTTCCAGTTTTAAATTTTAAAACATTTTTACAAATTTTACATATGGCTACTTGATTCTCTACGTCCCTATCAAAAAATGTCCATGCATCTGATTTTAATGGTCGTTTTGCTGGATCTCGTCTCATACTAGGGGGAATAGGAAGTATTTCAGTTGAAGGTGCACTAGTGGGTGTGTTGTCATCAACATTAGTGGGTATATCATCTAGATCATCGTCTAAATTAAAGTCTTCTTGAGTTTCAGAAAATAGCTCCTGGTCTAAATCTAATGGTATTGTAGGAAAATGTTGAGTATCAACAAAATCATCCTGTGTAGGAATAAGATGACTAGAAGAAGTACCCTTGCCCTGGTTGCCCCTACTAGAAGAAACACCCTTACCCTTACCCTTAAACATACCTTTTAATCATTCCATTTTAATTATGATAATAAATAATTAAAGACAATAAAATTAAGTGCGCTAAATAAAATAAACAGACAATAATAATTTAATGAAGGAAACAATGTACCAAACGCCGACGTAACGTCGACGTGTAATCGAGAGGTTGAAAATTGAAACTTTGCTCGATGGAAGATCCTCAAGCTAGTTGTCAACTTCACTCCCAATTCCCAAATGAATAAATAAAATTGAATATTTAGCAAACAATGTAGACTTGTAGAGAGATATATTGAGAAATTAGAGAGATTGTAGGAAGATTTGTGAGAAAGATGAAGAGAAAATGAGTTATTTATAGTTGGAAAATTGGGTTAAAGTGTAAATATAATAACTTATGGGTTAAAAATAAATATTAAGGGTAGGGGTTGGGAGTGGGGGCCTAAAATGGTCGTTGGCAACGGCCATAATCTAAAATGGTCGTTGGTGCAACGACCATATTTGCAAAGGGGAAAGAGGCGGTCGTGGGTCGGGTTCGGAGACGGGGGCCTGGGGTCAAGGGTCGAGTCTAGCGGGCCTGGGGCGGGCTCGGGTCTGGCGGGATGAGACATCGTCCCCTCCCGAGTTCGAGTCCTGCCCCCGTTATTTTTTATTTTATTTTTTTTAGCGGGGTCGTGGCGGGACCGGGGCGGGCTTGGGACGGGGTCGGGACAGGGTCGGGCCGTCCCGGCCCACTGGCCAGCCCTAATTTTATCATTAGAGATGGAGAAGTTGCATCGGTGACGACAGAGTCAAGGCGGCACAAACAAGAACACGTCATTGCTCCTAAAGGTTGTTGTCATTTTGACAATTGCCTAATTGAGCGATGGAGTGTATCGATGGGTTGGGTCAAGGGACAAAAGCGAATGCATTTTAGGTCAGGCCACTTTTGGGCCTGGCCATATATTTTTTAATTTTTGTACTTTATTTCTATATTGTTGGACTTATTTAGTTTAATAAAAGAACCATGCGGCCATAATTAATTAAAAGGAATAGTCAATGGAACGGGTCCTAGATCTCGTTCTTCTGTACCTGAGCATGATCTGAAACATTTAGGGGAACAGGTCTTGAGACAGAAACAAATGCAGGATATCAAACAACCGATGGAACAACCCCTGACACTGTTCCAGACGTTCATCAAAATGAACAAAATAGTGAAAACACATAGGAGCTGAACTTAAGGTCCTAGAAGCACCAAAGCACTAAGAAGAGAACATTTTAACAACAAAATACCTTGGAATGATGTAGATAAACTAAGCAATAAGTACTTGACTCTTCCTCCAATGATTGATTAGAAAAGTATAATTTTTGAAGAATACATTGTCAGATAGTGGGTCAAGAATAAATTAATATCTAGCTTAATTTCTGTGAATTTGTTTCTCTAATATAATGTGTGTTAATACTTTTCTTACTGTCCAAGATTGATGCACACATGGGAGTTGAGTCGAGTCAGGTATGCATCTCAAATTTTGACTAAGTCTTAATATTGTTCAATTAAATTGATTGACCCAAAGTATGTTTACCTGTTAAAAAACTCTTCTCCACCAAATTATTCCAATCTTGTACCAGTAACACATATTAGCCATTATTTTTAATCAAATCGAGATCAAATTGAGATCAATATGAAACTTGTACAAGAAGTCAAACTTCAAAGAGAATTGAGTGTTCTTATGAGCTAGAGATGGAGAATACATCTTCTATGGAGGAGTATAACATTAAGGGGAATGAAAAAAGGTGAAAAATGAGGAGAGAAGAATAATGGAAAAGAAAATGAAAGAAAAACAGAAAAAGAAAAATTATGGAGATGAGTATCACAAATAATGTGAAGGTGAATTTGACTTTTTTTTAATATAAATGTGTTGAGTGACATATTATTGATTCTTTATTACGAATTCGTGGAGTATAAGAAGTTGGCTTGCTTAGAAATAATCAGCTCGGACTGAATGTATTATTGACTCTATTCCTTCTAGTGTTCTGGAGGGCTCTCGGCCAATACTGATACTTCTTAGGTAGCACAGCTTTGTCAAGAAATTATTGATCCCTGAGCACTGATTGTTCAAGTTCACGAGGATCATTTGATGTTTAAAAAAATTCATGAAAAAATTAGCATAATGACCTCCTTGAGTTTTAATTCGTCACATGCCCCGTCTATTGCCCTACTTCACCAAACCTACCATCTGATCACACTACTGCCCCGGTCTAATAATCGTTTCCCTTATTTCTTTGAACAATATTAGTACTTGGCCATTATTTGTGGGATGTAATTAACTGCTACTTCAAATCCTTCTTACGCTCTATATTTATTTGTGATGAACTTTTAAGGATGGCCAATATCAATAGATTGCATATGTGGAAACTCAAATATCTTGTGTCTTTTGTGTTTGATGACCCAGCAGTGGTGAGTTAGGTATATCAAATGTTCGACCTTTGCTTCAAGCATGTTTCTTTGATTAATTACTTTTTAATGATGTCAAAAGGGGAAAGATTAATGTGCTTGTGTGTCTTAGTAAAACCGCATGAACATCTAAGGTATGTTTTATTAAGTTAAGTTCTGCAAGTGTGAAATGGTGACAAATTCTTGGGTGAATATGTGCAATGTCTTGGTTGAAAAAATACGACAAGCAAATTTTGTTTAAAGGGGAAATTTATTGAGTAGGATTTTGATGATGATAAATAAAACACGCTTGTCATGAAACTGTGTTTTATTCATAGATTGTCAAAAAATAATAGGGATAAGGAAAAAGAAATTTAACAATAATTTATTATCTGACATAATATGATTTATTGCTAAATTACCATGTGCTTAATATGAATAATTATCCTATATTATTATTAAGTTTTTAGCCGCAGAGATATAGCAAAAAGTGGTTAGAATTGAACAAGGAGTCAACAAGATCCTAATCAGATAAAGGAAAAAGTTTTGATTGACTTCTATTTGATATCCCTCTTCTACTTGGACTCTAACAAGATCGTAGGAGCGTATACATCTATAAAAGAAGTCCATTCACATTCTGAAAACTCAAGCATTCACAAATATTCAGCAGTCAACTTTTCTATGAGTTCCAAGCGAAAAAAGCCTGAAATACGAAATAGAGTTGGGCCAGTGTATGCGTGTGTTCCATAGGTGAAACATATTCTCTTTTGTGTCAACTCTAGTTAATGTAATAGGTTATATTGTAATCTTTTATCAGCTTTCTTAGAAGCATTGTTGAGGTTAGGAGCACTTTTAAAGTTTGTTATTTTGTTTCAAGCTAAGGGTAGCAACGGTCTAGGAATATTGTGAGGGCTTAGGGGTAGATCCTTTGGATTGCGGAGGTAATCCACTTTGGCTCGGTGTTTTAGTGAAGCTTAATTGAAATCCTACATGGGTATAGGTCGTGGTTTTTACATCCATTCAAGCTTGGATGATTTTCCACATATAAATCTCCTGCGCAATATTTCATTTGCTTTGCTGTTTTTAAGTCTGAAAAACTAAGTGGGAACGCACTTGTGAAACAGAGTCTACCACTATTCCGTAAAATCAAAAAATTAGTAAAAGTTCAAATTAGGCGAAAATTGTTGGAGACCCAATTCACCCCCACCCCGTGTCTATTTAGGAGTCAATTCTATAAGGGAGTATATAATTGAACTTATGACTCTGTAACTTTAATATTCAGACCCCACGTAAACTCTTCAATTTTACATATCGCTTTCATTTATTTATTTTTTTGCGCAAAAATATTCCAAGTAGTCTGCAAGGAACATCAACATCATGTACCATTACTAGGAGTGGCCAGTGGGCCGGGCTCGGGTCTGGCGGGGTCGGGGCGGGACTGGAGAAGGGGCGGGGTCGGGTCTGGCGGGCTCTGGCGGGGTCGGGTCTGGCGGGCTCTGGCTCAGGTCGGGGCGGGCTCGTGTCGGGCTCGGGCTCGGGGCGGGATACGGCGGGTTTTCATTTCTTTTTTTTTAAATAACATATGTATAAAAAAAAACTCAATAAACAAAACAAGATAGTGTAATAAAAATATCCCAAGGCTGTTTTTGTGCCTCTTATATTATTTAATAGACATATGATTTTTTTGTAATACAAATACAATTGTCTAAAATCTAAATTGCAACTTTGTGGTGTTGTCCAAAAGTTGCAAATTACATAATAAAATTACAATTAAAAAAATTACATTCTCAAAAAAACCTGTTCTAATTGCTTGATGATTTCATGTGGTTCTTCGGTTGGAATTGGTATTTGTTGGTCAAATTGATCCACGTCGCTTCCACTACCTTCGGTTAAGATTTCGTTGTAGTTATCATCATCTTCTTCGTTGATCTCCGGTTGACCGCACCTTCTCCGCTCCGCTCGTATCCAATCTCTGAATAATACTGCAATTTCCAAGCTGTCTCCGGCTAATGAGTGTCTGTGGTCGCCTATTTGATATCTGCCTGAAGAAAAAGCGATTTCAGACGCAGTTGACGACGGTTGAATGTTCATAATAATCGCACACTTGATAAATATTTTCTGCAATAAAAGTACCAGTGTGCCTATCATCTATATATCTATACGCTAAAATACGTTTTCGCATAGACCATTTATAATCTATCCAATGACAAGTTACAGTTAAATAATCATGGCCGTTAGTACTACGACATATATCAGACGTGATGGATACTTTGCCATTAAAATGATATAATGAAAAACGTAAATATTGTTGATATTCATGCGCGAATTTAAATACATCTCTCTTAACAGTTGATCTAGGAAAACCGTTAAAAGCAGGATTATATATATCTCTAATGTAATGAATAAAATCGGGAGATGAAGGAAATGAAAAAGGCAAACCCTCCACAACAACTAATTTTGATATTGCTTCCCTATCTCTATGTTTATTGTATTTAGAGCCTACAATTCCCCCCGTCATAGGGTTAATTTGACCAGATTTGGTCCCGATGACGTGATGTGAACCTTGTCCCGATGGAGCGGGCGTTTGCGCACCCGGTTTTGAAGCCTGGTATTGGGCATACCTAGCTGGATGAGCACTTACTACGTGTGTAATTAAACCCCCCGTTAATTTTGAGTATCAACAAAATCATCCTGTGTAGGAATAAGATGACTAGAAGAAGTACCATTTCCCTGGTTGCCCCTACTAGAAGAAGCACCCTTACCCTTACCCTTAAACATACCTTTTAATCCTTCCATTTTAATTATGATAATAAATAATTAAAGACAATAAAATTAAGTGCGCTAAATAAAATAAACAGACAATAATAATTTAATGAAGGAACGAATGTACCAAACGCCGACGTAACGTCGACGTGTAATCGAGAGGTTGAAAATTGAAACTTTGCTCGATGGAAGATCCTCAAGCTAGTTGCCAACTTCACTACCAATTCCCAAATGAATAAATAAAATTGAATATTTAGCAAACAATGTAGATTTGAAGAGAGGTATATTGAGAAATTAGAGAGATTGTAGGAAGATTTGTGAGAAAGATGAAGAGAAAATGAGTTATTTATAGTTAAAAAATTGGGTTAAAGTGTAAATTTAATAACTTATGGGTTAAAAAAAAATATTAAGGGGTAGGGGTTGGGAGGGGGCCCTAAAATGACTGGCAATTAATGGCCATAATCTAAAATGGTCGTTGGTGCAACGGTCATTTTTGCAAAGGGGGAAAAGGGCGGGCTCGGGGTCGGGGTCGGGGCGGGCTCGGGGCGGGCTCGGGTCTCGCGGGCCTGGGGCGGGCTCGGGTCTCGCGGGACGAGACATTTCCCGTCCCGAGTTCGTGTCCCGCCCCCGTTATTATTATTTTTTTTTGGCGGGGTCGGGGCGGGCTCGGGACGGGCTCGAGTCGGGGTCGGGCTATCCCGGCCCACTGGCCAGCCCTAACCATTACACACGTTTATTGAATTTAAATAGCACGCCTAAGCTAAGGTTTAAAAGTCTTCGTTTAGGTCATTCATAAAGCCGACAACCAGCTACATTCATCAATTACATCACTATGTTTATTATGGATATCCAATAAGTTAGGAAGGTTGGTGGATTTACCCGAAAATTTGCAAAAAAAAAAAATTACGTGCTTTGTGCACGATCCTAGTACAATTTCGACAGGCTGAAACTTCACTCTCACAGTACGTGGCTTTGGGTCAAGATCAAATTCAATCTTACACGCGGCAACTGAGTAGTATTTTCAGTAAATACATACAAAGAAAATGTTAATCAATCAGCTACGTCTCAATTTTTATTTTTTTTTATTTTTAGTTTTTTTTTTAGTTTTTCTTTTCTGGACTCTTTATTCAGTAAATCCTGTTGATATCAGAGCCACACAATTTGAGCAACTTTGGGTAAAAGATTAACTATTAACTAAGCCATCTCTAATCAAATTTACATTAACATGAAATGCAAGACAATTTGGTTACTTCAGTATATAATCTTTGGGGCTGAAGACTTTAAGCAGATAACGTGTACTCCCACCATCCCAAAAGAATTGTCTTAGTTTGACTTGATACAAAATTTAAGAAATAAAGCAAAAAATTTGAAATGTGTGATCCCAAACAAATTTTAGATATTTGTGTGATTGTAAATCATCTCATAAAGTTAAATTATTTCTAAATATAGAAAGGTGTCAATCTTTTGGGACAACCTAATAAGAAAAGTAGGACAATCTTTTTGGGACGGAGGGAGTATATTTTTATTCCTCCTTTGGTGTCAAGTTACATTTAACACAATACAGAAGCCATTAGAGTAATGGTTCAAAGTAGCAGACATACAATTCATTACGCAATTTCACTCTCTAACAGCAGGTATATCTAAACAATCTACAGATCCAATTTTCCTGCCAGATACCAGGAATGCATTGCGAGGCTACCGAAGGAGAAAATGTTAGCAAGGGACGACAGTCCATGAATCATCCCAAATTTCTTGTTCATTGCTGAAAGCTTTGGATTAGACTTTGCGACTTCCTGGTTTTTAGTCCACCCAACTTCCTCCCCTATGTTCGCCTCTCTCTCTATCTTATGCCTTTGCTTCATCATCTGCCCAACATCAAATGCATTATTCACATCAGAGTCCAATGAGAAAACTAGTCAAAAGACTTTTCTGGGACCGTTTTCAAACTACTAATTTTAACAGAAGTGAGATGCTCTCCAATTCAGAGCAGAGCGCTAAGATTACAGATGTCATCTCAATATTGAGACTAAGATATTCGTCTCCTGTAAAACATCCATTTTTAGCAACAAAAAAAAATGAAGCCGCTGTATTATCCAATTATGTCAACCCATTCTTAGTCTATCACAATGGTACATCAAATAGTGACACACCTGCTGCTCGTTATCATCAGTTCATACAAACAAAGTCAAAGAACCTCATATCTTTGGGCTCAAAGCTCCAACAAGTTAATAATATGTTTCTACCATTCATTACTTGCTTTGCAAGTAATTTAAGCTTAATGAATTTCTAGAAACAGGAAGGGGGGAACTAAATACACTTACTTAGGCTAACATTAGACATTGCCACATTCCCCTGCCTGATAGATGATTAATGATTGATATAAAGTGGATTTTTCCTTCACGAATAGCCTACATCTTTTGGGCACATGGAAAATGTGACACTGGAAACCACTCTCAGATCTAACTCCAACAAAGCATGATGTAATACAAGAATAGTCTATACCAGTAGTTGCCACTCACACTGGAAACCACTCTCAGATCCAACTCCAACAAAGCATGATGTATTACAAGAATAGTCTATACCAGTAGTTGCCACTCTTGTCCCTAACCTTGACAAGTACTCCCTCCGCTTCAATTTATGTGTAAAAAAAGAATGTCTCTTTCAATATTTCGTAAGTTTTTAATTCAAGATTCTCATTTTACCCTTAGTGACACTTAGGAATGACATGGCATGTTTAAAACCACAAGATTCAAGGGGTACAATTGATATGTTACACACTTTTAATTTAAAATCACAAGATTCAAAAGTCTTCATTACATTCTTAAAACTTTGTGGCGAATCAAACTAAGACGCATAAAATGAGACGGAGGAGTACCATACATCAAGAATGGGATAGTGAGAGGTACGAATGCTCCTTCCGTGTAAATCTACCCTCTTTCGCTTATGGTCTCAGCAGCTCATGATTCAACAATGTCCAACTAGCAAATTTAAGGCCCTAAGGGAACTCAGGCCTTTGGGCTAAAAGCTCTTGCGAGGTTGTTTTTCCCATTCATTAGTTGCTCTATAATAATTTAATTTTATTAACTCATAAAAACAGGAAGGGGACACCTATCCAAAAAAAAAAAGGAGGAAGCGAAGAAAATACACTTCCACTAGCCTGCACATCTCCCGGCCTGCAGGATGATGTATGATGATATCAAAAGGACTTCTTCCTTCAAAAAAGGCCTATCATGGTTGGGGACATGGCAAATGAGACATTGGCAGTCACTCTCAGGTCCAATTCCAAGCAGCATGAGTACGCTATGAGAATAGTCAATACCACTAGTTGCCAACTTGCCACTATTATCCTAAAACTAACCTCAACTAATACCTCTCATTAAGAGTGGATCAGTGGAGCTGAAATATTCTCTCTGTGCCACCCTTTCCCAGTTGCGACAGAGAAATAAGAAAGATTTACCAAATACACTGTACATATGGCTCACTGAGTACACAAAAATCATCTTACGTGCCAAACTAAGCAGACATTATTAGTTGTTTATGTCACTATATGATAACTCTTGTTTGTATGAATTAATCTAGATAAAATTATTAGCATCATGTATATGAAGGCAGACGGAATGTCAATTATTGCTACTTGTGCTTCAAACTGGGGATAAACAACTAGACAGGATGAAAACAAATAAAGTTAGAATTCCCCTGGAGCATGCATCTATACAATACTTCGAGTCCCAAGAGAAAAGGTAGGGCACAATATATGAAGGGCAATGATCTACTCTCCAGTATGAATGTAATCTGTTCAATTTTTTTATACAACAAATACAAATTTAAAACTACATAAGAATACTATTAAGCAATGTTTAATAAGATCGCAGTTAAAGAAAATACGTTTGATGAATGGCACAAACAACCTAGTGGGTCACCTACATGAATCATTAATATCTATTTCGCTCCATTTCATTCCAATATTCCATAATCAAGGTTTTACACCACTAAAAGTTCGACGTTTTCTACTGACATGCAAATTTCTAACGAGATTAAACAAACTCGTAGCACCCTAAGGTTGTGGCCTAACGATCAATGAAGTGGATGAAAACCATAGGAGACCAGGGTTCATATCTTAGTAGAGGGAAGAAGGTTAAGTGATTCTTCCCGTCTACCTAAGTCCTGGTGTCCTGGTCGGAAGAGTAACCCCAGTGTTGGTGCTAGTGGAATATAAAAGGTACCTAGTGGAGTGGAGAGATTATAAGTTCTCCTACTAGAGATTGCAAGCCATTAGAGACAACTTCCTTCCTTGCGAGGATCAAAGGAATTCAAAACGGATTTTGATAATGTTGTCGAAGGCTCATTTGAGACGTGCTTACGCCTTGAAGCTCTAAGCTCAGGATAGGCACTTTGCGTTACACAGGTTGCGGTTCAACATAGGCAAGTTACTATGGCGTATGCCTCATTGTCAATTAGTTCTATCTTGAACCGAAGAGTACTAAACAATAAATATGATGGGAAAATGATTTTTTAATTGTTTAGGAAATCATTATGAATGAAATTGTAACTTTTCTTGCATTACATATGCATTTTTATTTTTGACTTTGTTGCACCTTTTTAAACTAAATCCCACACTTCAATTGAGCTTTGCGCTCGGAACCCAAAAGACCTGGAGCGCCTTTTTACGCTTTTCGCCTTCAAGGCTTCGACAAAGTCACAAAACTGGATTCTGATTCAAGAGGTTAAGCAAATTCAGATACACGTTACATGTTGTCACGACCCAAATCACGGGTCATGATGGCACCTACACTATCCCCGGGTAGGCGAACCATCCCCAAAATCATTTACTCAATTAAAGGAAATAAAAGCGGAATAATAAAGATTTAATATTAGAACTGAATTTTCATAAAATAACTTAACACTAAGTACTGAAACATTACATTTCCCAAAACCTGATTTGACTCGTACAAGAGTGTCTATAATTATCACAACTTGGAGAAAACTGAACAACAACTTCTGTCTTGGAAAGTAAGAACAGAACAATAAAATAGAGGGGGGGCTCAGGGTTGCTGAAGAGACGGATAGCTCACCCTGAAACCTCCAAAGATTGCTCCGGGAGTCGAGACTGGAACAATAAACTGCATCTGCATCCAAATAAAAGATGCAGCAAGTGTAGTATGAGTACACAACGTACCCCCTTGTAAAGGCGAGAACAATACCGCGAAAATCACCTCAAACGGAGCTCTAGAACTCAAGATATGCTCAAAATACTAAATGAAGGTAGTCTGATTTTTAATACACAACAATTTCCGCTTCCTCGTCCAAAAAGTCGCACTTGCGACCTGCCACATGTCATTTCCGCACCTACCAACCACTTTTCACACCTGCGGGGTCGCAGGTGCGGACCCCACTTCGCAGGTGCGACGCAACAGCACCAGCAATCTGTTTCAACACTAAAATGGCCATAACTCCCTCATACGCCGTCCGAATTCGATGATTCTTTTTGCAATGGCTCCGTAATTACGATACGGATCTGATGGTTCAATCGAGACACCATTAAGAGCTCATTTGCTCAATGTGGTACCCTTTATGTCCAAAGAAATGATGCTTAAACCTCAAATAAGAGCGCGCCATAACCCAAATCCACCCGAAACTCATCGGAATATCACCAAAACTTGTGGACAAGTCCAAAATCATCATACGAACCTGCTCGAACGCTCAAAACATCCAACCGAGGCCATAATGACCCGATGTTGATAGTGATCAACTCCAAATCATCTCAAAAACTAGTTTCTCAACCAACCACCTAAATCACACCAGAACTTCTTATTTCTTTCTGTGACCATCTATTCACCGTATATAAGTATATTAAGTACTAAAACTGAACTAATTGTCAAAAGCCAACCAAACGAACTCTAAAATTAGTTCCGTCAATTTCTACATGTCAAATAATATTTCAAATCTAACGGAATCTTCAAATCGCCAATCAAACCATGTTATCCCAAAATAAATAATTTATCCAAATAATTAAACGCCGGAATTTCTAAAGTGAAACCTTCTCCCAAAGTGAACCAAATGACATCCGCCTGACTTTAAATTTTGCAAGCAAGTCAAAAACTCTTAAGATGAAACTACGAGAAGGGTATTTTTCGGGGAAAGATGCTTAAAACTCAAAACGACCAAACGAGTCGTTACATCGGATACCAATTAAACAATCGTTCGTCCTCGAACGATAGAGAAAAGTATGAAAGTCAACGAGTAACCAAGGAACCTCATGAAAACTTCCACAGGCAAGAAGTATGCCGATAGCACCACTTGTTCACATCATCGGTCAAAACTTCCATTAACTTAGCTTAATGACCCAAATTTCAATTTCTTCGTACCCGAAATTTCTTTCACATCTGATCCTCGAATATAAGAACCGACTCTGCTCGAAATATCTGATTGGGTTATAGCCACAACTCTATATGCGTTCGATTGATTCCACAACTATCTCCTTAAACACCACGATCCTTTAGTTGTAGCCCCAAACCATAGTACACACTATACCGATAAAATATTCCGATTCTACTACTACTAATTTAATACCTTCCAAGATCGTCCTTCGCATCCAGATTCCTTAGAAACACATAGACACACGCCACAAGCCCAAATCATAACTATCTTTTGCCAGAGAAGAATCCTTGCTTTATCTGAGAAAACTCTAAGCAATTCCATAATAAACTGATCTTATCCAAAGCCGATTGTGCTAATTCCAATTTCGTTAGTTTTGTTTCGTCGGGCTGCATCTACTGAGTCGAAACCCATCGCCCACTTTCTTTCAATCTTCAACGATCATACTAGGCGCATTACCCTAAAGATTACCTTGTCATGCCAACCACGTAGAAAATCAACTGATCAACTCAAGGACTTCCATAACCATTTGCACCTCCTCAATACATCATCAAGTACCGGCATAACTACTTAGAACCCAAGTTGCTCGGACTCAGGTGCGGGTATTCGATACGGGTACGTATCGGAGTGTCAGATTAGGCAAAATCTAAATTTTAAGATTCTGGGGTGTGTATCCGTGTATGGATACGGGTGTGAGAATTCAGCTAAGAAAATTCAAAATTATAAAAAAAATAGAGCTATAAAGATATATCGCTGCTATTGTCTACCATTCAAACTCATAACACGACCTTAAATTCTTGGTTTCTTTGAAACACGAAGCAGCAAAAATGAGACAAATACTATAATATTGAAGGTATGTCATTTCCCTTCTCTTAAATCTATTTTATCTTTAATTTTGAGAAATCAAATCTCAATTTTCCCCCAAATTATATCCGGTATGTGGACGTCACCCAAAACGGAGAGTTCGCGCAACTTAGTTTAGAACTGTCCAAATAGTTGTCATCAGCAAAATATTATCAAGTACACTTGAAAACTTCAATGAGAATCGATAACACTGTCATACCTCCCTTCCGAATTAAAATCCATCGAACCCTTGTTAGTGATTTACTAGAATACTATAAGTCCTCTAGGCAGGCAATATAAACATAGGTCACCCAACCCTAATTGAACAATTCTGACCCGGAATAAAGTGCTCAAGTTTCTAAATCATCGATAGTCACCCGAACTAATTCCAAACATAACTAGTAGGCTTTCCATAAACATGCGGTGACCTCTTCCATCTCTTTTCTTATGAATAATCAATCATGTGTCGTCACCCACGACTCCAAAAGTTGGATGCTATCCAAGTTACCAACTTAGTACCGAAAAACTATACCTTATGATTGTAATCTTCATGTTTCTCGACTTTCACCCAATACACAAATCTGATAGAACCCCATGAACTCTAAATACATCAAATCCTCCTTGCACTTTCTCTTAACTCGCCCACAACTCCGAACACCTCGTCGTAAAATTTGTTGCCTTCTTTACTACACCTTCACCCATCGAATCTCTAATTGTAATACCTCGCTAAGCCGTAACAATCCAAAATGTATCTAATCTCGCAATTCCCAGCCTTACCAAATCCTAACGTATCAACCTTACAATTCATGTACCTTACCTTGTGCATTTACTCTCAAGTATTTAGTATTGAAATACTCATTCATGTTATCTAGTCTGCAATGCTTCAACATAATCTACTACCACGAACTCAACCTCACCTCGTTTGAAAGATATAACCCAAATCCACCATAATCCACACCTGACCCAAGTAATCCTGCTACTTTAAATCCAACTCATTTTCTTTTCCTGAAATGTACTTTACTACTCCCAATTTAGATCAACCATGCATTTATCTTAATCCTTCAGTTTCCACATTTTATTCAAAATCACATTCACCACTATCGACCGATCATCACTCAAACCCGCACAAGAGTGTACCATAATATCATAAGTATTGCAAAATAGTTGGCCCATCCTGGAGATTGTAGTATGCCACACACTTAGACAACCGAGAGTTTCCATTTCCTAACTTGAACTTCAAAACTGAAAACTTCTCTAAATCTGACGCATCACCTGAAGTCTTTCCACTAGAAAATAATACCGACCAACTCAGGATATCCCAACAAAAATCAATTATTGTCGATGCAATACCCAGACCATCACTGAACTTGCCCATAATCCGTAGGGCGATCCTTAATTACCGTAGACACAATCCTACTAACATTCTCATATAGCTCCATCGAAGTTCCCTTGTCAAAATCCCTTAACTGAAGAGTTTTTATTTTGTCCTTGTCTCATGGGCTTACTGGCCCAACATCGGTACCCACATGTTCTACTGTGAACTCACCTCTCCTGGTTTCAATTGGTATTCTTGATCCTTAACTCAACTTTTGAAATGCTTTTCACCACTTGAATTAGTTCAAAACCATCACCAATCTGTCCCTATTGACCTAACACCTTACTCGAGGGTCCTTAAACAAGGCTTCCCCGCAAAGAACCACATTTTGCCTTATTTGCCGAACCAAAACTCCTCTAACAAATCGCATGATTATTCCTCTCATTCGGTCAACTCCACAAAGTCACGCCACCAGTAATCGTAGAAACTTCTCAAGTATTAACTTTTACAAACCAAGCCCACAACCTTATCGAAAACTAGATGCAACATCTGATAACTCCTTAGAAGTAAAACTTCACCCCTGTCGAGCGCTAAAGTTATTCCTACTAGTCGGTCACTAGCCCCCATTAGCCTACGACGTAATCGAACATACCTACTCACCCATGAACCCATACATCCACTCTACATTAAATAACCGCAACATAATTCTCAAATCAACAAACTCTTGATTTCAACGATCCCCTTTTGTCACTAACCTCGAAACACTAAGCGACCCTTACGAACACACCCTATTGAAGAATCACGGCTATCTATTTTCTTGAGTTTCACTCGTCACAAGTAACCTTGCCACCTGACTAGAACAGATAGCCATTTCCTGAAGGAACCCACAAACCACTAGTTCTTACTCCACTACTACAATTCTGTCATGTCGAAGCCCAACTTAACTTTTCATATCCTTATACGACATCCACCCTCATACATCTTGCAACCCTATCCTGACGAGTGCGTCAGATACCAATTTTTTCCTTCATATAGTGAAGATTGATCCAGTCAAATTCTTTTCCTTGCGCCTCCGTATTATCATTACCACCTTCCAAGGATATCGTCGAACTAAGGAGTCTCAATCACAACCCACTCAACTGAATCTTCAAATCATAATTGAAAACTGAACTTGGTCACGCGTCCGTATCACAGTGACACATCTTGTACCCTACCGCGCGACGTCATATCAAACCATTCACGTACGAATTTGAGAGCGTGTTTCCACCATCAATGATAGAATAGGATGAAGAAGTCTCAAATACCAATTTGAATAAAGTAGCACGAAAGGTATGAAAGGACGAAAGTTTCCTAAATGTCCTATAGCCTTTCGAGGATGGGTACAGATGTCTACGTACTAATCCGCAAGACTCTACTACACATTGCTATTGTACTCATGAGACCAGTGAACCTAGAGTCCTGATACCAATTTGTCACGACCCAAATCACGGGTCGTGATGGCACCTACACTATCCCCAGTAGGCAAACCATCCCCAAAATCATTTACTCAATTAAAGGAAATAAAAGCGGAATAATAAAGATTTAATATTAGAACTACATTTCCATAAAATAACTTAACACTAAGCACTGAAACATTACATTTCCCAAACCTGGTCTAACTCGTACAAGAGTGTCTATAATTATTACAACTTGAAGGAAACTGAACATGATTCAGGATTGGAACAATAAACTACATCTGCATCCAAATAAAAGATGCAGCAAGTGTAGTATGAGTACACAACGTACCTCTTGTTAATACGAGAACAATGCCGTAAAAATCACCTCAAACGGAGCTCTAGAACTCAAGATCTGCTCAAAATACTAAATGGACGCAGTTTGATTTTTAATACACAACGATTTCCGCTTCCGCAACCAAAAGGTCACACCTGCGGCCTGCTATATGTCATTTCCGCACCTGCGAACCATTTTTCACTTGCGGGGTTGTAGGTGCGGACCCCACTCACAGGTGCGACGCACCAGCACCAATAATTTGTTCCGACACTGCATAACTCCCACATACATCTAAATTCGATGATTCTTTTTGCTATGGCTTTGTAATTACGATACGTATCTGATGGTTCAATTGAAACACCATTAAGAGTTCATTTGCTCAATGTGGTACCCTATATGTCCAAAGAAGCGATGCTTAAACCTCAAATAAGAGCGCGCCATAACCCAAATTAATCCGAAACTCATCAGAACTCCACCAAAACTTGTGGACAAGTCCAAAATCATCCTACGGACTTGCTCGAACCCTCAAAACACCCAAACGATGCCATAATGATCCGATGTTAACAGTGATCAACTCCAAATAATCTCAAAAGCTAGTTTCTCAACCAACCACCTACATCACACCCGAACTTCTCGGGAACTGAACCAACGATCGACTAAGTCATAAATCACATTCCGGACCTAATGGTATCTATGAAACTTCGAAAAAAACTCATTTACCCCCGGTGTTGACTTGTCAAACTTCTTCATTTCTTAACTTAAGGATTTTCAAAATATCCTTTTCGTTATACCAAACTCCTCTGCAAGCCTCGGGAATTGCACCACCCATCCCGCAAGTCATAAACATCAATACGAAGTTAAAGGAACCAACAAACTTCAAATCCGGGTATTATTTCTTCCCGTGACCATCTTTTCACCATATATAAGCATATTGAGTACTAAAACCGACCTAATTGTCAAAAACCAACCAAACGAACACTAAAATCGGTTTCGTCAATTTCTACCGGTCATATAATATTTCAAATCTAACGGAATTTTCAAATCGCCAATCAAAGCACGTTTTCCCAAAATAAATAATTTATCCAAATAATTAAACGCCGAAATTTCTAAAGTGAAACCTTCTCCCAAAGTGAACCAAATGGTATTCGTTTGACTTCAAATTTTGCAAGCAAGTCAAAAACTCCGAGATGAAACTACAGGAAGGGTATTTTTTTTGGGAAAGAAGCTTAAAACTAAAAATGACCAAACGGGTTGTTACACATGCCGATAAAATTCTTTTTGAGAAGACATGTCGATAGAATTCTGAAGGGTAGCATGCATAGTCTATTCTTGAATAAGGGAAGATCCACAGTATATGGTTCCTAACATAACGAACTAGCCCGTGTGAGTATTTAAAGAACCTCAGGAAAGCAGAAACTTGGAAGCGGAGGACTAGAACATTAACTTTTGAGATCTTGTAAAGGAGGAAATAAAATTTTATTGATGATATAAATTTGAAATTTGATATTTAAGAATTTCAATTTTCTGCAAATCACAAAAGAAAGGGGGTTGTCCAAATAGGGAATTCGTTATCAGTTTTACTGTATTCACTCACGGCTATTCATATTAGACATTGTCCTTTAATAATGGTAGTACTCCCCGTCAACTTGCACGTGCATTGACTATTCACCAAGTACTTACTATCCCCCACCAACATAGGTACCCGGTAAACTTTGCCTACCAAGGGTTAAGGAGATGCAAAGGAATCACCTAGTGTTTTTTGTCCCTACCGGGTTTTGAATCATGATCTCCAAGGTTTTCACCTACTCCATTGACCACTGGGTCACACCCTTGGTGCATTTGATTGTTCAAATGAGACTTGAGACTTTTGACAAGCATATTCTGAAAGTACTTACCGAAATTAGTGAAAGCGAGAAGCTCAATTGATTAGATATGTTATTCCTTTTTGACAAGTAATCCAGAATATAGTATTTCTTCCTAAAACATTCAATGTTCCTAGGGAATTGGTTAATTCTTTTACCTTCCATTTCTCATCTTTTTCATTTATTTACTCTTTTAAATATCTAAATATTATTTCTGATAAGTAGATACCGATGATACTGCCATAAGACAGGTGGTCCTTGCAAGGACAGCTCTGATATGGATTAGTTTCTTTTTTTTCTTTTTCCAGGGACAGGTTCAACAAAAGAGGTGAAACTTTTGCAAAGTACTCATCAATAAAGTTAAGAAAGTTATAAGATCATTGTATTCCTAGATAATTAATCAGGAAAGTTTTGATACTAAGAGGAAATACCGAAATAGTAAATTTTACTTTCTTCAATGCTAAGGGAGATACCTCAAAAGACAGACAGTCTCTCACGGGATCCATCCGGAGCTAGGGAAGATTAGAACACGAAGTAAAAGTTCCATATACACTATACCAACTTGTTGGAATTGTTGGTAAGTATAGTGTTTGCCAGGAATCCTACTAGTATGTTAAAGATTTGTATGTTATCAGAAAATAATGTAGATAACTCATAATTTGTCGTTAAAATCAAAAGATTGATTATTGTAAAGAAAGTGTCCAAATCTAGCGGGATGGCAAGATGGATATTAACGATTCATCTAGCCGACTGGAACTATTAGGGACTAAGGTATAGATGCTTTAATGGGAAAACTACCAGCGTTAATGACGAAATAGCAAAGGTGGTGAATCATTTGGTTTTTGGAACTGTAAGGTGGTGGACTAGCCTATTTCACTACTACAAGGAAATAACTGGAGGTGCTAAAAGCATAGGGAGGGAATACCCTCTCCTTGTAATAAGCTCATGGGATCTTATGCCTTTTCCATATTTCAAAGTATCTGGAGGGAATCAAAGCTTTCTTTGTGATAAGATCATGGGATTGCGTCTCTCCCAATTTCTTACAGTCCAAAGACACGCTGATCATGCTTCCTTTGGATTCACTTCATCTTAATCTACACACTATTGTCATTTTCTAATTCTGGCATAAGTAGTCTTTTCTCCAGGATAACAATAAAATGTTTAAAGAACAGCTCTTATCACTCTCTACTCATAAGGGGCTTCACAAAAACTGAGCATTTGTTTCTCCTGGATAACAATAAAATGTTTCAAGGACAGCTCCTATCAGTCTCTAGTCACCATAGGTCTCAGAAACCAAGTAATGATAATTGTTGAGAGTTTAATGGTAAAACCGAGGGCCAAAATTTAAGGTAAACCCGTTAAAAGGATCTTTCACTCAAACCTTGTAAGCCTACATCACATTCCAAAAGGCTGCACGGCCTATAGGTGAAACTTCTTTGAAATAGCAACACCGCCATACTATTCTAGCATAGGATTTATCACTTGTGAAACTCCTTCAAAACAGCAGTTTGGCTATTTGTTGTGGCAGAAACAGCTCTTTTTCTGATGTAATCATTGTATTCCTTATCTCAAAGCGGGAGGGATGTGATAAATCTATAACCTATTCCTTGTGGCTGTGTTTCAAAAAGGTGACCATTGATCAACTGATCTATTCCCTTAACCATGTTACTATTTCATTTAAGTCAATCCAATGGGGCCAATTTTCAAAATTAAAACTTTACAAACTAAATGGCTATCCTATCTATTTTCAGTAACCTCAGGATAGTTGCTGCGACAACCGCACATCACAATTGGACTAGCCAAGCCTATCAGTACTCATTTGGACATAAAAATGTTACATCGCATTATACAGTCGAGTACCTCAATGGTCATTGGAGTAAAGACAAAGAGATTGCTGAGGTTGAAAGCAAATGCAGCAAGAATGAACCCAAGTTGGTAGTTCTCAGAAGCAGACGCAGTCTTCCAAGGATGCAAGTACCCGAATGAACCCACAGACACAGCACAACATACCCCCACCATGGAAAAGTAGGCAGGAAACATTTTACTCTGCAGATTCCCAAATTGATGTCTTGGCAAATTCCTACAACAAAAATACGCAAATTATCTGAAAACCCATTGAGCGGAGTGAGTACAGAGGATTCATGTAACCAACACCAACTAATATGGGGTTGAGGTGAAGTTGGTTGATGCTATTTCAACCAAATCCATTAGAAAATGAGGCAAAAAAAACTAAATCTAGACGAAATGGGAATTGAAATATAGAAGTAAAGTCGGGTGTTTGCCCTGATTTTCTTACCATAATTGAGTTTTTCTTTTTCTCGAAGGAAAAGATCTTAGACTTCTGTAAATTGGATTCCACAATGTAGTCCTAAGGGATATGAGAGTCTTATTTTAAAAAGCCATTCACCTATTACAGAGATGGCGCGATTTGATTCTTTTTTTTAATTTCATATTTATTCATTTCTCTCATCCACACATTGAGTTTGTGTACCATCTTCCACAGCAGGAAGAGATTTATTTCCTTTGTTCTTGCCACCATTCCTTTTTCCTCCTTTTTTATTATTCAAAACATCTCTTGCATCAGTTTTTTATTTGTAGCCTGATCATCATAATTCTCAGGCTCTTTATCTCTTCCAACCTTCTACCAACATTTGTCTTCCACATGCCCTTGGTGCTTACACAGCTTGCAATACGAGGGGAGCTGGTCATATACAATTTGTTGGAAAAATTCCCTAACTCTTCCTGTATCTTCAAACTTGCATTGCAGTCTCACCCTTTATGGAAACTCTTTGAGAAGGTCGACTTCAACCTTTACTCGTCTTACGAGGAGAAAAACACGTGATTTGAGAAATTTTTTTGGAAAAAAAATCTATCTATGGTTTGTTTGTTTAATTTATTCCTTATTCCTAAAATCATATTTCTTAATTCTAATTCACTTTAAATCCACCCAAAATAGGATATTAGTGTTATCCTACCACTTGTGTGAACCTCTTTTCATAGTGAATTTTGTGAGGTTATACCTCTGTATATTTTGTACTCGAATTCCTCATCTTTGCCTGTGGATATAGGTCGATTTACTGAACCACATTAAATTACTCTTTTGTTGTCTCTGTTAAATAAGGGAATATACCTGTGATATACACTGAATATACAGCAGTGTATATCACAGTATACAGAAGCAGTAAAGCAGCAACAGTGGACAGATTACTGGCCCAACAGTCCAGGCCCATCACGGGAGCAGTGGCAGTCCAGCCCAGCTCGGGCAGTGGCTGAAACAGTATATTAGGAAAGTATATTTTGTGTATATTGTAGTGTATTGGTTACCTAAGTTAGGATATACACTTACCATAATTAGGATATACATGTACCATAATTGTATAGTTAGAATTATGGTAGAATAAGGTTTTAGGAATAGAATAGGAATAGGATTCATATACACTGAATATACAGCAGTGTATATCACAGGTATATTCCCTTATTTAACAGTCTGATTTATCCTTTTTTTGAGGTTTACTTAGTTTTCGCATGACACTTGATTATTTCGATCCTTACAAGTAATACCTTAGTGAATCAATACATACAAATGGATTTATATAGCTAATCGAGACTAATTTGGGACTGAAACATATTTGATTGATACAGGAAAAAGAAATAAGTAGATACAAAAAGATAAAGGGGAATATACTTGAACATGATGATACCACCGATGAAAGTAACCCATAGAGCAGCACCAAAGGCAGTGGAGAAGCAAAGTAGATGAGCCAATTTGAGAAAAGTAGCTAGCTTAGGAGGATGTTGACCATCTGATTTTGATCCAAAAGTTTCTGGAGAAAAAAGTACTCCAATTGCTAAAAACGCCATAGCAGCTAAGAATCGTGTCATCAAAGCCATCGTTTCTCTTCTTTGATTAGAATAACAGAGGAAAATGGAAATGGGTTTTGTAGGTGAGATATTAAGGGGATTCCTAGCTTTGGTCTTACCTACTACTACTTCGAGAAGCTTCGAAATTAATGTTCTTGCGATTGGTGCATAGCCGGATTTCGTAAATATTTTGCAAAGTCTACTCACTTCAAAACTAACTTTAGCAAAATTCAATTACTCCCTCCGTCCCATATTAAAAAATAATCAATATTAATTATAGTTGCAATTAATTAAAGAGATAAGGATAATATAGTTTAAGGGGCGTGTAAAAGAAAAAATGATCTGAGACAGAGGGAGTATATGCCTAAGAATTTGGCTTGCTAAAACATAACCTTATACGAAGTTGTAGTTGAAAGTGTGTGCAGGGTAAAATTTGTATATACAGTTGGAGAGCGGTAGCATCAAGAGTAATCTATAACTGAGGATCCTCCGCGGGAATAGGTGCAGCGGGGATGAATTATGTGATGGATGGCTTGATGGGAGATAATGTGAATTTTAAACAATTCTGCTCACATCGCATATTGGACGTTTTTCATCTCAAGAACAATAGTGATATTGTTCTTGATGTTAGAAACCACGAGGGCATGATGAAAATTGTTCTTAGACATATTGAAAGAACAAAGGGAGAGGAGGGGAAATTTGGGAAGAGTGTAGGTAAATAATATCATGAATTCCGGTGAAGGAGGACGAAATTCGGCGACGGTTGTGGCCGGGAAAGGGCACAAAAACAGAGAGCAAAGGCAGAAGCAAGACCTAGTCTCTTGATACCGTGAAATAAATAATCTCCTTCATTATTTTCATTAATTGAAAGGTATATATACAAGTTACATATTTTCATAATAGGAGAATCCTATTCCTATTCTACTCCTAAAACCTTATTCTACCATAATTCTAACTATACAATTATGGTAAGTGTACAAGACTAATTAAGGTAACTTTTACACTACAATATACCACAAATATACATACCAAATATACAACATGCCCGTGATGGGCCATTCTGTCCGAGATTACCCGTGATATACACTTATGTATATCAAGTGTATATCACGGGTATACTACCTTGTTTAACAGGCTATTCAGAAGGAGAACGGGTCTCTAAGATCCCGCCTAACTACTATGACTTCTCAGAATGAAGGACACTAGGAAGTAACTATGGAGCTGACCAAGACCAATGAGTTTCTCCATTAGACCAATGATGATCGCATCTGTGTTGCTGCATTGTTGAGGCCAAGCTTCAATCTACCATTGACAGTCATAAACTATCCGCGATGTGCAGTGATATAAAATGCACTGGAAAACTCTTGAGGTAGTGAAAGCAGAGAGCATTATGGATATTGACGCAGAAATTAATAAAGCCTTGCATTTGGAATTGCCATAAGTGGAAACACCGAAAAAATATATTCCTAAGAATGAAGAAGATGCACTTTTTGAGGAGGAAGAGGAAGAGGAAGAGGAAGAGGAAGAGGAAGAGGAAGAGGAAGAGGAAGAGGAAGATGATGTTTCTCTAGATGACAATACTCTTCCCTTGCCAAGCACTATACAGGCCCAACTTTTGCTCCCAGTAATGATTCTGAAGCTCCAGCGTCCGACTAACTGCCTCATTCAGCCCGACTATATGAAATCTTTAATTTTGTTTTTGTTTTGAAAGATCCCCGGTGGACCATGGGATGAATGTGTCGATCCCTTTGGCGCGGGTTTATATTTTTGTTTTGTAAAAAACCGCCCCCGACAGACCACGAGACGAGTATGTGGATCCATTTTGCATGGGTTTGAAATTTTCTTTCTGGATCACTTTTGGGCCCGATTGTTTTATGATGAATGAACTTTTCTTTTTTCAAACTGTGTTGTTTATCATTCATTCGCATAAGCCTTTTGCTTTATTAAGTTGACTTCATATTTCCTCCATATGGAACATGTTTCTCACGACTCTAAATATAATTTAAGTCTTAACATGTTGCCTTAGGCAATTTCTAAAAAGAAATAACTTGTAGCTTTCTCTTGCTTGAAGTGCAAACATAAGCAGTTGAACTGCCTTTGCCGATTATCATGTTCTAAGTCCGAAACTTATAATAAATTTGAATGGGGACTTGTTGAATCACTCTTTGTTTGAAAAGGTGTTCTTTCTTTCCCGTTGGTTTTCATAGCCTTTTTATTAATTCCCGCATGAATTTAGTCTCTGGTTAATTTTTATCGAGTGCTCAAGCAATCAAATTTTAACCTTTTATTTTTTAAGATTTTGAATAAGAGAGGGTCCTTATTTTTACGGTGCTTTAGAAGAGAGCATCTCTCGTTCATTATGACATAAATATTTTGTATGTTTCAAATAACACGCGCTTAATTAATTCTTAACTCTGCTTTCATTGGCAATCATTTATCATGAAAGAATTTTTTTATTGATTCCTTTTACTTACAAATGTGAAACAAATATAAGAATAATCTGACTGCCGTCCAGTGTGGTCAGTCCGGTTAAATGAGCAGTCCCCGATGTTAATGTGCTTTTGTCCTGAAGCTTTTACCGCGACCAACTTCTATGGTTCCGGTGATTACACGTTCCTTCAAAATAGGAAAAACTTAAAAACTAAGCCTTCTCATGGGCCCATCTACTTTTATGTAACGAATGATACTAGGTCTTTGCATGAATCTATCCACTTTTGACAAATAATTACTTAAATACTAGCAATGTCTTTTTCTTTCACTTAATCCAGATAACAGGTATATATAGCCCCCCAATGTTTGGGTGCACATAATTTAAGACCTAAGCACTGGATAATATGCTGAAGCAAATCATCTCAATACGCTTTGTAGTGCTGCCTCACTAAAAACTTTGTAGGAAAAACTCAATTGGGACAAAAACGGTCAAAGAAAAAAAGTGCAGCGCGTATTTTCCTTGATAAGCATAATATTACTTCAAATTACTGACATTCCAATTGCTGGAAAGTTATTTTCCTTCCTGATCTGTTAACTGATATGATCCTTTACCAGCCATCCCATCGACTTTGTATGGTCCTTCCCAATTTGAGCCTAGTTTGCCTGCTTTTGCATCCCGAGTGTTGTGGGTTACCTTTTGGAGTACTAAGTCCCTGACTTTAAAATATCGGAGGTTGGTACAATGGTTGTAGTACCGCTTCATCCGTTGCTTCTGTGCCATCATCTGGACATATGTAAGGTCCCGATGTTCTTCAAGCAAATCCAATTGAACCAACATTGCCTCTGAATTGGCATGTCCCTCCGATCTGAGATACCGCAGGCTCGGAGTCCCTACTTCAACCGGGATCAATGCCTCAACTCTATATATAAGAGAAAAGAGTGTTTCCCCGCTGCTCTTTTTTGTCGTAGTTCTGTACGCCCTTAGGACCTCGAGCAGTTTAGAAGGCCACAATTGATTGATAGAAATTATTCATGTTATTTTATATAAAAATAATATTTTAAAAATAAAATATGAATAATTATATCATATGCTCGCGTATTTTCTAACAAATCTTGCAGGAAGAAGAAATTACGGCAAAGAATGAAAAATAAGCAAATGACAAAGAGATAATAAAATATTCCATGGGTGCAATCACAAGTCCATGGTCACAACCGTAGAATTTCAAATGTGAGAATTACATAAAGGTTGAATTGAAAGAAGTTCTAAAATACATGGGTGTGACCGCCACTTTCATATTCACACCCAACAAGTGTTGGCATCAAGAAAGAAGTTGCAAAATTCATGGGTATGACCATCACTTTCATACTTATATCCGTCAAGTCTTGCCACCAAGAAAGAAGTTATAAAGCTCATTACTCCAAGGAATACATCTATGGGGAGACACTTACATTTTCCTATAAATAGAGGGATCACTTTGCTTAGATCCCATCGAAATCAATCAAATCCAATCTTTGAGAAAGACATGAGAAATAGTCTTTGCTCTATTTCTCTTCTTTTCATTTCTCTTTGTATAAGTAGTAGTCTATTTTAATTTCTTTCTTACATACTCCTTATGGAGTAGTTTCTTTTCATTGGGATAGTTGAAGAAGCTTGGTATGATGTTGTAATAATTATTTTTACTTCAAAACTTTCATGTCTTGATTTTCAAATCATTGATCTTGCTTTTTTTAGTCCTAATTCTCACGGAGGGATTAATTCAAGCTAGTTCATCGATTCAAAAATCTTAATGTTATTTCTTTTAGTCCTAATTCTCATGGAGGGATTAATTCAAATAAGTTAGTTGGTTTAAATTCATTATCTTATTTCTTCCGGTTCTAATTCTTACGGAGGGATTTACTCAAATAAGTTTAATGATTTGAGGTGTTTCTATCTTATTTTTTTGGTTCTAATTCTCGCGGAGGGACGGACTCAAATAAGTTTACTAACTTAAGGGTCAATTGCAAGAGGTCTTTATTCCTCATAACAAAAATCAAGTCAAATAAGTTTTCATATTCTTTTGTGGAATTTACTAGAATAAGATTTTATTATACTAATTGTACCAAGTGGATTCAATGACTCCCAACTCTTTTCTTTTTAAATTTTTAAATAAGTTATTTGTTTTATTTAAGTAGCTTATAATTTTAAAAACATATCCTTTCATCAATTTGATTCTCTCAAATAATAATCAAGCCAATACAAATATGTAGCTTAGGTGGTTCCAATCTCTGTGGGACGATATCTTAAACTATAGTAGAATTTGACAGAGTACGAGCTAATTTTCCCATGCACTTTCTCCTCGTCAAATTTTTGATCCTTTGGAATCTTCCAACTTGTTCTTCAAATTTTGAATTATAGTCTTGTTTGTCGACTCCGCATGACTATTCACACTGGGATGATAGGGAGCAGAGGTGATGTGTTTGATGTGCAAATACTCGAGAAATTTGGTAAGCTTAGCCCCAATGAATTGACGGCCATTGTCACAAGGTATTTCCTTCAGGATACCAAAATGACAAATAATTTGTCACCAAATGAAGTCCATCACCTCTTTCTCCCAGAACTTCTGATAGGTTGTTGCTTCAACCCATTTAGAAAAATAATCAGTCATAAACTATACAAATTGTACCTGTCCCGGAGAAAAAGGCAAAGGTCCGACTATGTTTATTCCCCATTTCATAAATGGACATGGAGACACAACTAGGTGCAATTCTTCCCCTTGTTGGTGTAGCATCTATGCGTGGCGCTTACATTTGTGCCTTCGTATCTTCACCAATAGTATTCTCATAAATGAATCTACTCTGAATTATTTTCGCAGATTTTCTCGTGGACCTCCCTTATCACGTAGTTAGCTTCCTCGGGACTTACGCATTGTGCTAGCAGGCAGTAGTAGCACCTTCAATGCAATATTCCATCAATGATGTAGTATCAGACAATCTTGGTTCTCAGGGCTCTGGGTGCTTTTGGGTCCTCTGATAACTTTCTGTATTTGGGTAGTTTATGAATTCATTCCTCCAATACCAAAGCAGGCTTGTTAAATTCACCTTGTCATAACCTGCAGGATTTAATTCCAAGTGAAGTAAATGAACTACTGATTCCGTTTTTGAGCTTTTTGCCTCTGTTGACGAGCCCAAATTAGCAAGTGCATCTGCTTTCACATTTTCTTGGGTATGTGCACCATCATCCACTCCAAAAACTTGGAGAGCAGCTTTAGAACCTTCTCGAGGTATCTTGACATACGTTCTTCCTTAGCTTCAAACATACCATGGACCTGATTCATCACTAGCAAAGATCGCACTTGACTTCGATTATCTCAGAGCCTAGTCCTCGGGCTAATTCAAGACCTACAATGAAAGTCTCATACTCGGCTTCATTATTAGTTAAAGGTATGAATTGTTTGCCTTAAAATTTCTCCGATTGGAGTATGTAATATTGTTCCTAAATCGATCCATTTAACATTAGATGCTTCATTCGTATGCAACATCCAAACCCCAGGGGTAGTCCCCGAAACCAAAACAACTTCTTTTTCTGCTTGAAGCTTAAATTTAATGTCAAATTCACTTAATTATACCGCCAATTTAGCCAATTGCTCTGAACGTTTGGGTTTGTGAAGCACGTTCATAGGGAAAGTGGTTACTACAACAATAGAGTGGCATTAGAAATATGGCCGGAGCTTTCTTGATGCCATCACTAATGCAAAAACAAATGTTTTAAGAAGTGGGTACCGTGTTTCAGCTTCTACTTACATAATAGACTGAAATTGCGTACCTTTTTCCTCACGTACTAAAATTGCACTTACTGTTACTTCTGAGACAACTAAATACACTAGGAGTTGTTCTCCGTTCCTTGGCTTTGACATGAGCGAAGGACTAGATAAATAAGTCTTCAAATCACTAAGATCCTGTTGACATTCGAGCGTCCTTTCGAAATCATTTTTCTTTTTTAGGAGTGAAAAGAACTTATGGCACTTTTCCGAGACCGGGATATGAATACGCTAAGTGTTGTTGTTCGATCGATCAACTGTTGCACTGCCTTCACGTTGTCAAGAGTGTCAAAAATATCTTTGATGACTTTAATCTTATCCAGGTTTACCTCGATTCCCCTTTAAAGACAAAGAAACCCAAGAACTTTCTGGAGCCTACCCCAAAAGCACATTTCTCCAGATTGAGCTTCATGTTGAACTTCCTCATAATTTTGAATATATCCTGCAAATGACTTAAATGGTCTTCCGCACGAAGACTCTCAGCAAGTATATCATTTATATAAACTTCCATCATTTTACAATTTTATTTTTCAAATATTTTATTTTACGAGCCTCTGGTAAGTGGCTTCGACGTTTGGCATTGTAACAATAAGTATCGAAATTAGTGAGGAAGGATGTTTTTTCTTGATCTTCCAAGTGCATCCTGATCTGGTTATACCGAAGTACGCATTGAGAAAACTCATAACCTCGTGTTCGGTCGTAGCATCGATCATTTGATCTATGTTCGGAAGCGGGAACGAGTCCTTAGGGCATGCCTTATTAAGATCTTATAGGCCAACACACATTTTAAACTTGTTTTGCTTTTTAGTCATTACAAATACGTATGCTAATCAATCCGATTTGACTTCCCGGATGGATCCTATATTAAGAAGTTTAGACTCTTCCTTAACAAATTTGTTGTGGACCTCGGCTATCAGTCACTTTTTCTATCGCACAGGAGGGAAACTGAGATCCAGATCCAACTTATGAGTCACGACCTCTGGAGGAATACCCGTCATATCTTTGTGGGATCAGGCAAAACAATCACTGTTAGCTTTAAGATATTGAAGAATAATTTTCCTGAGCTCACGGGGGAAATCCCATGCCATGTATACCTTTCTTTCCGGTGTTTCTGCGTGCAAAGCGATTTGTCCTTTGGTAGTTTCACCCGCCATGTTAAAACCAACGAGTATTCTTACAGCCGGACAACTTTCTCCAGCATTTTCATTTCCTCCACCACTTTTTAATGGATGATATTGGTTGAGCTTCATGAATCAACTAACACACGTTTTACATGGAAACAGTCGATGAAAACAGTGATAACTATGGCATCGTTGTGCACAGAGATGACGCCAGATGCATCTTCATCAGTGAGTCCGATATCTCTTGAAATATTTTTTCTCGCATTACCGAAATCGTCATTTTTTTGGCCGTCGTGAAGGACGTACCCTCAATCATTGATCCCATAAGAGCCTCCGGGGGCGTTGATAGTTGATCTGGACTTGACTCATCTTCTTTGGCACGTGTATAATAGAATTCATCCAACTGTATATACAAATTTTACCCTGCACACACTTTCAACTACAACTTCGTATAAGGTTATGTTTTAGCAAGCCAAATTCTTAGGCATATACTCCCTCTGTCTCAGATCATTTTTTCTTTTACACGCCCCTTAAACTATATTATCCTTATCTCTTTAATTAATTGCAACTATAATTAATATTGATTATTTTTTAATATGGGACGGAGGGAGTAATTGAATTTTGCTAAAGTTAGTTTTGAAGTGAGTAGACTTTGCAAAATATTTACGAAATCCGGCTATGCACCAATCGCAAGAACATTAATTTCGAAGCTTCTCGAAGTAGTAGTAGGTAAGACCAAAGCTAGGAATCCCCTTAATATCTCACCTACAAAACCCATTTCCATTTTCCTCTGTTATTCTAATCAAAGAAGAGAAACGATGGCTTTGATGACACGATTCTTAGCTGCTATGGCGTTTTTAGCAATTGGAGTACTTTTTTCTCCAGAAACTTTTGGATCAAAATCAGATGGTCAACATCCTCCTAAGCTAGCTACTTTTCTCAAATTGGCTCATCTACTTTGCTTCTCCACTGCCTTTGGTGCTGCTCTATGGGTTACTTTCATCGGTGGTATCATCATGTTCAAGTATATTCCCCTTTATCTTTTTGTATCTACTTATTTCTTTTTCCTGTATCAATCAAATATGTTTCAGTCCCAAATTAGTCTCGATTAGCTATATAAATCCATTTGTATGTATTGATTCACTAAGGTATTACTTGTAAGGATCGAAATAATCAAGTGTCATGCGAAAACTAAGTAAACCTCAAAAAAAGGATAAATCAGACTGTTAAATAAGGGAATATACCTGTGATATACACTGTTGTATATTCAGTGTATATGAATCCTATTCCTATTCTATTCCTAAAACCTTATTCTACCATAATTCTAACTATACAATTATGGTACATTGTATATCCTAATTATGGTAAGTGTATATCCTAACTTAGGTAACCAATACACTACAATATACACAAAATATACTTTCCTAATATACTGCTTCAGCCACTGCCCGAGCTGGGCTGGACTGCCACTGCTCCCGTGATGGGCCTGGACTGTTGGGCCAGTAATCTGTCCACTGTTGCTGCTTTACTGCTTCTGTATACTGATATACACTGCTGTATATTCAGTGTATATCACAGGTATATTCCCTTATTTAACAGAGACAACAAAAGAGTAATTTAATGTGGTTCAGTAAATCGACCTATATCCACAGGCAAAGATGAGGAATTCGAGTACAAAATATACAGAGGTATAACCTCACAAAATTCACTATGAAAAGAGGTTCACACAAGTGGTAGGATAACACTAATATCCTATTTTGGGTGGATTTAAAGTGAATTAGAATTAAGAAATATGATTTTAGGAATAAGGAATAAATTAAACAAACAAACCATAGATAGATTTTTTTTCCAAAAAAATTTCTCAAATCACGTGTTTTTCTCCTCGTAAGACGAGTAAAGGTTGAAGTCGACCTTCTCAAAGAGTTTCCATAAAGGGTGAGACTGCAATGCAAGTTTGAAGATACAGGAAGAGTTAGGGAATTTTTCCAACAAATTGTATATGACCAGCTCCCCTCGTATTGCAAGCTGTGTAAGCACCAAGGGCATGTGGAAGACAAATGTTGGTAGAAGGTTGGAAGAGATAAAGAGCCTGAGAATTATGATGATCAGGCTACAAATAAAAAACTGATGCAAGAGATGTTTTGAATAATAAAAAAGGAGGAAAAAGGAATGGTGGCAAGAACAAAGGAAATAAATCTCTTCCTGCTGTGGAAGATGGTACACAAACTCAATGTGTGGATGAGAGAAATGAAGAAAGATGAAATTAAAAAGAATCAAATCAGCCATCTCTGTAATAGGTGAATGGCTTTTTAAAATAAGACTCTCATATCCCTTAGGACTACATTGTGGAATCCAATTTACAGAAGTCTAAGATCTTTTCCTTCGAGAAAAAGAAAAACTCAATTATGGTAAGAAAATCAGGGCAAACACCCGACTTTACTTCTATATTTCAATTCCCATTTCGTCTAGATTTAGTTTTTTTTGCCTCATTTTCTAATGGATTTGGTTGAAATAGCATCAACCAACTTCACCTCAACCCCATATTAGTTGGTGTTGGTTACATGAATCCTCTGTACTCACTCCGCTCAATGGGTTTTCAGATAATTTGCGTATTTTTGTTGTAGGAATTTGCCAAGACATCAATTTGGGAATCTGCAGAGTAAAATGTTTCCTGCCTACTTTTCCATGGTGGGGTATGTTGTGCTGTGTCTGTGGGTTCATTCGGTACTTGCATCCTTGGAAGATCTCGTCTGCTTCTGAGAACTACCAACTTGGGTTCATTCTTGCTGCATTTGCTTTCAACCTCAGCAATCTCTTTGTCTTTACTCCAATGACCATTGAGGTACTCGACTGTATAATGCGATGTAACATTTTTATGTCCAAATGAGTACTGATAGGCTTGGCTAGTCCAATTGTGATGTGCGGTTGTCGCAGCAACTATCCTGAGGTTACTGAAAATAGATAGGATAGCCATTTAGTTTGTAAAGTTTTAATTTTGAAAATTGGCCCCATTGGATTGACTTAAATGAAATAGTAACATGGTTAAGGGAATAGATCAGTTGATCAATGGTCACCTTTTTGAAACACAGCCACAAGGAATAGGTTATAGATTTATCACATCCCTCCCGCTTTGAGATAAGGAATACAATGATTACATCAGAAAAAGAGATGTTTCTGCCACAACAAATAGCCAAACTGCTGTTTTGAAGGAGTTTCACAAGTGATAAATCTTATGCTAGAATAGTATGGCGGTGTTGCTATTTCAAAGAAGTTTCACCTATAGGTCGTGCAGCCTTTTGGAATGTGATGTAGGCTTACAAGGTTTGAGTGAAAGATCCTTTTAACGGGTTTACCTTAAATTTTGGCCCTCGGTTTTACCATTAAACTCTCAACAATTATCATTACTTGGTTTCTGAGACCTATGGTGACTAGAGACTGATAGGAGCTGTCCTTGAAACATTTTATTGTTATCCAGGAGAAACAAATGATCAGTTTTTGTGAAGCCCCTTATGAGTAGAGAGTGATAAGAGCTGTTCTTTAAACATTTTATTGTTATCCTGGAGAAAAGACTACTTATGCCAGAATTAGAAAATGACAATAGTGTGTAGATTAAGATGAAGTGAATCCAAAGGAAGCATGATCAGCGTGTCTTTGGACTGTAAGGAAATTGGGAGAGACGCAATCCCATGATCTTATCACAAGCATTCTCGGCAGTGGGCCCCACATTTACTCACACCGATATTGAGGCCGCAATGCATACACTTAGGTTGACGCAATCGGATCCAAATTGGTACATGGACACCAGCGCAACGACACACATAACATCCGATCAAGGTACTCTCTCGTCTTATTCCAATTTGAGCAACCCTCATGGTATAATTGTCGGTAATAGTAACTCTATTCCAATTCAGGGTTATGGTCATAAAACTCTATCTCCCCCCAATCCTCCCCTTATCTTGAAAAATAATTTACATGCCCCCAAATTGATTAAAAACTTAGTGTATGTCCGAAAATTCACCATTGACAATTTTGTTTCTGTTGAATTTGATCCTTTTGGTTTCTATGTGAAGGATTTCAAGACGGGGAGTCCTCTCATGAGGTGTGATAATATGAGAGATCCTTATCCTATCACAACCGGTTTCAGTCCATCGAGTCCAGCCTTGCCGTCAGCGTTCGCAGCCCTTGCTCCTTCCTTGTGGCATGCTCAACTTGGTCATCCGGGATCTTCTATTTTGTCGTCTTTACATAAAAATAATTTTATTTAATGTAAGGGTACGAATAGTACTCCAAATTGTCAGTTTTGCTCTTTAGGAAAAATTGTTAGGTTACCATTTGTTGAATCGAATTAACATACTTTAATGCCATTTGATATTATTCATAGCGACCTATGGACATCTCCTGTTCTAAGTTCTCTGGGTCACCGGTATTATGTTCTTTTTTGGATGATTATTCTAAGTTTTTATGGACGTTTTCGATTGCAAATAAATTTCAAGTGTTTTCCGTCTTTTTAAAATTTAGAGCATTCATTAGAACTCAATTCGAACGAGAAATAAAAAATATTCAGTGTGATAATGACAAAGAATATGACAATGGGGTATTTCGGGAGTTTTGTGCCAATAATAGGATCAATTTTCATTTTTCTTCTCCTCATACGTCTTCACAAAATGAAAAAGCCGAACGCAAAATTCGTTCCATAAATAACATTGTCCGCACTCTCTTAATTCATGCTTCCGTACCCTCATATTTTTGGCATCATGCTCTTCAAATGACTACATATCTCCTTAACATAATTTCTTCCAAAGGTCTGACATATTCTCCCCCCCCCTTCAAATTTTATATCATAAGACTCCTTCTTATTCTCATCTTCGAGTTTTTGGGTGCTTGTGTTATCCGTTATTTCCATCCATCATAATTAACAAACTTCAAGCCCGGTCTACTCCGTGTGTGTTTTTGGGTTTTTCGTCCAATCATCGTGGTTACAAATGCTTTGATTTATCCTCCAAGAAAATCATCATTAATCGCCATGTAATTTTTGATGAAACCCAATTTCCATTTACTAAAGTTCATACTCCCGAGCCTAGTTCGTATAAATTTTTGGATGATGGTATATTCCCGTATATTACTCACCATTTTTCGGACATGCCCCGCACCCAAAATTCTCCAGCGGGCCCACTGCCCGCTAGCCCCACGAGTCAGTCACACCTTACCGTCATCGATCGCTTCGGTGATCGGGGCGATCCAGCCCCACCTGAACAGTCCAGCCTAACGCCGCTAGCGTCTTGGGCCAAGAGCCCATCGTCACGCCAATCCATCCCGAGCCCAGAAAATTTCCAAAATCTGCCATCTTCTTCCTCAAGTCATAGACCGGTCACTCGGAGTCAGCGGGGTGTTTTTAAACCAAAGAGATATTTTAATTTAAATTCTAATGTTCTTAAATCACATTTACCCCGTACTCATGTGTCTGCGTTAAATGACCCCAATTGGAAAATTGCTATGACTGATGAATATAATGCTTTTATTGATAATAAGACGTGGGAGTTGGTGCCCCGTCCTTCTGGTACTAATATTATTAGGTCTATGTTGATTTTTGCTCACAAGGAAACTTCAGATAGTTCGTTTGCACGACATAAGGCGCGACTCGTGGGTGATGGTAAGACTCAACATGTTGGGATGGATTGTGGTGAGACATTTAGTCCGGTGGTCAAGCCGACTACCATTCGCACTATACTCAGCTTGGCTCTTTCAAAAGCATGGCATATTCATCAGTTAGATGTAAAGAATGATTTCCTACATGATGATCTCAAGAAAACAGTTTATATGCATCAGCCGTTGGGATTCAAGAATCCAACAAAAAAAAACTTTATTTTAAGTTAATGATCTGAAATATATTTTAGGTCTAAAATAAAGAGAAGTTATCGTCCATTTATCACAAAGAACTATGGCATCAAATTTCTTAAGGGCTACCCCTTTTCTCTTTTGAGTTCCACCGCCTTCTCAGGTGAACTCCAATGTTGAAGAATCGACGATCACGACGCGTCACGCTGCTCCCTTTCCTCATTCTCTCATGTTTTCGTGTTCTTCTTTCTGTGAAATCATTAGATCCGACCAACTACAACCTCCTACGACGTTATTCGTCCATTATCCTTATTTGCTATTTTAGATTTGATCATGTTTATTTTTTCGGTGTTGCTCCAGCATTTCGCCGTGGAAGAAACGCCATAGGTTCTCTATTCTCCCCCCATGGCCTTACTTTTACGGATTCACATCGATCCATAGTCGTTTGATACAGATCTGATCCGATAAATTTTTCTAGCGGTCTTCATTTTTCCTCTAATTATCTTTTGGTCATACAATCTTTTAGATATGCTGGTTTTTCATGTTTCCCAACGACTAATTCAGATATGCTGATCACTATACCTTGTGTAATAGTGCATAATTTGTTAATAAGGTTCATAGTTGATCCCCTTATATTATCTGTCAGTTAGAGAAAACTAAGGATTGTTTATATCATTAGTATATAATGTGTATATATATTGCATAAAAGTATATATACAAAGTGTATAATAAATATATATATTGTATAATATATATTTTGCTACAAAATGTCACTTAATTTTTTATGGTCATCCGATATTTAATATTTTCACCGAATAACTACTTGTATCCTTTTCCCTAATTTTATTGGTAGGTAAAGTAATTAGAGGCCTAAACTCGTGTATTGGGGGAGGCAGGATATGTCAGATTTAGCAACAATAGACTCCAAACACACAACAAATCTACCAGGACCACCTCTTTCATTAACCTGCCCAAGACCACAAAGCTACACTTTAGATGGGCTTGGTCTGTTTTATTCGGGTGATTTTCACGTGGAAATAGTGTGGGATGGCCACTTTTTGGCACAATATTTAAAGATTAACATGTGTTTTAAGTTATTTGATAGCTAGTTTGGAGGTGAGTTATGCAGATATTAAATCCTTCATAAGTAATATAATATTTGATAGCTGATTATAAGATAAATTATTCCTGCATAAATTTAATATTGTGTTTGATTTTCAATTTAGAAACTCATATAATTAGTACATGTATATAAGTTATGAGAAAATTTATATATTGTTTTATGCATGATAGAAGGTGGAATAATTAATTCTACTTCTGTTCGCTTTTACTTGTTCAATTTGGACTTTGCACGTCCTTTAAGAAACAATAATTGATATGAGTGTTTTACCATAATACCATATCAATTGATGTTTAATCTTACAACAACAACAACATATCATATCAGGTGAAATCCCGCAAAGTGAGTTATAGAGATGGTAGAATGTAAGCAGACTTTACCCCTACTTTGAGAGATAGAAAAGTTATTTGAAAAGTTATTTTCGGCAGACCATCGGCACAAGTGACGGAATAAGTAATTAATCTTAAGGCTAAAACATAATAAATAATATGCATTTTCTTGATATGTTAGAACTGATAAGTAAAAGCGAAAATGTATTTTTAGAATAGTGGACAAGTAAAAGTGAACGGAGGGAGTACTTAAATAACTAAATCTTGCATAAAATAGTATGTAAAATTCCTTATAACTAATCCATATATTATTAATATCTCTATAACTCTAACCAGCTATTCCATTGTTGAGCGAAAATAATCAATCTTTAGTTAAAAATTAAAATAAAGAAACACTTTGCCCTTTTGTACTCATCTCTCTATCATTGCCCGTGGCTTTGCACTAATGCTGTTTTCAGTACAGATCCTACATGCTAGCTGAACCGAATTCAACACCACGATAAATTCATGTTCATTTCCTGAGCAACTGAAATTAGTGAACGGAAAGTTCGGAAATCGAACTCGTGATCCATCATTTTTGCTGTTTGTTCTTTTCCGTCCTTGTTATTTGGTACACTTTGTTTATTTTTACGTGTCTACTAACTACTATATCAAAAAAAATCTATTTTTAATTGTCAAGTTTAAAAAATTAACACAGAATTTATCAGTGAGTTCCTAACTTATCCTTATTCTATAATCATTCTATGCATTTCTCTAAATATCAAATTTACTGATATAATAAACTTAATTATTTTATAAAGAGTGTCAAGTAAAAATGGACCGAGGGAGTACTTTACTTCCATGAAGGCTACTTCGTCATTTGTTCCTTTTTACTTTGTTTTTCCTTCTTTGGTTCTAGTAGATACTCAGGCAACAAACAACAACAATATATCTAGTATAATCTCACCATGTGTGATATGATGAGGGTAGAGTGTGTGCAGACCTTACACCTATCTTTCAACGGATAAGGAGACTGTTTCTGATAGACGCCGACTCAAGTAGAAATGAAAGCAACAATAATAATAAGCAGTAATAACAACACAAAAATAAGATAGCGAAGTAAGAAACAATCAGGTAGGAATAGAAAACTAAAAATAAGAAATATGAGAATACTAAAATAAAAATGACAGAAATAATATTGATCATACACTAAAGAAAAATAATACTAATTCTAATACTAACCTTCTACCCTAATCCCCGACCTCCACACCCTCTAATCTAGGGTCATGTCATCGGTAAGTTGAAGACTCTTCATATCCTGTTTGATCACCTTTCCCCAATACTTCTTCGACCTACCTCTAACTCTTCTCCAGCCCTCCATCGCCAACCTCTCACACATCCTCACCGGAGCGTCTGTGCCTCCCCTTTGGAGATGTCCAAACCATCTTAGTCTCGCCTCCCTCATCTTATCTGCCACGGAGGTCACTCTCACTTTGTCCTGAATTTATGACCATATCACTCATAGTAAGCCCACACATCCACCTCAGCATCCTCATTTTCGCAACTTTCATCTTCTGGACATGAGGTTCTTAACCAGCTAAGAACTCTACCCATACAACAACGTCAATCTAACCACTACTTTGTATAACTTACCTTTCAGTTTTGGTTGCAACTTATTATCACATGAGGCTATAAAAAAGGTTGTGACGTGAGATCGGCTTGTTTCTACAATATAAGAGGAAGGAAATTCTGAGGAGTGTCTATATTTGCACTATTTTTATTGACGGGAACAAAAGTTAAATATCGGTCCTTAAAAAGGATAGGAAACATTTTCCATCTCTCTGAAAAGCTCTCACGAGCTCCTCTCTCTGCCATCGCTGTCAGAGTTCTGACGAGATCATCTTCGGCAAACATCGAACCAGCCACGTACAACCCTCATTACCTTCTCCCTCCCCCTCTTCTTGCTTGCTCTCATTCTCCATCAACAGCGAGCTCAAGCTCGCCGAAAACAATGCCCAGATCTGGCCGCTTGCGATGATTAATGGATGGGGTAGGTCAGGTGGGTCGGGCATGTCGGGTCATATGTCTAGGTGGATGGCCAAGTGGACAAATTTTTCTACATGTCACTACCTCGTCAACAAATCTGACAGTCCGTCAAGTAGAGGGCCATTTGAGGTCCGTTTGATTGACGGCGAGGGTCCATTTGTACCAAAAATAAACGGAGGGTATATATGGTCTATTTTGAATAGTTCAGGAGTAATTTTTCCCTTTTTCATTTTTTAATAAAATCGGAGATTTCTATATAGATCTATAATCGTACCGAATAATTATGGTAGGCTTTTTATTTTATAAAAATACCAAAAATATACCGAACTGAACCAAATATATACATACATAAAAAATATATTTTATATATTAAGTTTATTATATTCTTGCTTCCTATTTTTTTCACTTATGTTATTTCTTTTTCTTGACCTGCGTTGATATGCTTTCTTTTGAGCTGAGGTTCTCTCGGAAATAATCTTTCTACCTCTCAATATAGGGCTAAGGTCTGCACACACTCTACCTCTCGTAAACTCTATTTGTGGATTACACTGATATGTTGTTGTTGTTAAGTTTATTATACATTACATTAAATATGTTAACCTTGGTCCTTTGTATTAGGATGAATTTAGATGGAGAGAGCTCTAATTAAAAGCGTAAACCTATTCCACCTTATTAAAACAAAATAAATAAAGTCACACATTTCATCGCATAAGAAGACTAAAATGTTTGTTTTCTTTTCTCCTTTTTCTTCCTCTACTTCATCATCAAATTAAGAAAATCGTATTAAGTGAAACATAATTTGCTGCAAACTACTCTCAAAATCTATAAATTATGAGTCTATCTTGGGACCTAAGAAAACTTGAAACTGTCCAAATTTTATTGAGCATATTCATAGATAAGCATCTTATCCCTTCAATCAACATCCCAGGATTCATCACATGACAAACCGAAGAAAAACCGATTCACTTGGGCCGATTTCAAAAAAATTGATTTTGGTTATATGTAGTAAATTAACCAAAAAATTGATATGGCGTAAATTTTTCAAAATAATCGGCCGAACCGAACTATCGACACCCCTAGCCTAAAGCCGTAAATCCAACTAATTAGCATATCAACCTCATTCTGCCTTATGTGGGGTTGAAGAGAAGACAAACATGACGTGACGTTACATTTGTCATTTGCATAAACCATCTGTGATTAAAATCCTCACTGACAGACATCCTTGCTAAAGAGCCTTCAAAATAAAGCCGCAGCTAATAGGCTACTCAGTCATTCAAATATACTTGGATCACTTGGCTAGTAATATACATATCTCCATCTACTCTACAATTATTGTTCAAATACATATAAAATGGCCACTACTCTATACCTCAAATGAGCGCCCCCACCCGAAAACAGAGAAAAATGAAATGCGAATTCAGTAGAAGGCCCCTGAAAATTAAGAATGCTGACGCCTGGAAGATTATAGCAAGTCAGATGCACAATGCATCTTCAAACAGATGCCCATAATTCATTACTTGGGACCAAAGAGATCCCTGAATATACTGTATCTTAACCAAGAATTTCCTTGATCTGTTTCTTTTGGTCCTCGGTCAATGACGTGGGGAAAAGAACCTCAAATTTAACATATAAGTCACCCTTCTTGTTACTATAATGCAGTGGCATCCCTTCACCTTTAAACTTTCTCACTTCCTTAGGTCTAGTGATTCCCTAGTGAAGAATATAAATAATGATTTCAGTACACGGTCATATAGCCAAACAGACAAGTATAGTTGGTTAGCCTGCCAGATATGTATGGAAAAATATACCTTTGAACTAATATCCACCAGATGATCATCGAGATGTTTAATGGTCTTCTTGAAACCAACCAGAGCTTGCACCTGAATGCAAGTAAAAGAATTATACCAGCAAAAGAGTTGGCTTTCTAGGATTCTTATGCTCATCAAACACGATTCTATCCATATTTGTTTGGTTGTTACTCATTAACTACATTAACTTCACAAAACAAGGTTCTGCAATCTCTAAAGAGAAACATCATTCTTTATAAGAGAAACGAAGTATAATGGCAAAAACCCATAAGTAACCTCTATAATAACTTGTTGAATGTTAGCTATCAAAAAGTTCATTCGTTTAATACTTGAAGATGGAAAAACTCCTCTGATTTGCAAAATTATGTTCAAAAGAAAAAGACAGAGAAAAGAGTTCCATTTCAAGCATTCCTCCCATAAATGAGTACATCAACTCATTCCACCAAGCAATAACCAACTTGGCATTCTAGCTCAGAGGAGGATTACACTTGCTGACGCATTAAAGTTAAATCTAGTTCAGATCAGCATAGGGTAAGCACTCATCATTTAGTAAATTCACTAATGCCATTTTCCTCAAACCTCTGATGGCAGTAACAGCTCCCTATCTCTCTCTTCCGCGAGCTTATAGTGAAACAGAGATCGACTATCCTGATAGTGATCTCAAACCCAAATAAAGGTAATTGGTCAATAGCTTGTGTCTCAATGACACCATTTATAATGTAACAAAGGTCTCGTTCATGAATGAAGTTTATGCGGGTATTCAGATGGAATTATTTGTTGAGGTAACAAAGGTCTGCATCAGTAGCCGAAACTAAATTACATCTGATCTATTAACCAAGCATCCTAGAGTAAATGCTGTCTGGTATAGCACCATTCAATGGTTGGCCATTACTATATGGATAATATATGCATGCTTAGTGAATTTTGAGGCAGACCAGGACAGAAAACAAGAAGTGAGGATAAGGGGAACTGTACCAGAGTTATAGTAACAGTGGTGCGAAGGTCATTTCCTTCTCTTGTGAACCGATCATGAGGAGCTGTACGGATGCGGAACTGTTCCAAAGTATGAAAAGGAACCAATATAAGTCACAGTCAAGGCATACATCATAATGAAATAAGTCCATTTGTTCATCATGGAATAAAAATCTGACCTTCAGATCTCCAGGTTCACCATCTATCTTAGGCTCGCCATCCTCATAAAAGACCACTTCCTGCAAAAATGATGTTCTACTATTTCAGGGCTCCAACATATTTAAAGATTCAGAAACACACAACACAATAAAATGCAGTTTCCGGTTGTTCAGACATGAAATTTAGCCAGACATGATATGAAGAGCAAGCATTTCTAGGAGAAAAAAATGCCAAACAACGTTACAATCTATTATGCACGAAAATATCTTAGCCCATCTAAAAAAGAGAAATTAGTTAGAAGATTAAACATGATATGACTTTGCTCACAGTTTTAAACAAGAAAAGTTCGATAGATCTAAAGAAAATCTGATATGCTTCCTTTATTTCAGAAAAAAAGAAATAAATTACAATGAATTAAGCTTCTTTAGAGTGAACGATATTACGTCATAGACGAGATATAAATTGTAAATGCTAAACCTGAAAATCAGAATCATATCAAAGTGCCCACATATCAAGCCTAGGGAGCTTTCAAATGAACCACCATCAGATTATTTTGGGTGAAGAGAGTAAAAACTAAATGGCTTTCACAGTTTAGGCAGGCATATCTAAGTGCAAGATTATTCTGCTAGCCAAATGAAGCTCCTGAGGGTACTAGCAGCAAAAATGGTAAAAGGAAGAAAGTATATCAAAATGCATAAAACAGGCTTATGTTCAGTATCTACATCAGAAAGGGATCAGTGCAAACAAACAAATAGTGTAAATAGCTTAACAAACAGCATCAAGATGCTCAAGGATGTAGAGGAAAGCTTACCTGACCATCTTGCATTCCTTTCTCAATATCAACGGTAATGTGGTAGCCCTCTCTTTCAAACTTCACATTGGGGCATTTGTCACAGACCTAAACAGCACAATTTCAGAGTTAAAGATAATCCAGATGCTGCACCTAAAAGCTTGAAATTGACATCTAGAACTTTGGAGAAAACATATACCTGCTCAGTCATCTGCTGAAACATTCCTGGACCGATTTGTCGATGATATACCTCATTTCGGCAGTTGCACCGCCTCTTACCAGGGACCGGCTTTAAAACGTTTTTCTCCCTCCAAACCTATATTTTTCACCAAGCACAGAAGAATTTTTTTCTTGATTTGTCCAAACATTGCAGAAGAATTATGAAAATTGATATCACCATAAAAGAAAAATCTAAGGCTTAGCGAACCCAGGAATTCAAAAAAGGTGATTCAAGAAATGCAAGAATGAGACACTCTAGGATATGATATTATGACCTAAACTAAATTTTGAACCCCCTTTGCCACTACAGTAGAATCTTCCCTTATGTTAAGGGAATTGCAATTTATACATATGCAAAAAAATTGTGTTTGCTCTATTTACACAGTATAATATATTGATGAAGGGGATTCAATTGAACCCCCTTGCATCAACCTAGCTCCACCCCTAGCTTAGAGATATTTTGGTCACTGAAAGCTCCATCGACGGCACTAGCATTTAAATAGTAATATCCAGAACCGGTCTCTACGACAAACATAGCAGTGAATAAGAAACTATAATCCTAAACTACTTATGTGAAATCATAACTCCAAGTATAAAGTTGTGCTCTGAAAGGACTGGCCCTCTCATAACTTCTTAGCCATAACTACTACGTGAGATGTATCTCAATGTCAAATGGGAGATATTCTCTAACTTACTAAATCACTACTTTAAGTCACTCGTGAGTTGTTTGATGGAAAAAGAAGACATGTGAAAAGCATATGGTAGCTTCATATAACTTTCTGAAACCACACATGTATCATACTTTTTCAACGATCTAGATAGTGGTACCCCCTTCGCCATAGTAAAGGGGCGATGATGTCAACTTGACAAGGAGTATTTAGCAAGAGATGACAGATTAATTCAACAGGATTTCACCTTCAAGGAGCCCCCCATGTATAAGTCTTCCAATGTTGCATCCAAATCAACAATTACATCATCACCTTTCACAATCTTCTCTTCCTCCTCCTCCATTGAGCCCCCACCAAAAAACCTTCAGAGATTATTCATTTTGTTAGTGAGAAAGATAGCAAATGATACACATTTTGATCATCACAAAATAACGAATCAACAATTTCGAGAGAAATCAGACACTAAGGAGAATTATTCCTTTGGAAAAAAATATTTGAAAATCATGGCACACGCAAGTGTGTGCAATGTGTACTTCTCTCACAAGTTACAAAAAAAAAGAAGCAACAGAACCAACTAACATTTCCGACCGGATGAAAAGAAATGGCAAAGGATGTCGTCGCCTATTAAAAATAAATGAATATAAGAGTTATTTCTTAAAATGTCTTTCGCAAACTATACTCGTAATAGATGTGGGAAACCAATGTTTGCAATAGCTTAGTACCACCACAATGTACTTCCATAAAGAAAGTATGTCTATGGAGCTTCTTACCCTCATAATTGGTGGAGGTGCAGGTTACCTGGGTCTATCTAATTATTTCATTTTGGAATCTTTTGGAATATCTAGAATGTATCTTGGGGAGTAGCTAGTAAGCATTCAACAGAAAAAAGCCATGTCTGTGAGCTTACTAACAATAGTGTTTTGGGTGAATTGAAAGATTAGACATGAGACCTATTTTGCTAACATATAAGAAGTTCTAATGCATCTTGTTAAAGAAATAGACTTTAGGCCTAACTCAACCCCAAAAGCTAGCTCACGAGGGGAGAATTGCCCAAGATCATATAAGGAGACTTAGAACCCATCCCACAAACAATGTGGGACTCCAACACATCTAAACATCAGTAAGTACCATACAAATATTAAAGTCAAATAAACAAACCACCCTTGCCATATCACAGGAAAAAATGGTCAATCATTAGATATCAAATATCAACAAAGAATGGACAAGTTCTCTTGATAGCTAATTTAAGGGAGATAAATTCATTAGCAGTTTTGCAGTGCAACGTAATAATATAAGGTGACCGTATGATGAGAATCAACCTGTAGATGAGTAAACTGTGAAGTACAACCAGAGATATAGCTTAAATTTATGCTTGTAATCAGAATTATATAAGTGGGCCATGTGCCTATTGATAAACCTTTACCACAAGTAGCTCAAGTTCAGTTGTTTAAAGCCGTTTTCTAGGTTGCAAGGTGCAACCTTAATCTTACTACAATCCTGTGGCTTTCACGAAACAGTAAAGCTCATGGTTAGAAGTTGTAAATTAAGATTAACAAATTTCTGAACACTATCTATCAATTAGATATAGTTATAGGCTCTTTTTTAGAGTCCATTTCATTCCAACAAGAGTACGCAAACCATTGGATGTGTATAATTCATAAATGAGCAAACAAAATCGGCGGCACAAAATAATATTGAGGATAAAGTGGACTGAACATACTGGCTAAATATGTCTTGCATGTTCATTCCAGCACCTTTGCCTCCGCTAGCAGCATGTTGTTTAAGACCCTCTTCACCATACCTGTCGTATATTTTCCTCTTTTCACTATCCGATAGCACTTCATAAGCTGTAAATTAAACAATCACCTACACATCAGTCACGAACTAGTTGGAGTGGGCTATATGAATCCTCCAGTGGCGTAGGTAGAAGCCTATTACGAGTTCAGCTGAATCCAGTAGCTTTCAAAATGTATTTGTGTTAAAATATTCATTAAATATATATAGTCGTATTAACTCCAGAACCTAGTTATTAGCACTTGAAGTGGACACATAAAGTTGAAATCATCCTCTAGATCCATTCAGCTCTATTGGAGTCGTGTCATTCCTATACTCAGGGGTGAATTCAGGTACAAAAAATGGCACGTGAACCCATGGTCATCCGACTAAACTCATTATATTATGTATATAATTCTTAAAATATAGCTAATATTAACTGAAGGAATCCATGGTCAAATGAGACTGAGTGGTGCACTGGTTGAGCACTGGATTTAGTTACTTAAGGTTGAGCACTGGGTTTAGTTACTTAAGGTTGAGGGTTCAAACCCAACTTGCTACATTTTTGTGTCTTCTTTTTGACAAATTTCCAAAGCAGCATTAGCAATGGTACACACGTACTCTTGAAATCCTGGATTTATCTCTGCCTGTACTGGCATACAATGTGTCTTTTGGAGCATCCAAATAAGATGCGTAACTATACAAAATTAATCTCAGTACCACCTAATGAATCCAATAATTAACAAAAAAGAAAAATAAACAACATACCATTATTGATTTCAGCAAATTTCTTATTAGCCTCCTCATTTCCCTGATTCTTATCAGGATGATACTTCAACGCAAGCTTCCGATAAGCACGTTTGATCTGTTCGTCAGAAGCACTTTTTGGAACTTGCAAAATATCATAGTAACTCTTCCTAAACACATCGAAATAAGTAGGATTACAATCACATTTGTCAATGCAACAAACACCAAACACATGGAACGAGTATTCAACACTTACGATGCAATGGCAATTGATAATATGTATGATAAACAACACAATAAGATGAGCAGTTTTGATCTTCTATGCGCCATATTTGGTTTGGCACACAGATCAAAAGAGATTGAATCGATTGCTTCCCTTGCAATCTAGGGCTTGTTAACTAGATCTAACAGAACAATCTAGAATTTTAGTTGATTGGAAATTTAATCAATTGATATTGTTTTCATGTTAGCTTAAAGAATATTGAACCGCGGAATGGGGAGGACGTTTGAATATTGAACCAACGACTGACGTCACTTTGCCACGACGTGGTCATGCGAAAAGCGACCAATAAGAAAGGACTACAACATGTTTCAGCCAATAGGATATCTCCACGTGTTTTAATGCTTTTGCCGATCCTAATTCTTTTCGTATTTGATGGACAAAAGAAATGTTTCACGTATCTGGGCTCGAATATGGTATTTGGGGTTTTCTGTTTTTGGTCTCAAATTTTCGCGGTTTAACCTCTTTTTTATTTTTCTTATACTTTGTAAATCTTTTGAAGCATGGTTTAAAGATCCTTTTGAATTAAAAATCCTAATATTAAATCATCATTTAAAATTTTATAAACTTTAAGAGATAGTCTAATATTGTATAAAAAGGAGATGCACTAAGCTCCCGCTATGCGCATGGTCCGGGAAGGGCCGGACCACATGATCTATTGTACGCAGTCTTACCTCACAAGAGGTTGTTTCCACAACTTGAACTCATGACCTCCTGATCACATGGCAACAACTTTACCAGTTACTCCAAGGCTCCCCTTCGTTTTAATATTTTATCAGTTTAGTCTAATATTTTATCAGTTTTAATAATTATATTTGCTCAACTTTTAGAAAGAAAAACAAAATCTAAATAATAACCTTTAAAAAATGGGTAAAACAAATGGTTTTGGTGAACTGTTAGGCTTTTCAAGCATTGAGCTTAATGTGGGAGCCCAAATTAGCATGATATATTATGGACTTTATTTTGCCAATAGTCTCAATAATATATCTCATGGGGCATGGACACAAAAGTCCAACCGAGTGAAACTATTGACACCCGGTGGCTCAAGAATTTTAGAAGTCATTTTTTAGCTCTTAACATAATTTTATTTTCTAGTCATTTTCAACTAATTTCAGCAATGTATATAAACTGTATTATTTTTGTATATGTCTCACTACAGAAAATGTATCATTATTATATGGAAGATGTATCATTATTGTATATGTATAAAAAACGATACATTATTGTATAATTTATGTATAATAAATGTATATCAATGTATAATTTCTATCTTGATAAATATATTTAATGTATACTTACTAATTATACACTATATAAAAAAAATATCGGCGTGTAAGTGAATATTGACGTGTAAAAACTATATAAATATTATATAAATTACGTATTTCTAAAGTATATGTATAGAAAATATATCATTATTGTATAATTTATGTATAATAAATGTATATCAACGTATAATTTCTGTTTTGATAAATGTCTATTTAATTTATAATTATTAATTATACACTATATAAGTACAAATCGACGTATTATACACTATATAAGTAAATATCGGCTTATAAGTAAATATCGATGTATAAAAATTGTATAAATATCGTATAAATTATCTATCCCTAAAATATATGTATAGATCATTATTGTATCATTTGTGTATAATAAATGTATATCAACGTATAATTTATGTTTTGATAAATATATATCAACGTATAATTTATGTTTTGATAAAAGTATATTTAGTGTATAATTACTAATTATACATGTTTTGGGATATTTCTTGAAGGCTCAATTAACGTATACTTACTAATAATACACATATTATACATATTTTGGGTATTTTTTGAAGGCTCAATATAATTTTTTTCGCTGATCTTTAGTGGCGACGTCGCCACAAATAGTCTTGTTTTGATCTTTTGTGACGACTTTAGTCGTCACAAATAGTATGTTCTTTTGTAGTGAACCTTTTGGGGCGACCTTTAGTCGCCACAAAAGTTCATTATTTTTTTTGATAGTGTGGGTTGAATTGGATTAGCGCCTAGAAATAAAATAGGTTAAATGACCAGCTTGGGGTTTTAACTCAAAATAGGTCTTCTCGTCACACCATGTCCTTTTTCTATATCCCATCCTACTTTCTAGCTCTACCTCCATCCTTAATATCTGCAATAGCCTTCATGGGCTAGAGAGCTAGGATGGACCCTACTTTCTAGCTCTACCTCTTCAAAAAAATTCGACAATTCGCACAAATGCTCCTATTTTGGGGTGGTATTTAAAATTTTTCCTTTAAATTACTAGTCTTTAATTTTTATCCTTCAGTAATTTAAGTAATAAAAAAGTGATCGAAAATATCTCTAACATCGAAAAAATAAAAAAAAAAGAAAATTGGATCTATTACCTATTCGCAAGGCATATAAATTATGCCTTTTTGGACAAAGTTATATAAAAACTATGTCTTATTCGGTATAGTTCTGTGAAAATAAAGCTATAGAAATTATGCCTTGTGAAATTAAGGCATAACTTCATTTCCACAAAACTATGTCGAATAAGACATAATTTTGTATTGCGAAATTATTATTTTTTCTGACTTTGTTGGGGATCGAACCCAAAATCTCTGATTTTATAGATTGGCGAAAAGGGTCTTTGTCCCACAAAGTTTAATTAAATGAGAATTAGGAACAATTAAAAATCAGCAATTTGAGGTGCAAAAATTAAAGACCAGTCCTATGAAGGGCAATATGGGGAAAAAAGAGTAGAAAGTTGGCATTAACATCGTGGGCTATATACAACATATTTTACCTAACCAGGCAATGCGCTATGAGGGGCATTGCTCACAGTGCAATTCATATCTTTTCCATTACTTTGCCTTGTGTCTTAATTTAAAGCTAATTGGAGTTTCGTTCTCCGACGAACTCACGATCATGACGAGGATAACCGAACATCTGTCATTTACTCTTCTTATTTAGCTCCACAAATCGATTTGATAAAAAACGAGAATTTTTGGTGATTGAAGTGCTTTCTTTTATATTTTTGATGCAATAGACAACAAGCAACGAATCGGAGCAAAAGGCGATTCCAATTCTGAAGCCGAGGTAATGATTTACTTTGGAGCCGAAGCCAGAGCAATTGAGTGTGTCTCGCTCGGAACTTTTTTCTCCGGTGAAATCACCACTACCAGATCTGAGTGGATTTCGTTCTCCGGCGAACTCCAACACCAGATCTGTGTGGTTTTCGTTCTCCGGCGAACTCACAACCACTAGATTTGAGTAAATTTATTTTTCGACGAACTCCAACACCGAAGCCAGAGCAATTGAGTGTGTCTCGCTCGGAACTTTTTTCTCCGGTGAAATCACCACTACCAGATCTGAATGGATTTCGTTCTCCGGCGAACTCCAACACCAGATCTGTGTGGTTTTCGTTCTCCGGCGAACTCACAACCACTAGATTTGAGTAAATTTATTTTTCGACGAACTCCAACACCAGATCTGAGTGGATTCCGTTCTCCGACGAACTCACCGCCATCACTCTAAACAATTTCTTCTGCCTTGGGCGCGATTACGTTGAGGCAGCACGAATGCGCCAATACCTAAGTTAGGTATAAGAATAAGCAGAAACAGAGTTTTGAGTTATTTAATCACTGTTGAGGTTTGGGAGCTCGGGATAGCTCTATTTTAATAGAAATTTTCGTCTACAAAGATCAGGAAAAGTGAGTTTAATGCAGGGGTCAAATACGTAAAACAAGAAATTGCTAACAAATGGTCTTGAGATTCTAACCTAACACTACAACCTACTCTAAGACGATATTTAGTTAGAGTGTATGATCATTTTATTTATAAGCTTAAATTCTTAGTTATAACACGCTTATATTTACTAGTAATTAATTCATCCACACTAGTTTTATATGTCTTACGTATATGATTTTACTAATAATATTAATTATTGTGCCTTTATTTTATTTATAAATTAAAGTTTCAGGGTTAGTTTAATATTTCTTTACACTGCCCTAATTAATACGCATCAAAAATTTAAATTTAAAGCCCGTGTTTAATTTAATAGTGTCAAATAAAATGAAACATCTGGAATCTAGGAAAAAGTACTATGATTCCGCAATTTATTGAAATGGAAGTGTTCTTATTTTATATTTATTATTATCGTATTATTTTATATGGCCAAATCAAAGAGTACATTGATGCAAATGGAAGAAATAATTTACTCATACAAAGAAACATGCGTCACGTGATAGAGAAAAAAACGGGTTACTCAACATTTAGCTTTAACTCTGTACAAATAACAACGAACCATAAAAATTATCCCTTTCATTTCATTGTATACTGCCACAGATTAATAAAAATAAATTGTACAACTTATTATCTTAAACCACTCATCACGTTTTTGTAGTTATAAAATTATGTCATATTAAGAAATTACTGAAATTTTAAATTATTTTCAAGCATAAAGATGTTTCATTAGTTTTAACAAGCTACATTAATAGGTAGACTAAATAAGTAGAGAATAATATATCGGGGAAATTTCATAAATATATAATTTGTTGACTTACATTGCAAAAATATAGCCCAAAACTTACATTACAAAAATATAACCCCAAAACATATTTATACAATGTTATACACTTATATACAAAAGACATGTACATTATGTATATAGGTGCATGGAAGTGTATAATGTGTAGGTGTATACACTAAAAAATATAGTTATACAATATTATACACGAAAATATTCATTTATACATAATTATACAATATTGTATAAGTAGTATAAACATAAATCTGGATGATTTTGAACAATAATTACATTTTTATACAAGACAATAATGTATATAGGTGTATAAAATGTATAATAGTGTATAAGAGGTGTGTATACACCCATATACACTATTATACAATAATATACAAACTTCAGTTTAGACATGTACTGCATGTTGTTTACTTTTCACCGGAAACCCCCTTTTCGGGGATATACAATATTATTATACAAGAATATACAAATTGTAGTGTTAATTTTTATACATGTACTGCAGGTTGTTTTCACCATTTTTAAAGTGAATATACAATAATATACAAACTGCAGTTTATACATATATTGCAGGTTGTTCACTTTTCACCATAAATCTTCTTTTCAGGGAATATACAAGAATATACACTATTATACAAACATCAATACCACCATCAATAGACCAGCAGCAACCACCATCATCGTCGGAGTTCCGTTCTACGGCGAACTCACGACCATGACGAGGATAAATATGAGAATGAAGATGAAGAAAAGTCATACTCAAACATCTGCCATTTACTCTTCTTATTTAGCTCCACAAATCGATTTGATGAAAAATGAGAATTTTTGGTGATTGAAGTGCTTTCTTTTATATTTTTGATGTAATAGACAACAAGAAACGAATCGGAGCAAAAGGCGATTCCAATTCTGAAGTCGAGGTAATGATCTACTTTGAAGCCGGAGCCAGAGCAGTTGAGTGTGTCTCACTCGGAACGTTTTTCTCCGGTGAAATCACCACTACCAGAGCTGAGTGGATTTCGTTCTCCGGCGAACTCCAACACCAGATCTGGGTGGCTTTCGTTCTCTAGCGAACTCACAACCACCAGATCTGAGTGGATTCCGTTCTCCGACGAACTCACCGCCATCAAATCTAAGTAAAATTTGCAGTGATCATAGAAAGAAAGCGCGAGAGGGAAAGAGAGAGAGGTTGGGCCATTTTTGGTAAGACTTAAAAAGACGAGTTAATTTTGGTAACATTATTACCATAAAATTCATACATCGTAATTATCTCTAATATCTTTACATAAAAAATAACTACATTAATACACCACAATTGGGAGAATAATGGTATTGCCCTGAATTATAATAATCTTATGTGAGGGCTCCTATAGCCTGTGGCCCTGGTCAATAATTTAAACTTTGTTTATTTTGAAAATATTTTTTATATACTCTTTTCGAATAAATACTTTTAAAGAGTAGTAGTTTGTTTTAGTCTAATTAATTCGAAAATACGAATTTTTTGCAGACCGTTTTCATTTTGCGGCATATCCCATGTGTTCCTCATTGTATGCCTCTTGCAATTAGAAATAGTAACCAGCTATTATGTTTGGATTTTGAAAGATATTACTTATAGAATTAAAGAAATGAAATAATGATAGGCGTGCATATACAACCTGCAGGGCTAATGGATACTGAGGAAAATACAAGCACACCCCTGCTCGACAAAAAGAGATGCTGAAATGAAGCATAGGCGACATGAAATGTATAAACTTGATATCTGCTTAAAAAGGAAGAGCTATTACTACAACGATGAACAAGAGCTAAAAGGAAATACTTTTTCCGAGGCTGCAGGTTCTTCCGTGCCAGCTTAACGCGCACCTGATTCTCAAGGTTGCTGCCTTGCATCTCAACAACAAAACTCTCATCTAGGGGACTTTGCTTCTGTTTCTGCAACAGGTCATACCATTAATCTTTTCTTGATTCCTATATGTGGTTATAATTAAATGACACTAAATGTGTGTTCTACCACACATGTTAGCCAATGAATCTCAATATGTGACTTTGGCAATTGGCACTTACCTCTGACAAGCATAAGAGTGTAACTCCTTCGTTCTGTGTGTATGATGTCGGTAAGTTCCAAAGCTAAAATACTGCCTTTTGTCCTTTGTGATACAAATACTAGATCAGACGAACTAACTTTTGCATTAGGCTCAACATCAGGTACATCTAACTCAAAATGTGATATGAGTCCAAGGATTATTCAAAAGTGTTAAACAAGGTAATATACCCGTGATATACAGAAGTATATATCACATGTATATGTATAAAGGGCCCACCTTGGCGATTCTGATGGCCCATCTCATGGATTAGCGATTGCAATCTTGTATATATGGTATATATATTGTAGTGTAAAAGTTACCTTAATTAGTATTATACACTTACCATAATTCTAACTATAGAATTATGGTAGAATAAGATTTTAGGAATAGAATAGGAATAAGATTCTCCTATTTTGTAACTTGTATATATTACTTTCAATTAATGAAAATAATCAAGGGGATTATTTCTTTCATGATATCAAGAGACTAGGTCTAACAAAATTTTTCTCTCCCAAATTTTGTACCATTCTCGGCCGAACCCCCCCCCCCCCCCCGGGTTTCTCTTCCAAAACTCGTCTTCCGCTCTCAAAATCTCTCTTACTATTCCCAAATTTTCCCTCCTTCTTTGTTCTGCCAATATGTCTAAGAACAATTATCATCCTGCCCTCATGGTTTCTAACATCAAGAATAGTATCCCTATTGTACTTGAGATGAAAAACGGTCAATATGCGATGTGAGCAGAATTGTTTAAAATTCACGCTATCTCCCATCAAGTTATCCATCACATAATTCCTCCCGCTACACCTCTTCCCGCGGAGGATCCTCAGTTATGGATTACTCTTGATGCTACCGTTCTCCAGTGGATCTATTCCACTATTTCGGTTGACCTTTTACAGACGATTATTGAGCCGGATACCACGGATATGGCTACCTGGAATAGATTGCGTGACATATTCCAAGATAACCAACATTCACGTGTCGTCACACTCGAGCAGGAATTCTCTCTAGTTCGCATGGAAGAATTTCCAAACGTATCTACATATTGCAAGAAACTCAAGTAATTGGCGAATCAACTCCGTAATATTGGCGCACCTGTAACAAATAATCGTCTGGTTCTACAATTAGTTGTCGGCCTTTCGGAGGCTTCTAATGGCGTTGAAACTCTCCTTCGTCAAAGCAACCCTCTTCCCGCCTTTTATCAAGCCCGCTCCATGGTTACTTTGGAAGAAGCCAGTTTGGCTAAAAAGGCGGCTACCAGAGCAAGCTTTGTCGTCATGATGGCGTCCTCCACAAATTCTACAGGTTTTGTTGATAATTCGGGCCAAAAGCGTACTCATGGTGGCGGCAAAAATAATCGTAAGAATACTAACAAAAATCGCGGGGGCAAACGCGGCGGTTCCGGTGGTCAGTAGGCCGATAGTGGGCCCCGTCCAGTGAACAATGGCCCTCCACCCTACTGGTCCCAGCAGTGGGGCCCATGGCAGTGGGGGTGGGGCAATGGGTCGTGGACCAACAACCCCTATTTTCCAGCAGCCAGTGGGCTGGGCCTCGCCAGCCCAACAGCGGCCACGCCCATCGCCCATCGCCCAACAATTCCAACAAGCACGCCCACGCCCCGCTGGGATTCTTGGGCCCCGGCCTCCGCAAGCTCACCACGCAGCGGACCCCACTCCCACCGACATTGAGGCCGCAATGCACACACTTGGGTTGACGCAACCGGATCCAAATTGGTACATGGACACGGGCGCAACGACACACATGACCTCCGATCAAGGTACTCTCTCGTCTTATTCCAATTTGAGCAACCCTCGTGGTATAATTGTCGAAAATGGTAACTCTATTCCAATTCAGGGTTATGGTCATAAAATGTTGTCTCCCCCCAATCCACCCCTTATCTTGAAAAATACTTTACATGTCCCCAAATTGATTAAAAACTTAGTGTTTGTCCGCAAGTTCACCACTGACAATTCTGTTTCTGTTGAATTTGATCCTTTTGGTTTATCTGTGAAGGATTTCAAGACGGGGAGTCCTCTCATGAGGTGTGATAGTAGGGGAGATATGTATCCTATCACACCCGGTTTCAGTCCATCGAGTCAAGCCTTGCCATCAGCTTTTGCAGCCATTTCTCATTCCTTGTGGCATGCTCACCTTGGTCATCCGGGATATTCTATTTTATCAGTTTTAGATAAAAATAACTTTATTTCTTGTAAGGGTACGAGTTGTACTCAAGTTTTTCAATCTTGTTCGTTAGGAAAAATTGTTAAGTTACCATTTGTGAACTCAAATTCTCATACTTCAATGTCATTTGATATTATTCATAGCGACCTATGGACGTCTCCTGTTCTAAGTTCGTTATGTCATCGATATTATATTTTTTTTTGGATGATTATTCTAAATTTTTGTGGACGTTTCCAATTGCCAATAAATCACAAATGTTTTCTGTCTTCATAAAATTTAGAGCATTCATTAGAACACAATTCGAAAGAGAAATAAAAAATATTCAGTGAGATAATGGGAAAGAGTATGACAATAGGGTGTTTCGGGAGTTCTGTGATAATAATGGGATCAATTTTCATTTTTCGTGTCCTCATACATCTTCTCAAAATGGAAAAGTCGAACGCAAAATTCGTTCCATAAATAACACTGTCCGCACTCTCTTACTTCATGCTTCTGTACCCCCATATTTTTGGCATCATGCTCTGCAAATGGTAACATATCTCCTAAACATAATTCCTTCCAAAGGTCTGACATATTCATCCCCCCTCCAAAGTTTATATAATAAGAATCCTTCTTATTCTCATCTTCGTGTTTTTGGGTGCTTGTGTTATTCATTATTCCCATTCACCACAATTAACAAACTTCAGGCCCAGTCTACTCTGTGTGTGTTTTTGGGTTATCCGTCTAATCATCGTGGTTACAAATTCTTTGATTTATCCTCCAGGAAAATCATAATTAATCGCCATGTAATTTTTGATGAAACCCAATTCCCATTTACTAAAGTTCATACTCCCGAGCCTAGTTCATATAATTTTTTGGATGATGGTATATCCCCGTATATTACTCACCATTTTTGGACATATCCCGCACCCAAAATTCTCCAATGGCCCACCGTCTCCGTCACGCTTTCCGATTCTTGGATCGGTCCCCGATTGGGCCAGCCACCACCTGGAACTGGTCAAGTGGCTGCTCCAGATTGCCGATTTGGGCCAGCAAGCCCACTGTCTGCTGGCCAGTCCATCCCTAGCCTAGCAAATTCCCAAAATTCACTCAATTCTTTCTCGAGTCATAGACCGGTCACTCGTAGTCAGCGGGGTATTTTTACATTTAAAAGACATTTTAATTTACATTTTAATGTCTCTAAATCCCCCCTGCCCCGTAATCCTGTGTCCGCCTTAAACTACCCGAATTAGAAAATTGCTATGACTGATGAATATAATGCTCTTATTGATAATAAGACGTGGGAGTTGGTGCCCCGTCCATCTGGTATTAATGTTATCAGGTCTATGTGGATTTTTGCTCATAAGGAGAATTCAGATGGGTCATTTGCTCGACATAAGACGCGGTTTGTGGGTAATGGTAAGACTCAGCAGGTTGGGATATATTGTGGTGAGACGTTTAGTCCGGTGGTCCAGCCGGCTACCATTCACACTGTGCTTAGCTTGGCTCTTTCAAAGGCTTGGCCTATTCATCAGTTGGATGTCAAGAATGCTTTCATACATGGTGATCTCAAGGAAACAGTCTATATGCATCAGCCGTTGGGTTTCAGGGATCCCAACCGTCCTCATCATGTCTGTTTATTGAAGAAATCCTTATATGGGCTTAAGTAGTCTCTACGAGCCTGGTATACGAGGCTTGCTGACTTTGTTTCGACTATTGGGTTCACTCACAGCAGGTCAGATAATTCCTTGTTCATCTACCGTCGTGGCTCGTCATTGGCCTACATTCTACTGTATGTGGATGATATCATTTTGACTGCCTCTTCAGATGCCTTACGCCAGTCTATCATGGCCATGCTCATCTCTGAGTTTGTTATGAAAGACTTAGGGCCCTTAAGTTACTTTTTAGGGATTGCAGTCAAGCGTCATTCAGATGATTTATTTTATTCTCAAAGAAAGTATGCGACTGAGATCATCGAGAGGGCTGGGATGTCATCATGTAAGTCCATTTCCACTCCAGTCGATACAAAACCCAAGCTTACTGCAGCGGTGGCGCACCATACGAGGACCCGACCCGCTATCGCAGTCTTGCAAGGGCCCTTTAGTATCTTACTTTTACAAGACCTGATATTACGTATGCCGTCCAGCATGTGTGTTTATTCATGCATGATCCCCGAATTGAGCACATGAATGCAATCAAACGCATCATTAGGTATATTCAGGGTACACTGGACTATGGTTTGCATTTATATCCTTCATCGCCATCCACACTTGTTTCATACACAGATGCTGATTGGGGTGGTTGTCCAGACACCAGTCGGTCGACGTATGGCTACTGTATGTTCCTTGGCAACAACTTGGTCTCCTGGTCGGCGAAGCGTCAGGCAATTCTATCCCGCTCAAGTGCAGAGGCCGAATATCGAGGGGTAGCTAATGTGGTCTCAGAATCATGTTGGTTACGTAATTTACTTTTGGAGCTTCATTGTCCCATTCAGAAGGCAACCTTGGTATATTACGATAACATTAGTGTCATCTACCTTTCAGGTAACCCGATTCAGCACCAACGCACTAAGCATATCGAAATGGACATTCACTTTGTCCGTGAAAAGGTTGCTCGGGGTCACGTTCGCGTATACCATGTCCCGTCCCGATATCAAGTTGCAGACATCTTTACAAAGGGTCTACCCGCGGTCCTTTTTGAAGATTTTAGTGACAGTCTCAGCGTTCAAAGACCGCCCGCTATAACTGCAGGGGTGTGTTAAACAAGAGTGTATATCACTATATGTATAAAGGGCCCAACTTGGCAAGCATAAAGGGCCCAATGCACACATTGGACAAAGGCCCATCTCGAGCTCCATTTCGGTAGATTGGCAGAATTGCAATCTTGTATATATGGTATATATATTTGTAGTATATTGTAGTGTAAAGGTTACCTTAATTAGTATTATACATTTACCATGATTGTATAGTTAGAATTATGATAGAATAAAGTTTTAGGAATAAAATACGAATAGGATTCTCCTATTTTGTAACTTGTATATATACCTTTCAATTAATGAAAATAATCAAGGGGATTATTTCTTTAAAAAAGAAAGGTTGGTGCTAATTGTTTATTGTTTATTGTGATATTGTTATATGCTACTAGTAATTTTATTCTAATGATATACTCAAAACCTACAGCTCACAGACAACGCATAATTAGCAACAAAAAAAAAGGAATCATGGTATTGATACTTTGAGTTCAAGGTCAGATGTATCATTTTATAAAGACATAGTGACAAATGTCCTTCAATTTTGGGTGTGCACAAGTAAGCACTTCAACTTGTATAATGTTGAACACATAAATACAAATATTGATGTAGCACTGACGTGACATATAAATTTTGGAGGTGTTTAGATAATCATTTTAGTTGAAGTGTTGAAATTCGTTACAGATATAAATTAGAACAGTGAAATTACCACAATTCGGTATTCATTGAACTCTCAACTACAGAGAATTATACGGCCGTAAAATTATTCACGTAACAAAATTAGTAACAACTGGTCCAAAACTATATTGTATCCCTTCCTGTGCATTAAATTACAGCTTAATGACTACCTATTTTGTTTAAACAGATCAGATAACAAAAGCTGAGCGCGACAACGCTCACCCAGATAGTGTGTCGTGTACACTTGCATTTTGCTCACCCAGATGTTTCTCACTTGATACAAGCTTCACATATTCGCTCGACTCAACAAAATGCCCTGAATTTTTGGTGTGCAGATTACGGTAAATACTGTATACCTATGTTTGTAAAGACAAATGGTGCACATTTTACCCGCAAGGGTAGCCAAGTTGGTGTAGCAGTAGAGCGCGGGACCACAAGATCACGAGTTCGATCCCCTGCATAAACCTTCTTGGTTGAGCCTGTCACGGCTGACGTGGTTTGCAGGCTATTGCGTCAGTCCGGGGTTTACCCTGTGCGCACTCGAAAGAGTAGCGACCGCGGATTCCTTCGTCAACAAAAAAAAATGGTGCACATTTTGAAAAGCAACCTTTATATAATGTCATACCACAGACAAACTAAACGCAGTAACTTATTATTTGTGGATACTTAGTAGTTAGTAGTAACATGTTAATTGTTGATACTTAGTAGTAACATATTAATTGTGGATTACCCAGCACAGTATAATGATATTGGGCCCGTGCCCATTCCCCACTAGTCTCCTTATATACGCAGATTTCCTAGCTAGAGAAGAGCTAATTAGCTAGGAGATGGTGTGTTCTTTTCTGATTGGTTACTGTTTTCTTTCTTCATTTATAGGAACACTACTCCCTATTTAATTTACTCCTGGACGTCTTACCTCGTGGACATAAAAAACTTGCACGCTATGTGGAGTAATAAAAAATCATATCCGTGATCTGAAAATTCAACATACTCACTTGTACAATAAGTTGCAAAAGACTCTACATGTCCAAAAGACTAACAGACAGAATTTAATATGATTATGTTCTTTTTAAATTTTTCGTCCTGTTTCTTTTCCTTTTATTTTCTTTTGAAGCATAAGTAAATGCAGGATGATAGACTGCAAGATATTGTATCTCTGCAATTTAGATATCTGAATATATTATAGTGTTTCATTTCAGAAGATGCATGATTGGCACGATTTGGATAAGAAAAGTTTTCAGAAAATGTTTCTAGAAACTGAAAATATGTTTGTTTAAAACAAATGTTTTGTTACTCCATAAAACAAAATCCGTCAATTCCCCAATTTTTATAGGAAGCTAGGTTTCTTCTAAAAATAAATAGCAAATCACAGCTCAGTGTATTCGACCTACACCAAGTATCTCACCATGTTCTGCAAGTTATTGGTCATTTTTAATGTAAACATTTACCTTCGATCGGTTGATTATAAGTGACATAATTATGTAAATACGTTTTATATAGTTACGACATAATACTCAAACTATTACTCCAAGGATCCTCCAAACGCAGCTGTTTTTTTCTTTTCTAAAAAGAAACATTGTTTTCATGAAATTTTCCAAGTATAGTTTTGAAAACGAAACAAGAATTGTAAACATGTAAATATAGGAAATAATATATTCTCTACCCATAATTAGAATATTTTCATATATTGTGTAAATATAATTATGGTAAGACTAGGATTCCTCTTTTGTATAGGCTTAGGATTCCTATTGTATAAGGGATGAATATTGTATTCTATATATACCCTGATATTAATGAAAGACTCCTCAAAGAAAATTAATATCATCTTACATGGTATCAAGAGCCAAATAAACAAAACCCTAAAAACCTTTCTCTTCCACAGCCGCCGGCTGCCTCTCCTACGCCGCGGCCCTCCCGGATTTTCTTCTTGTTTTTCGGATTTTGTTCTTCCTTTCTTCTCTTCTCTAAATGGCTATCCCTGATTCTTCCACACTTTCTGACGCCTCTACCTCCACAAATCCCACCACAAAGTCATCACCACTGTTTCATCCCACCCTTACTGTTTCCAACATCAAGAACCATATTCCCATTATTCTTGATCAAGAAAACAACCAGTATTCTCCCTGGGTTGAACTTTTTCGCAATCATGCATGTCTCTATAACGTGCTTGACCATATTGATGACACTATTCCGCGCCCTACGGAGGTTGATGATTCTATCCGCATCGCCTCGACTACAAGGCGTCAAACAATGGATATATGGTAGTATCTCTCAGGATTTGCTCCTTACTATCATGAAATCGACTCCACACCCTTGACTTGTGGAATCGTTTACGGAAATTTTTCAGACAACAAGCACACTCGTCGCCGTATTTGGAAGAACAGCTCAACAAAACACGCCTTAAAAACTTCTCCAATGTCTCTCGAGCATCGCAAGCGGCTTAAACTTCTAGCGGATCAACTCTCCAACATCGCACGCTCACATCGACGATAAAATGGTGCTACAAATGATTTCTGGCCTTACTAAGGGCGAATATGATACTTTGGCCACCATTATTCAACAGCAGATCCGCTACCGAAGTTTTAACAAAGCTCGCTCACAATTGTTGCTCGAAGAAACCCGTCGTGCTAAGCAGATGAGCACGCCAGCAGTGTTAGCCGTCGACACGCAACCCCAAGATCGACGCCACCGGACAACTCCCAACAGCGCAGGGCGCGGCGGCGTGGAAAAGGTCGCGCGGTAGAGGAGAGGCGGTCGTGGCAAAGCGGTCGCGGCCAATCAGAATCCAACAAAGCAAAGAATAAAGAACAGAGATCGCAGAACAATCGGGCCACGGCTTCTCAGCTGTTTGCAGCAGGCCATGGCCTCAAGATAAAGTCATGGCGCCTGGGCCAGAGCCGCGGCGCCAAGTCCATTCCAGTACCAGCAGCCATACAATCCGTATTCTTACCCCGGTTTGTTAGGCCCCGCTCCAGCCCCACAACAGGCCCACTTCATGCAAGGTCAGGTCCCGCAGCCCTCCTCCGGCATGACACCCACTGAGTTGGGTCAGGCATTCAGCATCCTATCTATGCAACAGCCTGCCAATACTTGGTACATGGACTCAGGCGCCACATCTCACGTCACTCAGTCTGCAGGTACTATTTCTAAACTGTTTTGTTTAAAGCATCCTCAATATGTTACAGTTGGTAGTGGACAACGCATTCCAGTTAAGGGTTATGGTACCTCATACACACAACCTCCTCATCCACCCTTCTCTCTCAAAAACACCCTATATGCCCCACACATGATTAAGAACCTCATATCTGTCCGCCAATTTACTCGTAATAACTCTGTCTCAGTGGATTTTGACCCTTTTGGTTTTACTGTGAAGGATCTTCATACGGGGACACCTCTTACGAGATGCAATAGCACGGGGGATCTCTATCCATTCACTTCCACCTCCGCTGCCAGATCTTGCTCTCCCGTCACTCTAGCGGCTGTTTCTTCTTCAACCTGGCATAATAGGCTTGGTCATCCAGGAGTCCCAGTTTTTTATTTTCTTAGAGGCAACAATTTCATTGCCTGTAATGGGAAACTTGCCCAAAATTGTATTTCTTGCTCTTTAGGCAAACATATTCGTCTTCCGTTTAAATCATCTACTAGTGTTACATTTGCTCCTTTTGATATCATACATGCCGATTTATGGACATCTCCTATCCCTAGTTCTCTCGGTCATAAATACTATCTTGTGTGGCTTGATAATTTTTCACACTACGTTTGGTTATACCCTCTTAAATTTAAATCGGAAGTGTTTGTCAAATTTCTTGAGTTTCGCAATTTCATTCAAACACAATTTGGAAAAGGCATAAAATCATTTCAGTGCGATAATGGTCGTGAATTCAATAACTCTACGTTTCACCGCTTTTGTACCAATAATGGCATGGTCTTTCGCTTCTCCTGCCCTCACACCTTACCACAAAATGGTAAAGCTGAAAGAATCATCCGCACCATTAACAATATGATTCGTACCCTATTGATTCATGCCTCCCTCCCTCCACCCTTCTGGGTCTATGCTGCTAAAATGTCAGAATACACTCTAAATATTCTCCCTACTAGCACTCTTCACAATATGACCCCTACCGAAATTCTCTACCATAGAATCCCCTCTTATGATCATCTACGGATTTTTGGTTATCTGTGCTATCCCAACCTTAGCTCCACCGCCCCTCACAAGCTCGCTCCTTGGTCCACTCCATGTGTCTTTCTAGGATTCCCGCCGAACCATATGGGCTATCTATGCTATGACTTGTCGACTCGTCAGATCCACATATCTCGTCATGTCACATTCGACGAGACCACATTCCCATTTTCGAATCTTTCAAAATTTCAAAAACAGGACTACTCATTTCTTGACGAGTCTGCCATCTCTCCCCTCATAATCGAACAACTCACATCCTCTGTTCCGTCGTCAGAGCCGCGGTACCCAAACTTCAGAGAAGCCTGTCAACCTTCTAGCGCTGCGACTCTCGATCTAGGAGCCGCGACGCCTCCGACGGCTTCGCCCCCACCCTCTCCTTATCCGACTTTACCCCCCGTCTCAGACACCACTCCGCCACCCACTGTCCCTATCAATCCAATGAAAACTCGTTCAAAGCATGGAATCTTCAAACCCAAACTCCATTTCAACTTGTCTACCCAAACCATCTCTCCACTTCCAAAGAACCCAAAATTGGCCAAACAAGACCCTAATTAGAATGCGGCTATGTATGAGGAATTCAATGCTTTAACTAAATAGCACACGTGGGATCTAGTACCTAGACCCGAGGGGGTAAATGTCATTCGTTGTATGTGGCTATTTCATCACAAGTTCAGAGACAATGGGGATCTTGAGAGGTATAAGGCCCGTCTTGTGGCTAATGGCACAAATCAGCAGGAGGGCATTGATTGTGGTGAGACCTTCAGCCCGATTGTCAAACCGGCTACCATCCACACAGTTTTGAGCATAGCCATGGGAAGACACTGGCCGATCCATCAGCTTGATGTGAATAATGCATTCTTACATGGGGATCTGAGAGAGACAGTCTACATGCATCAGCCACCAGGGTTCACCCATCCAGCAGTTTCTCACTATGTGTGCCATCTCCGTAAGTCACTATATGGCCTGAAGCAGGCCCCCCGTGCGTGGTATGATCGCTTTGCCAGGTATATCTTGCAGATTGGGTTTGTATGCAGCAAGAGTGATACATCACTTTTCATTTTTCATCGAGGTAGTAGCACTGCTTACTTATTACTTTACGTGGATGATATTGTTCTTACTGCCTCCTCTGACGGATTGAAAAATGAGATTATTGCCTTGCTCAAGTCCGAATTTGCAATGACTGATTTGGGGAAGTTGAGTTATTTTTGGGGATATCAGTGACCAGGTCTGCCAATCATATGTTCTTGTGTCAGCGTAAGTATGCAGAAGAGATTGTGTACAAGGCTAAGATGGCGAACTGCAAAGAGGTGTCTACTCCAGTTGATTCCAAATCTAAGCTCAGTGCTATGGATGATGCTCCAGTCTCTGATCCTACTTTGTATAGGAGCCTTGCAGGTGCACTTCAGTATCTCACATTCACCAGGCCAGACATAGCTTATGTTGTTCAGCAGGTGTGCTTATTCATGCATGCCCCTAGGGAGTCTCATTTCACTGCTCTTAAGCGTATCATTCGATACATTAAAGGCACTCTTGATTATGGTTTGCACCTATATCCCTCTGCACCAGACATGTTGCTTTCATATACGGATGCAGATTGGGCAGGATGTCCGGAAACACGACGCTCCACCTCCGGCTTTTGTGTTTTCTTAGGGGATAATCTGATTTCTTGGTCTGCCAAGCGACATGCTACCCTATCTCGTTCCAAAGGTTTGAGGTCGAGTACAGAAGCGTTGCAAATGTAGTAGCTGAGATTTGTTGGCTCAGAAATTTACTGTTAGAACTTCAGTGTCCTTTGCGTCAGGCATCTATTGTGTATTGTGATAACATCTCTGCCATCTATCTTTCTCATAACCCGATTCAACATCAGCGAACCAAGCATATTGAGATAGACCTACACTTCGTTCGTGAGAAAGTTGCGTTAGGCCATGTCAGAGTGTTACATGTTCTATCATCCTATCAGTATGCAGACATATTTACCAAAGGACTTCCCAGACAGTTATTTCTTGACTTCAGAGCCAGCCTCGGCCCAAACCTCCTCCCGCCTCGACCGAGGGTGTGTAAACATGTAAATATAGGAAATAATATATTTCCTACCCATAATTAGAATATTTTCATATATTGTGTAAATATAATTATGGTAAGACTAGGATTCCTCTTTTGTATAGGCTTAGGATTCCTATTGTATAAGGGATGAATATTGTACTCTATATATACCTTGATATTAATGAAAGACTCCTCAAGGGAGATTAATATCATCTTACAAGAATTGAATTCAAATACCACTTGCAAGGGCAGTGTAAAAAAAAAGGAGGACCACAATGAAGCACCACAACATGCATGGACTAACAGAACCTTAAATTCTCTGCTCAGCGATCTCCATCTCTATGACTCGGCGGTCCTACTGGAGTAAGTCAATAATTATACACTAGTTATATATGTTGGAAATTTGTCTTTGGTGGGGAGGTGCGTCCACCCATATTTAATGAATTAAACACTAGGATTCCGCATGTTGGAGGCTTTGTCTCTTCACACGTGCATAATCTACTAAGTGAGTAGATGACCGTAGGGCCAAGAATCATCAAATTTCGTTGAGAAATAAAAGAGATATTGGTCCACGAAGTAAGGTATTTGAGGCATGGAAATATGGTGGGACAAATCTACCACATCGGTGGGAAAATGAAGAATTGTTCTCTTTATAAGTCTCAAAATTGTCTAAGGGTTTGGGACCCCAAGGGGTAACCCATGTGCTTGAAGGAGGGAGGACCTAGATGTGCTTTGGTTCGAGGTTAAGCCCACACTCGGGTCTCGGGTCTTGGGTTTCTTCTGATATTATCTCTTTGGATCCCAAATTGCTTAATATTTACAGTTTGGTCCTTGGAGTTTCTGGAAAGCTGGAATTGGGAAAGACGGAGGCAGAAAGTTTCTGTCTGCCATTTGAGTTGATTTTTGGAGCGTTAAAACTCCATTACTTGGCAGTTGAGGAGTCCCTCCCCTTATGCTATATATTGGAGCTTTTTAGCTCAATTGCAGAGACACAAGATATATACACAGAGACAAACAGAAAGAGAACAACTGAAATTTTGTCAAAAAATGTGAGCAGCAGAAACGTGTGGACAAACAGAAAACTCTTCCTTCCTTTTTCATTCTTCAGCAAGTCGTTTCGTGTTTGTTTTCTTCGTCAGAATCAACCTATTTTCTTTGTAGTGTTGATTAGTTGTTGTTTTATCTTGGGAGACTATTTTTCGTTAATGTAAAAGCATATATACGGGGCAATCTTATCTTAAAGACATAGAGCCATCTCTCGACTCAGCCACAATTGTAACAATCCAGATTTAGTGTTTCTTGATTTCAGGTTATCAAGATTCAACATTCAACAAGCTTGCAGCAGTTCTGAATATTGGCTATTTGTTTATCCTTTCGAACACTTGTAATATTTATTTACTTCCCGTACTGCTTTACATATCCAACAATATATTCTAAAATTTTAGTACATGACAAATAGTAATATTTATAAACTACATTTTCATATACAAGCTAAGAATACAAAAAAGAATATTTTGTAGAAAGTCGTTTAAGTTCCTCAATGACAATACAAGTATACAACCGCACAAAATGGAATAGGGAAAATACTAGTAGTAAGCGCTAAAAAGGTGTGAGTAATTAATCGTTGATCCTAAAAGTCTTGCTCTCGTCATTGATGACCATCAAAGATTGTGTTGAAAAGAAGGATCGATTATTTGAGATTTCTCCTTTCTTCAAACGAAACACAAGTTTATATTGGTAGCTGAAAAGAGAAGTCATTAGTTAGAAGATGTTGAATACTCTTCATGATGTGAAATTTTTTGAGAAAAAATCTATGAATTTGGCCCAAAACAAATAATATCACATCATATTAAGAATATCCTTGGACTACATGAATGAGACGAGTATGAAGATGGCAGTGTGATGAAGTAGGGGTCGGCTACTATCCTTTGTGTAACGATATGTTCGGTCGTTTTGGGCTTCTTACCGCGTTCCGACCAAATTACCCCCTTTCTCAACTCTTTTCTCAATGTCGTGGCTCGCAGGGATGAATGACACGCGCCTCGTGATAAATTTATTTTGGTTTCGGAGAGTAAATCATAAGGGTGAATGCTTCCTAAGTTTGAAACTGAAAGAATTAACTCTTGGTCAAGGTCGCATGGTTCAAGCCCCATTGTAAATCAAAAAGTCTGTGGCGTCATTTTATAACGTTGTCGAGTTTTATTTCACTTTCCGAAGGTATCAAATATGGTTGAGTCCTTGGTTTTACTATTTGTGCATTTTGGAATACTTTGGGGACGATCAATGGGTAAAACACATAGTAATAATGTTGTATTTGAATTTTGAGGATGCAAGTAAATTTGGTCAGTTGTTGTTTTTACTCAGGTAGCCTTTGGAGTTAGTATCGGGAAGTTTTGAATGAGTGTTGGATATCGGGACGGGATCTTCTTAGCCTTAGCATTTCAGGTTCGGACGAAATCTCCCCTACGGGAATTTCACCGCACATGTGGAGCTGCTTCTGTGGAGGCTGGTCCGCAAATTCGAGTGTATGGAGGTGGGTTAGGTTAGGTTCGCTTCTGCGGACATATTTGCGCGAGTGCCTGATCGCGTCTGCGAATAACCTTCCACTTCCGTAAAACCCTCTCAAGTTAAATTAAGCGCTCTTACAGACATCCTTCCGCAGATGCGAGATCGCTTCTGCGGAGGATGGTCCGCAGAAGCGTGATAGACCGTAGAAAGATTCCTATTTTAAGACATTCTTTCCTATTTCGAACCCTACCCTTGGAAAACACATTTAGGGGGGTTAGGAAGCTCATTATGGACCTTTTAATGAATTCATCAACCACCATACTTTGGGTAACTCCTAAACCCTTTTGTTAGTGTTAATTAGTTGTTTTATGTTTCCTTTCAAGCCATTTCCTTGTTGCTGGATAGAGATGCACCTAGGATTTTTCTAAGTTTCCAAAATAAGATTTTTATGAGATTGGTAACCAGGATATGAACTTTCATAAATGATTCTTAGGTCGTGGAAGTTGTAAGCCTAGGGGAAGTATTAAGGGGTATAAATCTCTATTTTAATACATGTTTTATTATAAAAAATTGGGTTTTCATGAAAATGAGTTCTAATAAATTATCAAATTGAAGGTCAATTTGTAGATGAATTTCAAAGATTTTCGAGATTCTTACTATTTAGACTATGAGTAACATATTTTCTTATTAAAGTTTCGATTTTGCCCTCGTGGGTCCAGAGTCGCTTTTGGGACCGGGTATTCGATTTCCTTTTTAAGGGTTTGTCCTTGTGTTTCTATTAGATGTATGTGCTAACTTAGAACCTATATATCTAGATCACGACCGTTCGGTAGTATTTTGGAAGGACAATGTTGGCGTGGGAGTTCGTGGCGCCCGCTCGATAATGAGGTAGATTACGATTTTTTTATTAGACTCTAATAGATACATGTAGTTTATATAACTATTGAGGGGTATGAGGCGTGATAGGGGTCCCACCTTAGTGACTGTGATGAGCACTTGGGTGGGTACCAGTATATTGTGCTTTGGGGGATCATACTTAGGTTGATCCTGACTGTTGTTATGTGGACTTATCGTCATGATTGAGCTTATTTGTGATTGTTGATTGAATTAATCATCACTATATGCCTCATGATATGAAAAGACTGATTATGTGAAATTATTTGTTAATGATAATATTGAGGCATGTGTGATTCATCCCTTAAACATGATTTCACCTCATACTTCATGATTTTTGAATTTATTTACCGTTGTATTTATACACTCATATTATCCAGATATTGAAATGGAGTTGGCTATGGAATATTATTAGTCCGATGAGACTTGGAAACAAAGGTAAATGATATTGTTATGAGATGATTTGAATACTCAGATGATGTGAATTGATATGGCTCGACAAATAAGTGTGATTTGATGCTCTAGCCAAACCGATGGATCTTATGCCATAAACTAATATCATCATCATTAGTGATGTTATGGGCTGAAGACAAGCCATAACAACAAGTTGCTCTTTGGTGAGTTTGAGTTTAGATCTTTTGAGATAGTACAAACCATCATTCTTTTTATCAATCTTTTTCACATTTTCAGTGAAGAGATCCTTAAAAATACAAAAAATTGGATAATTTTTTACTGAATTATTCAATTGTCTAGTTAATTTTGATACTGAAAGCAAATTAAATATAAAATCTGATATGTAAAACATATTATGCACATTGTTCCTAGATGATATAACACATGTACCAGTGTGTTTAATATGAGTAACTTCTCCATTTGAAAAAAATACCCTTTTGTCAACCTTTGCTTTGTTTAAAGTATTTCTATCTAACAAATTTAAATTACATGTCATATGATTAGTAACTCCTGAGTCTATGATCCAATCTTGTGAACCATTTGAGACTAATAAGGCACTATTTGTACCTGTCATATTAGCAGCATGTGGTATATTTGATGATTGGGCAGCAATGTGACTTTGTTCCAGCATTTGATAAATTTTAGCATACTGATTCTGTGACAGATTTGGCCCTTTAATCTTTTGAAACTAAGCTAGATGTTATTGAAAACTAGGATTGTAATTAGAACTTGCTCGATAGTTGTTGATTTCAGTACTGGAGTGAGGTACCATTATGTGATTCATTTGAGTCAAAGATGAGAATTCTTGACCCTGCCCACTATGACTATGATTTGCATTCCATTGTTCAGCAACTGCATTATGTGCAATATGTGTACCATGTCCTTCTCCTCTTCCAAATTTTCCTTTGAACTTGTTATCTAACTGAAATTGATTTTGATTAAACTTGTTATCAGACTGAAATCTGATATCCATTTGGTTCTAATTGAACCTATTTTCACCTTGATTTGTCTTAGGGTGATATGGAGAATATCCCACCAATATGTTGTAATGTCCTTTAAGTTTGCAATGATCACAAAAAGCATTGGGATTATAATTTGAATTATATCTTTTTTTGAATTTCTGATTCTGATTTTCAGCTCTAAAATACATTGCAACAAAATCTGTCTCACTCATTCCCTGAGACTTTCCAGACACAGAACCAAACAAACAAGAAGAACCAGTTTGACATGCTATAGTCATTTAGTTCTCATCACTAACAATCATTGAGTATGCCTGGTTCACACTTGGTAAAGGACTTAAGAGCAAGATATGGCTTTTAGCTTGTGAGTATGACTCATTAAGGCCCATGAGAAACTTATATAATTTATGTCTTTTCATATACAATACAAATTATATGGATTTATCACAGTTACAGCCAGGTACATGCACCATAGATTCAAATTTATTCCACAATTTCTTCAACCTTGAATAATAAGCAGATACATATTGAGTTCTTTGAATTGCAATATCAATTTCTTGATGCATATTGAAAGACCTTGAATAATCTTTATTTTTCAAACTTTTCCATCAGATTTTCTCAAACCGATTGTGCATTAGTTGCATACACTAATCCTCCAACCAAATTAGTCGCAATAGAATTCCTAAGCCATGATAGCACAATTGCATTTACACGTTCCCATTGATCCCACAAACTTTCAGGATGATTTTCTTTCTTACACTTTCTATTCACAAAATCTAACTTTTTTCTACGTAACAGCGCAATACGCATCAATTTATTTCATAGTATAGTTTTTATTATCTTTCAATTGAAAAGTGATAATCGAAAAACACTTACATTAATAGATTGAAGATAAAGTAGATGATTATAATCCACAACTTGAGTTTGCGATTCGCTTGAACCTGTTGCATTACTTGCATTGATTGGTTCTATTCCATTCGTAATCGCCATTGAAACTACTCTTACAGACCTTAAATGTGACCTAATTTGATTGAACAAATTTGAGAACCTCTCACAATTGCAATCGATTGAGATTCATCAATCGATCATCGAGTGAATTGAATCATCTTGCTTTGATACCATGAAATAAGCAACAGATTCAAGTAACACCACCTAATTTAATCATCAAGATGTACATTGATGTAGAGAAGAAGAGAGGAAGAATTGGGATAAAACTAGTCGTTAGACAACTTGAATGAATATTACACAATGAAGTCTTATTTATAGGTAACTAACATCCTGATATTACACAATAACTAAACTATCATTTTCTCTTAATTACATCATACTTCAACATAAGAAATTTATTTAAAGTGAAATTTTCTTATATGTATCCAAATTAATTAAAATTCAAAGCAAAGAAAATAATATATTCAATGTGATCTCATAAATGATATTAAAAATAAATATCAACAATGAATTAAAAATAAATAAGAAGGGAGGACAGTGACGGCGAAACTGAAGAAGATTAAAGAAACCTATAAAGGAAGATTCAAGAGAGAGAATTAATTGAAAAGCGAAAAAAGGAGGTAGCTGGAAATAATAAAAGCGATGATGGCACAGGGGCTATTAAATACTCCTAATAGGCTAATGGCTTTGCCTAATTAATCACACATAAAGGAATGGAATAGGAGACTAAAAAAAGTGGTGGTACGAGGGACAATCAACGTGGGAGATTGAAGCCCCGTCACAAGGCTCTCGACGGTGGATGAGCCACGAGTCACGACTAGCCAAAAATTACTACGTGGCATCTTTTAACACCGCACACGACTCCCTATGATCTCTTTCAAATGAAGGTTACAATTTTTGCCTTTCTCAATCCCTGTCACACTGTCCATACAGACACTTTTTGAAAAGTCGCCTGCTAACTGCCAAGTAAGGTGTTGAAAAAAATACTCAATCCGTTTTACTTTTCTTATTATTTTATATTATATAATTATATTTAAAAATAATTTAATTTTATGAGATAATTTATTCTACATAAATATCTAAAGTTTATTTTGGATCACATATTTTTTTTATTTCTTAAAGTTTTTACTAAGTCAAACTAAAATATTTTTTTTGGAATGTAAAGAGTAATATTTAAAGTTAAAATTAAACACTTTTTGAAAGAAGTAAAGTGACGTGAAATGGATGAATTGAGTTAAATTTTGACTCTTTAATTCCTCTGAATAAAAAAGAGTTTCCAATTAGTCATTTTTAATTTTTTAAGAAAATACCCCTTCTGTATTAAAATACTTGTCACATTACATTTTTTAAGAGTCAAACTATATGAACTTTGACTAATATTTTAAGATATATTTTTTCATCATATTAATTTTAAAATATATAATTATTTTAATTTAATTTAACTTTGAAATTTAGTCAAATTGACTTTTAAAAAGAGAAACATGACAAGTATGACAAGTATTTTAGGACGGAGGGAGTACTAACTTCTAGGCAAAAATAAATAATTTGACAAAAATGTCCTTAATTAAATAGGTATTGAGATTTGGTCACTTAGTAAGTGTAAATCTGAAAAAGTAAAGTTTTTTTTTTTGATTTGATAAATAAATATTCTTTTTGAATCAAAAAATAAAAATTAAGTAAACACTATTTTTTATCAGGAGAGAGTAAAATGGATTGAATTAATAAACGAGTTAGATCGTAACATCAGGGACGGAGGCAAAGGGATGCAACGACAAAAATTGAATTTCCTTTGTTGAAAACACAGAATAAAAATAGAGCAAAAATAATTAATTTTTTTCTTGAATCCCCTTATTTGAAAATTTTGGAATCTCCACGGCATAACCCGTTTAGATTTTCTTTGTTCAAGTTGTACAAATAAATTTTAGCTAAACAATGAGACATAATCCAACTAACTCAAGCTAAAATCAATTTTCATTTGTTTGTTTATTCTATAATAATTTATTTAGTTACAAAATTAAGCTAACAAACTTTCTAAAAATTCAATTTATTTTTATGTTTTAATATATGTTCCAATGTATATGACACACTTTCTTTTTTAGCCAATAACATATTTCTTTATTTTGCAACAATTTAACTTTAAACTTTATCTTTTACGCTTAACGAGATATTTATAACCACACAAATATTTTTTACTTATTTTACACCACAAGATTCAAAAGTTTTCCATTATTTCTTAAATTTCGTGCTGAGTCAAACTACATCACATAAATTGATACGAAGAAAATAATAAGTCCAATACAAAGACACCAATTACAAACTAAATAGGTCACTATATAATTACTATCCCTTTTAGCAAAAAGTGACATGCATGAAAAGCTTATAAGTCAACCTATGCTACGTTAAGTCCACACAAAATTAGAGTTTATATTCTCCATATATTTTATAATTATTATTTTTATGTAATTATATAAAGCAGATATTCTCATACAATTAGAATTGTAATTGTAAGCAGCCATATATATATATATATATATATATATTGTATTAATGAGAAGACTCCAGACAAGGAGAATTACACAATTCTACACGGTATCAGAAGTCAAACCCTAATCCCACTCATACCCTAAAAACTGGCGAACCGGCGGCCCCCCTTCGTTTTGCAACGTTGAACAACCAATATTCATGGCTTCTCCCAAATGTTCCTCCTCCACCCACGTCACACATCCTTCTCCTCCAACCTCCTCTCCTAACACCTTTCATCTGGCCTTTGCCGTAACAAATATCAAGAACTTTATCCATTTGGTTCTTGACCAAGAGGATGGACAATACTCATCATGGGTTGACCTATTTCAAATATATGTTTGTGCATACAACGTTCTTGATCACATCGATGCCACTACACCTCGTCCACCCGACGTCAACAACTCGACGTGGAAACAACTAGATGCAATCGTCAAACAATGGATATATGACACCATATCCAAGGATTTACTTCATACTATTATGAAGACAGGTGTTTCAACTCACGAATTATGGACAAGGCTAGAGGAAATCTTTTAAGACAACAAACACACACGTGCCATGTATCTGTAGGAGCAATTTAATAACACCCGTCTTGAGAATTTTGTGAATATGTCCGCCTATTGTAAACAATTAAAATTAGTTGCATACAAATTATCTAATGTTGGCAATCCGATTTCAAAAACAAATATGGTTCTGCAACTAATTAATGGTTTACTAAAGGATGAGTACGATACACTTGCGAGGATGATCTAACAGGTTGATCCCCTCCCTAGTTTCAACAAAGCCCGATCACAATTACTACTGGAAGAGACTAGATGTGCCAAATAAGATGAATATAATCAGAAGACGTTGGTAGTTGATGTACTGCTACACCCATCGGACCATCGCAACACGCGGACCACCAAAATTAGTGCGGTGGCTGAGACGGTGGCAGGGGCCGAGGTCGCGGTGGCAGAGGAAGAGGTCGTGGAGGCCGGTCCAATTCCGGTGGATAGCCACGACATGCCTAGTCTCCTTATCCGTGGGTCAGCCCAATGCGTGGCCAACCCTAAAAAAATGGGCCTTCTCCCGTACCCTTTCCCAACCGCCCCGGCCCAGCACATGAGTCCACACCCGACACCGAGCATACCGAGCTCTCCTCCAGGCCCACACCACACGGGTCAACTACACCAGGCCTACTTCTCTACGACCCAACAACAACAACAGACATACGTTCTTATGACCCATACCGAACTGAGTCAGGCCTACAACACTATGAATCTCCAGCAACCCGACGTTGCATGGTACATGGATATGAGTGCCACATCTCACCTCACTCGTGACTCTGGTAATCTCACTCAAATATTTAATTTCAACAATCCTCAATTTATTTTGGTCGGAAATGACAATCACATTCAAATTCAAGGCTATGACACCACTCAAACACCACCACCTCACCCTCACTTTACCCTAAAAATTGTCCTATATGCTCCTAACATCATTAAAAACTTAATCTATGTTAGAAAATTTGCTAGTGACAATTTCGTATCTATTGAGTTTGACCCTTTTGGTTTTTCTGTGAAGGACCTACGTACGAGGACAACTCTTACAAGATGCAATAGTGTGGGGACCTATATCATTTCTCATCCAATTCCGCTGCAAGTGTCAATCCACCAACCTCTCTAGCTGCAATCTCTCCATCAACTTGGCACAGTAGACTCGGGCACCCGGGAGCACCAGTTTTTAATTTTCTTAGAAGTCAGAATTTCATTCAATGTAAGAAAGAGAAATTTACCCACGCATTCTACTCTTGTCCTTTAGAAAAATATGATAGACTTCCTTTTCAATCTTCATTGAGTGTAACTTTTTCTCATTTTGATATTATTCATGCAGATTTATGAATATCTCCCATTACTAGCAAACTGGGTCACAAATATTATTTGGTATTTTTGGATGATTACTCTCATTTTCTTTGGGTTTATCCTCTAAAATATAAGTCTCAAGTTTACTCAATTTTTCTTGATTTTCAAACATATGTTAAAACCCAATTTGAGAAGACCATCAAAATGTTTCAATGTGATAATGGTCGTGAGTTTGATAATTTTTCCTTTCATAAATTTTGTGTGGACAACGACATGGTGTTTTGATTTTATTGCCTCCATACCTCATCTCAAAATGGTAAAGCTGAAAGAATCATGCGCACCATCAACAATAAGATCCGCACTATTCTCTTTCATGCTTCCATCCCTATTTCCTTTTAGGTTTACGCATTGTATATGACAACTTACCTTCTTAATTTATTACCAATGCATACTCTTCAAAATAAAACTCCAACCGAAATTCTCTTCCGTCGGATCTCTTCTTATGATCACCTTCAGAGTTTTGGTTGTCTATGCTACCCGAATCTCGCCTCCACAGCCCCTCATAAATTAGCATCTAGGAAGTCACTACCTGGATTTTCTTGGGTTTCCGTCGAATCATATGAGGTACTTATGATATGATTTGTTCACAAATAAAATCCTAGTATCTCGCCATGTCACATTCGAGGAGAACATTTTCCAATTTGCAAACGTCCAAAAATTTCAAGTCACTGACTACGGCTTCCTTGACGATTCAGACACTTCCCTTCTCATTAGAAATGTAATACATGGAACTAGTAGTACAACTCACTGCCCACTACCCCCGCCATCTTTCCTATCGACCAGCCCACTGCCCCCGTCGACCAGCCCACTGCCCCACAACCCACTGCCCCCGCTCCTTATTCCGACACACCACATAGAAACCCCATACCCAACATGGGATTTTCAAACCGAAAGTCCACTTTAACCTATCCACTCAAACCATCTCACTTCTACTTAAAAATGCAAAAAGTAATCAAGCTTAACCCAAATTGGAATGCGGTCATGCGTGAGGAAATTGGTGCGCTCACTACACAACACACTTGTGATCTTGTTCAGAAACCAGAGGGGGTCAATGCGATTCGTTATATATGGCTATTCATCACAAATTTAGGGGTAATGGAGAGCTTGAACGCCATAAGGAGAGACTTGTGGCAAATGACACGGGGCAACAAGAGGGAGTTGATTGTGGTGAGACCTTCAGTCCAGTGGTTAAACCAACCACCATTCGTACTGTTTTGAGCATTGTTATGGGGAAGAACTGACCAATTCATCAACTTGATGTGAAAAATGTGTTCTTACATGGGGATTTGAAAGAAATCGTCTATATGCATCAATCACCTGGCTTTGTGCATCCCTCGGCTCCTCAGCATGTCTACCGTCTTCGAAAGTCACTCTACGGCTTGAAATAAGCCCCCGAGCTTGGTATGAGCAATTTCCCACCTACATCATGCATATCGGGTTAGTGTGAAGCAAAAGTGATAATTCACTTTTTATTTTTCATCAATGTAATGCCATTTCACACCTTTTGCTCTATGTGGATGATATTATCTTGACTGCTTCCTCTGATAAGTTGAAAAACGAGATCATTACCTTGCTAAAATCTGAATTTGTCATGACAGACTTGGATAAATTGAGTTATTTCTTGGGGATTTCTGTGACCAGATCCGAGAATGCAATGTTCTTTTGTCAACGTAAGTATGCTGAATAGATTATTTACAGGGCTAAAATGGCAAACTGCAAGATCATGCCTACTCCAGTCGACTCGAAGTCGAAGTTCAGCGCCAATGATGGGGATCTGGTGCTTGATCCTTCTCTTTATAGGAGTCTCGCTGGTGCACTTAAGTATATTACCTTCACTAGACCCGATATTGCCTATGTTGTTCAACATGTGTGCTTGTTCATGCATGCTCACAGTGAGCCTTACTTTACCGCTCTTAAACGTATTATTCGATACATTAGGGGTACTCTTGACTATGGATTACACATTTATCCATCTGCACTGACCAGATTGATAACATATACGGACGTCGATTGGGGCGGCTGTCCCGACACACATCGATCTACTTCCGGCTATTGTGTATTTTTAGGTGATAACCCCATTTCGTGGTTTGCAAAACAGAAAGCCATGCTTTCCCGTTCGAGTGCAGAAGCAAAATATAGAGGCGTTGCGGACGTTGTTGCCGAAACTTGTTGGCTCAGAAACCTCATTTTAGAGCTTCATTGTCCCTTATGTAAGACATCTATTTTCTGTTGTGATAAAGTATATGATGTCTACTTGTCTCATAACCCAGTTCAACATTAGCGAACCAAACATATTCAGATGAATATTTATTTTGTTCGTGAGAAAGTTGTCATAGGTCATGTTCGGGTGTTACATGTTCCTTTTTCCTATCAGTACGTAAATATATTTACTAAGGGACTTCCTCGTCAGCTATTCCTTGACTTCAGATCCATTCCGAGCGTCTGGCCTCCTCTTGCTCCGTCTGAGGGGGTGTGATAGAGAATACATTTATATTCTCCATATATTTTATAATTATTATTTTTGTGTAATTATATAAAGTAGATATTCTCATACAGTTAGGATTGTAATAGTAAACAACTATATATATTACATTAATATAGGGCTGTCTAGTGGGCCGGGTCTATCCGATCCCGACCTAGCCCCGACCCGACCTCGCCCTGATCCCCTTAAATTTTTTTTACGGTGTCGGGATTTGAAACCGGGACGGTACCTGGGCTCGTTCCGCCCGGGCCCATCCCGCTTCGACACGCCCCGACCCCGTCCCCATCCCGATCCCCCTTCCTTCTTTGCAAAACTAGTCGTTGCAACAACGACCAAATTTAAATTTTGGCCGTTGTGCAACGGTTCCAACGACCATTTTTTTCCACCCACCCCATAACCCCCCCTACCCCCTTAATATTTATTTTTAACCCCTAAGTTAGTATATTTACACTTTAACTCAATTTTTCAACTATAAATACCTCATTATTTCTTCATTTTATCTCACAAATCTCCATTTTAACCCCCTAAGTTAGTTATTTGCTCATTTGTATAATTGTATCAAAATTTAAAAAATTGGGACTGAAGTTGGCAACTAGCTTGAGGATCATTCATCGAACAAAGTTTCAATTTTCAACCTCGATTACACGTCGGCGTTTGGTACATTCGTTCATTCTTTAAATTATTTTTGTTATTTTATTTTAATTATCGCACTTAATTTCATTATCTTTAATTATTTATTTGCATAATTAAAATGAAGGAATTAGACGTATGATTAAGGGTAAAAGTAAGAGTGTTTCTTCTAGTAGGGGTAACAAGGGCAGATGTACTTCTTCTAGTCATCATATTCTTAGTCAGGATGATTTGATTGATTACACTCATATAAATGAAACTGATTTTTAATGATATACCATTAGATGAGATATATCGTGCAACTGAACCAAACATTAATTTAGATGATAATCTAGATGACACACCCACTAGTGCACCTCAACAACCTCAGTCTTAGATTGAGTCTCATCCTCAAACTGAAATTGGAACGCCTCCTATTCCCCCCTAGTATGAGTCGAGGTCCCACATAATGAAAATTAAAATCAACTGCATGAGATTTTTTGATAGGGATCAAGAGAATCAAGTAGTTAGATATAAAATTTGTAAAAATGTTTATAAATTCAAAACCGAAAAAGGTCAGGGTGGGACAAGAGGTTTATTGAGACATGTACAAGGCTTTCACCAAGCTAGGTGGGATGAATACGAGGCTACAAAGTCGGGTGCGCCAATGCGCTCTCAGTCGGGACAATATTCACATAGTGTCCCGGATCAAGTATAGGATCAAATTAACCCGACGACGGGGGGAATTTTTGGTCCTAAATATGATAAAAACAAAGATAGGGAAAATATGACAAAATTAGTTGCGGCGGAGGGTTTGCCCTTTTCATTTCCTTCATCTCCTGGTTTTATTCATTACGTAAGAGATATGTATAATCCTGCTTTTAACGGTTTCCTATATCAACTGTTAGGAGAGACATTTTTAAATTTGCACATGAATATCAACAATATTTACGTTATGCATTATATCATTTTTCTGACAAAGTATCTATCACTTTCGATATAGGTCGTAGTACTAACGACAATGATTATTTAACTGTTACATATCATTGGATAGATCATAATTGGTCTATGCAAAAACGTATTTTAGCATATAGATATATTGATGATAGGCATACTGAAACTTTTATTACACAAAAAATTCATGAAGTTTGCGATTATTATGGTATAATTGACAAAATTATGATTGTTACGTTAGATAATGATTCTTCTAATAATTATGCTATGAGACTTTTAAAAGATCTATCAAATCCATCTTTTTCTAATCATTTTCATATAAAATATGTGTGCCATATTTATAACTTAGTTGTAAAGGATGATCTATCACTTTTTGAAGACATTATTAATAAAATACAATTTGCTATAAACTTTATTTTTAGAAGTAATAAAATACAAAGAAAAAGGAATATAAAAAACTTGTCACGATTGTGGATTACCTTTTAGAAATATCCTGAAGAAGTAGCGACTAGGTGAAATTCTCTATATGAACAGTTACTTGTTGCTTAAGATTATAGAAGACCTATAACTTTATTTTTAACGCCCATAATCGAAATCCAACTGATATGCTTGTAGATAATGATTGGAAAAAAATTTCAGAACTTATTGGATTTTTAGAGAAATTTTTTCAAGCAACTAAATAATTTTCTGATATATATTATCATACTATTTCAACTATGTTATTTTATATAACTTTAATATTTTTGTTATTTAGTGAATATATGGAAAAACCATCTTATAAGGCACCTATTAAAAAAATGTTTATCAATTTTTTTTTCTATTTCCACTATTTATATTATTGGTGGTATATTAAATCCGACTATTAAAATAAACGGTTATCGTCGTCTTCTTCTTCTTCTTCTTCTTGTTTCTTCATATTGTTCTTCTTCTTGTTGTTTCTTCATGTTGTTTCTACAGCTATACTAAAAGCCTTAGAAATAGAAGGACGTGAAGACTTGCTTAATTACCGGAGGGAAAATGAGAAGATAATTCCGATAATAGCAAAGATGGCCCGAGATATGTTGAATATTCAAGCGTCATCAACAGCGTCTGAAAGCGCTTTTTCCACCGGAAGATTTCAAATAGGAGAGCACAAACACTCATTAGCGGGAGACATCTTGGAGGTTACAGTTCTATTTAGAGATTGGATACGAGCGGAGCATAGAAGGTGCGGTCAACCAGAGCTCAACGAAGACGACATAAACAATGAAATCTTGTCCGAGGAAACTGGAAGCGACGTCAACCAATTTGACCAACAACTTCCAATTCCAACCGAAGAACCACAAGACATTGTGAAGAAATTAGAAAATGTGTTTTTAACTATGTAATTTGCAACTTTCAACGCCACAAAATTGCAATTTTTGAAATTGTATTATAAAAAAATTATATTTTTATTAAATAATATAAGAGACACAAAAACAGTCTTGAGATGTTTTTATTACACTATCTTGTTGAATTATTTAAGTGTTTATATTCACAACTTTTTTTGAAATTAAGTGTCTAAAAAAATAAAATCTCGAATCCAACCCGACCCCGCCCACGGCCCACACCGGTCCCCTTTTCCGGCGGGATGTGGGACATCGGCCTGTCACGCCAGTCCCGGCCCGCCAGTCCCGTCGCGGTTCCAACCCTTTCCCAGCCCCTCTGGGTCCCACCCCGCCCCGAACCCGCCCTCCTTGGACAGTCATACATTAATGAGAAGACTCCGGACCAAAAAAAATTACACAATTCTACACCAGCAAAAGAGGAGTCGGGTCCGTGTGTGGGGCACAGTTATTTCTGTCGTCTCTATTTATTGGCATTGATATTGGGGATAATTTTCTTGCCTCCACTTGCCACATTGCTATTTTGCTACTTTCTGAATAACAAAGAGTGTTCTTCTCCATTCATACTACTATGGGAAGATCGCCTTGTTGTGAGAAGGTTGGTCTCAAGAGAGGCAGATGGACTACTGAAGAAGATCAAATACTCACTAATTATATTCTTGCTAACGGCGAAGGCTCTTGGAGGTCATTACCCAAAAATGCTGGTATCTAACTTACCCCTTTTCTTCTAATATTGAACCTTAAGTTACAAGAAGAAAAATATTTGTTAATGTTGTCATAGTTTGGATGTTGTTGTCCAAAATATTTTTCGCAACAACAAAAATTGTTGCATGCCGTTGTAATAACCTCCGACAACAATATTGACATTTTTGTGGCCGTTTTTTTAGCAATAATATACTCCATCCGTCACAATTAAAGTTATTTACTTTTTTTTTATTGTAATTTATGTTTTTAGCAACAATATATTTATTGTTGCTAAAGATTGTCAATTCTATTATATCTTGTAGTGTTAAAACCTGCTCTTGAGTTGAGTTAAAAGTACGGAATGTATTTTCACCATCACCGTCTCCAAATAAAGTATTTTCACATGGTTGATAAAGTTTTTTTTCAATTCTATACTTTTGTTAAAACCTGCTCTTATTTTCTTCATTAAAATTTATATTTTTTTTGTGTGTTTGAAGGATTACTGAGATGTGGAAAGAGTTGCAGACTGAGGTGGATTAATTACTTGAGGTCTGATTTGAAGAGAGGTAACATCACTTCTAAAGAGGAAGACATAATCATCAAGTTGCATGCAACTTTGGGTAACAGGTATTTGGTTCAATCATCAACTAGCCTTTTTAACTTGCTACACCTTTTCCCCAATGTAAACGACTCAAGTGACAGTAACTTAACATTATTTAGTAAATGAAATAACCATCTATTTCAATTTATATGATATAGATTACAAATTTGTAAAAAAAATCTTAAACTACATATATATATCCACTCAAAACATCGATATATACAAACAAGATTTAACTTATATACACCAAAGTAAGAATTTGTTATATCTTAAGATTATTTTTATCTATTATAACAAGTAATCTATCTTATCTTTAGAATATAAATCTCACATTTTAAGAAAGATTTATTATTTATAAATATCTTTTAGATAACTTGATAATATAAAAATTCTTTAGACCGAGAATATATATATTATATATATAAAAGGGCAGTCCGGTGCACTAAGCTCCCGCATTGTGCGGGGTTCGGGGAAGGGCCGGACTACAAGAGTCTGTTGTACACAGTCTTACCTTGCATTTTTGCCAAAGGCCGTTTCCACGACTTGAACCCATGATCAATATATATATATATATATATATATATAAGCTCCCGCTATGTGCGGGGTGCAGGGAACGGTCGGACCATAAGGGTCTCGGTATACAACCTTACCTTGAATTTCTGCCAAAGGCTGTTTTCACGGCTTGAATCATGACCAATATATATATATATATATAAATATATAAAAATAAATAACAGATGGGAGTGTCTTTTTTCCTTTCGTTTCATGTTTGCTCAACTATATATATATATATATATATATATATATATATAAATAAATAACAGATGGGAGTGTCTTTTTTCCTTTCGTTTCATGTTTGCTCAACTATATATATATATATATATATATATATATATATATATATATATAGATAGATAGATAGATAACAGATGGGAGTGTCTTTTTTCCTCTCGTTTCATGTTTGCTCAACTTTAAACTGTTTTTTCTAGACAAAATTAAAGAAACAAAAAGGACATTTTCTTGTACATCCTTTTGTGCTGATGAATAAGTTAAATTGGTCCCCGCAAGTTCAATACTCTGGGGGTTTTCACATGACGAATGACAAAATGCTTTAGCAACCCTCTATTCAACCTTTCTATTACTAGTCCTACAGCAGCTTTAGTCTTGAGTCGGTGTGTCTAAAATTAGCGGTGACAATTTAAATTAGAAAATGTATTCGTATATCAGCCATCTTTCTAATATTGTGTGTGTCAACTAAATCGATTTTTAACTATATTTGCAGATGGTCTCTAATAGCAGGACATTTACCTGGTAGAACAGACAATGAGATTAAGAACTATTGGAACTCTCATTTAAGCAGAAAAGTTGAAAGCTTAAGGATTCCAAGTGATGAAAAGCTGCCTCAAGCTGTTGTTGATTTGGCTAAAAAAGGTGCATTGAAGCCAATCAAACATAGTAGAAAAACAAGCCGATCTACTATGAAGAAAAATAAATCTTCCAAAAGCTCTGCTTCAAACTTGTCAGAGCCTAAGCAAGCTAAAGAAAATGGTGGATCATTGAGTGCAACAGTGCCTATGCCCTCAACACCAAACATGGAAAAAGAGGCCTTATCTAGCACCATTAGCTCATGGCTAGATGGGCCGACTAGTGATAATGACATGGTTCCAGTGCAAGAAGATGTAGCAAAGGTAGCGGCAGCGGTGCCAAATCCTTGGATGGGGTCTAGAGAGGCTCAGAGTCGCCTTAGTTCAGGTATATTTGACAATTGCATCTAAAAATTTAAATTATTAAAAAAATTATATTTTTAATTATTTAATTATATTTTTAATACGTAATTACTTCACGTGTGGGCATAATTATTTTTTTGATGTAACTGATTTTTCTTTTGATATTTTGTGATCTTGAGATTCGAACTCAAGATCTTTATTTACTCCGAGAGCATACTCATCTAAAAGCTTACTATTTGAGTAAACACACTATATCAATTACCTAATTATATATTCAATACTCCTTTTGTGTGGATCTAATTTTATGATGAGTCAAAACACGTGAAATACATGTTTTTAGGCAGAAAAGTTTGTACCTAGGATCTCTTATATGTATATTTTTTTCCAAGCAGATAGTGGGATGGAATGGCTAGACGAGATTATGCCAGACGTGGTCATTGATGATCACGATATGGACCCAAATTTTATTTTGACTTGTTTAGAGAACGGGCAAGAAGAAACCCCGGAAAAAGTTACCAACGAGGCAGGGAATACTTACTGCGACGGGACCACGCACAGAATTGACGAACGTAATAAAAAAGTATCAAGTGAAGATAGTGAGGCAGTATCATCAATAAATGAGAAAAACAACGAAACGAGATCATTAATGGAAGCCAATGGTAATAAATGGGATTGGCAAGATGAATTAGTATGGCCATGGGAAGAAACAGAGCAAGAGAAGATAGTATCATTATCATCATCAATTCCCAGTAATTGGCTGTTATGGGATAATCATAATACTGAGTTACTACACTATTGCACGAATGAAGCAACTGTGGATATGGATTCCATGCACAGTGAAAAGAATCAAAATCATAGTGCCCTGGTCGCTTGGCTTTTATCTTAGCTTCACGCGAAATATTGGCATTACTTTTGATTAGTATGTAATTAGTAGACGACACTAGACGTCAGTAATTTGAGAGCACTCTGCCATGATCATTGTCTTTTGGGTTTTGTGTAGCATATTATATTTAGAACGTGGAAATTGGAATGTTCAGTTATGTTTCATCTTGCTTAGAATATGATTATAATATACGCAAAACTACGTAATAAACACTAATAATAGTTACTAAATTGATAAATTAGTGCACCTAAGGATATGATCTACGTTTAATAGTTAAAGTAAGCCGAGAGCTATGAAGTATTAGGTTTAAAACCTAACGGAGGTAAAAATTAAGTGATTTTTTTCTATTTGTTCAAGTTTTGGTTGACTAAATTACTCGCTACTTATGTTGATTGGAGGTAGTAAGTACCTCTTAGAATTAGTCGAGGTGAATGTGGTGGCCCGATTCTACAGTTTTATAAAAACAGTACTAATTAATCTGTTTAAAAGATCAGATAATTTTGACAAGGTATTTAACTTAAATGCCTTATGTGTACAATTGTTGTCTGTGATTGCATGCATGACTATATTTATATTACCTTAACTATCAATATACACTAGGTCATTTTACATTTTCGTACCAATCAAGTATATATATATATATTCGTGAGTGAGAGAGAATGGACTACAGAAATAACGTCTAATTTTTCATTTTGCTTCCTCTGTTTTTCTTTTTAATGCGAAAATAGACAAGAAAAAGTATATAAGAAATATTAAGATTTTTTTGCATATATAGGAAGTAAGAAGGATAATCAAAAATAATTTTATTAAGTGGGGTTGATCCTTAGTCCTCTAAATAAATAATGCAATATTCAATTAAGTACATCATTTAACCTAAAGGGAAATAACGATAGGTGATAATGAGTTGTGTGATTTATTAGAGAAACATCTTTCTAAAAGCAGAAGAGTTCAAACCCAGGTATCAATAAAACAACTGTTATCACTTTTAATTAGTAAGTATTTCAGAGAGATCAGAAGTTGTCGGGTAAAAATTTAATTTACTCATACATGATAAGTGTCTTTTAAACAACATTTTATTAATTGACATGGTTAAATGATATGTGTTTCCCCTTTAATTTCTAAATGCTAAAGATAAATTATTTGATTTGGGGCAAGGTTGAGTGCCATTGACTTTTTACGAAATTTCCTAGGGGAAGTTATGCTAGTGGTAGTCTTTAGACTTTGGCAATATATATATTACAGCAATTTGACCTTTTTAAAATCAGAGGAGTAAAGTATAGCCTTAAAACGTACAAAATCTTTAAAGTTTCTGATCTTAAAACTGTAGTTATGTTGCTAAACTAGGCTAGGTTCTTCAAAATACTGAGATTTTTAAAAGGTCGTATTTAATTTATTATTTGACGGATATAATGGGATGTATCAACTTTTGTTTTTCCTTTCTAGTTTTATGTCAATGCAATTGCCTTTAAGGAAAATAAACAAGACAAATAAAAAGCTCATTTTATCTTATCTAATTAGAAATAATTGACTTTACTTTTGTTTGTTTTATTAAATTAGAAAAAGTATACCAAAATTCTCAAGTGTCTTTGTTTAATGAAATTCTATATTTACTTTTTATGTTTTGTTTTAGAATTTTTTCGAATTAAAGAAAATAGTCCGAATTCCTTTTTCTAAATTGAACGAGCAACTTTTGTTTTCGTCAAAGTGCCTAAAGTGTCTTCACAAGTTGCATACACTATCAAATATTATGAACCAAAAAGATGTGTTTGTATTAATTTTCAATCCTTTAATTTAGCTATTTTATTATTTCCTTCACAAGGAATTTGGCTTGGGTGACAAGTCCATGAGGATAGAATATCTAATTTTTTACACACTATTTTCCGGTGAAATCGGTTTTAACCAGAAACTCAGTTAGAGATTTGTATTTTAGGATTTAAAAACAAGCGAGTCGTATCCAATCCGAAAAATCCCTTGACGAGTCAGATTTCGAATGGTAAAAATAAGAAATAAACAGATAAAATAAACAAGTAAGCTAAGATCTAGAACAAGTAATGGAAATAATGAACAAGTGCTTCTTTCGGTATATTGGTTTGAGAGAAATAGAGCTTAGATTACAAGTGTGAGCAAGAAGATCCAGAATATGGTTCCTTCCTTCCTAAGCTTTGTATATATAAGACAAACTAGACTATTGTACCCCTAAAAGTCATGATGACGTGAGTATGGTGGCGTCATCATTCCCACGCGCGTCGCGAGCTCTGACCAAGGTAGACATATTTGACAAGAGTTGGTAGGAGTGAGAGACAACTGTAGAGCATTCCCGAGTTATTCGAGTCTCTGTCTATGCTAATCCTCCAAAGGCACTTTTTACCCAATAACGATAGACCCCCACTTTCTGGGGCCTTTAACCTCAAGGGCCCGGGATGTGGAAGAGTTTTCTTCAGTTAATACTTATCTTGTCATGTCATTCCTCTAACTTGGTGTGTCAGTTTAGATGATTAACCTTCTCCGTACGATGGCTCCTTGCATTAAATGCTCTGTTATCCATGCGAAACCTGTTTTACACGTGTCGTATATCCATCCATGTCTTCCTCTCGATTGTTGAACCCGTAATAATGGCACAATTCTCCTTTTTTTCCCAGGAGAAATGTCACCACTCTCCTTAACTCTCATACAAAACTTAACATAACGGGGGTCTCCTTCAATTTCTTCCAAACATCCAACCTCTAGTGCCTTCTTTCGTGGATCAGAAACAAAAAACCTTTTATCTTCTTTTTAAATTTTTACCCATGTCTTCTAACTCTTCTGTTGCTTGTGGCACCGACACCTGGGCTCAGAAAACCACCCACTGTGACTCTGATATTTCTATTCACCAAGTCTATATTGTGGTCCCTCGGCCGTCGTCTAGAAAAACTTCAAAGAGGAAGGTCCCGTCGACTGCCTCCGCTGCTCAAAACCCCAACTCGTATATTCCCAAAGATTGGACTGGCATAAAAGACCTCTCAGAATGTGAAACTTCTGCTAATCCCAAATGTGAATGGGATTGGCTGACAAACATGTATATATCCTCTATTCATGGTCGTTATTTGAATCAAGTAAAGGTGGATTGCGGCTGGACTAATATCGAGGTAATTCTCCCAAATGATGGGGAAAACATTACCTCTTACCGACAGGGGTACTCATTCCTGTACACTTATCCCTTCTCGTTGAGGGTGAGTAGATCGATTGACCCAATAATTTTGGAGTTTTTGCCGAAAATACAATATATGCTTGGCTCAGATTGGGTCGACAATATGGAGAATAGTGGCGTGTCTCCGGTACCTTTCTATTTAAGTGGGGGAGGACTTCACCCTTTGCTACTTGATTCGCCTCTACTCCCTTAAGATTTTCAAGACGGGGGTTACCCAACTGACCCTCCATGGTCAAAATGCTTTGATTACTATCACCAACAATGACTTAGACCAATGATGGATGGAGAGATATATCATCATTTCGACTGTAGATTTGGTCAAGCCACCGGAGGCCACCATCTCAGACAGTGTCTGCGAACCGCGGACTGTGTCTATGATTGAGTCAGTGGCAATTTCTTAAGTTTCTATGAATAGACCCTCCTTCAACCAAAACCTCATTTCACCTCATTTTCATAACCCTAACCAACTCTTATATGATCTCTAAGAGATTTCAAGTGATCCCAAGTGAAATCCAACATAAACTATGTCAATTTGACATAACGAATCTCGTGATCATCGTTAGATCGTCTTATTCCGTATTGTATCGATTCTTGGAGAATTATTGGTGTTGAAGTAAGCTCTATTTTAGGGTGATTCTTGAGGTTTACAGTAAGTTTCATTTCCACCTTCTTATCTTTAAGTATACAAGTATTTGAGGATGGATTGTTGAAGAAACTTTTATAGAACATGAGTTTGGTGAACTTGAAGCTAAGTTATGTTGTGGTGGGATATTTTGTGTGATATGAAGTTGGTATATGAAGTTATGAAGATATGGGTGGAGTTGTGGAGATGAGTAAGAGTAGTATTGAAGATTGTTGTGATGCTATGTGTGAAACGTAAGCTACAAATGACCTTACAAAGTTATGCACTCAAGTTGTTTGACAAAATGTCTAAAAAATTTTCTTATTAGTTATGAATCCATTTTTGACGTGAATCGTTTGTATAATGTAGGTAATCATTCATAGAGCGTACGAGGACTCGTGGGATCCATATAACGATAAGGTATGTAAGGCTTATCCATTCTTTGGCATGACTTGTAATACAAATGACTACCTAAAAGCGATATTTTACGAGCTTAGCTAAACCATCTGTGTTTCCCTCCTTGCTAAGATAATCTTTGTCCTTTGTGACCTTGTGTCCTAATGTCTCTGGTTGGGTGGCTGAAAGTGATGAACGCAGCGATAATAATAATAGTCGGAGAATAACGACTATAGGTCACTTCGATTCTGGTCATGGTATCTTTGAAATCTTGCATTGCACTTATATATATGTATCTATTTTCTTATCGAGCTGCGCTATAGTCGACCGAGTATGACACTTATATGTACACACCGCTGCAATTAGTTTTGACATTACTGAGTCCTATTAATGCCGAGTATGACCGAGTCATTTTAAGGCTGGGTACATTATGATATGCTATAATTTTCCCCACAAAGAGGCTTGATACTATATTATATGGCCTTATTGAGTGGCTTGATTTTTATAGACATGCATATATATCCACGGTCGTGATAGTGTATGCCTCAGAGTTTTTGCTGAGTTTCAGATTGACTTATGTACTCTTCCTTCATATTTCATATTTCATTTATATGATTTACTTGCCATACATATTCAGTACCTCTTTTGTACCGATGACCCTTTCTGGGGAGCTATGTTTCATGCCCACAGGAACAGATAAGCGGACCGACTTACCTCCACCATAGGATTTTTGCTCCAGTTGTTGATAGTTGCACTTTATTTCTTCGGAGTTGCCATATAGAGTCGGTAGGTGTCATTACATATAGATATGACTATTTTGGGTATGTCGGGACTCGTAAAGGCTTGTAGACTAGTGGTAGCTGTATATATGTATTGTGTAGCCCATGGCAGTTATTGATGTACTTGTGACGGTCTTGTCGGCCTTAGGTTTGGTATATGTATATATGTTGTGTTGGGCCTCTTCTGCGTGCAGGTTATTATTGCTTTCTACTTCATTATTTTCATTCGGAGGCCTTGTCGGCCCAGACTGCCCGTTATGTGGTTTAGGTACTACAGTTGCTACGCTCGGGCCTTAGGATGTCGGGTGCCGTCCATATCCCCTAAGGTTGGGGTATGCCAAACTTGGTATCAAAGCAGGTCCGTCCTAGAAAGTCTGCAAGTCGTGTTTAGTGGAGTCCTGTTTATAGGTGTGTTGTGCACCATACTTATAAACAGGAGACTACAGGACATTTAAGATGGTTACCTTCCTTCTTGATCTAGATCATGCGATAGAGCTGAGTCATAAGTGTTCACTCCTAACCTTCATTTTGTTTACATTTTTAGTAATGACTGCTACTACTAGACGACATAAGGCTATGCAGAGATTAGATGAGGAGGTCGTAGAGGGGGCCAGTCAGGTACCACCCGCTGATCTGGAGAGACATGAGTATCAGGATGAGGCTATATCTTGGGCCTCCAGGACTCCACCCCTACCATCCCCAGAGGGGCATAGAGGAGCTAATGTACCTCCAATTCCTCCTCCGGTTGCCATTGATCAGGATTTGGATATGCGAGTGCTATAGAACTGTTGACTCGACTAGTATCCTCTCAGGCCTACCGTCAGATCCCTAGAACTTCTGATAGGGCAGTCAATACGAGAGTTTGGGATTTCATCAACTTGGACCCTCCGGTATTCACAAGATCAGATCTAAACGTGGACCCTAGGAACTTTCTGGATCAGATGTAGGGTACTTTGCTAGTAATGCATTCCACAGATGCTGAGTCAGTAGAGTTGGCTTCTTATAGGTTGTGTGATGTTGTCGTGACCTGGTATGAGACTTGGGAGTAGACCTGTCCAAAGGTCGGGTCGGGCCGGGTCAGGGCCGGGTCGGGTGGCTTTTTTTTTCCTCCTTGCCCGACCCTGACCCTATATTTTTTTTAAAATTCCGACTGCCCCGACCGCCTGGGACCCTACAGTCACGGTCGCCCTGACCCGACGATTTTTTTTTGGCGGTCGGGGTCGGGTCGAGATTTTTTTTTTTTAATTGAATTTTCAAAACTGAAATTGGTATTCACCCCTACATTACCACGAAATTTCGACGTTGAAATGTATTGTATATCGTGAAATCTTGACTAAAGAAAAAGAGAATTGGAAATCGATTTGGGGAAAAACACAAATTGATTGGAAAAACTGACGTTTTTCTAAAAATTGGCTGCGCCAAACCGCCTTATGGAGGTTTGACCGTCCCTGTCTCAAAAAAATATGCAAAATCAAAAAAAAAATTGGATAAAACGGACATCCGAGCGGAGAGTTATGACCATTTAAAGTTTCACCAATTTACAACTACTTTATCTCCCTACATTATGCTTCCATGATATTAACAAAATGACTAATAATATAAATATATAATTAATAATCAGCTACTGTTTTTATCTTATTTTATGTCGAGCTAAATGTAGATTAGATATATATATATATATATATATATATATATATATATATATATATAAACAGGCATTATATCACTTATTAATGACAAAAATATATATAAGTACAAAATAAATATTAATGAAGGAAAAATAATATAAATTATATTAAAAAAATATGCGAATTCGAGGTCGGGCGAGGTCGGTCGAGAGTCGGGCCGAGGTCGGGTCAGTAGGGTCGGACGGGTAATTTTTCGACCCTGGCTCGACCACGACCGCCTTTCGGGTCGAGTGGCTCTCGGGTCGAGTGGCTCTCGGGTCAGCTAAAAGCTGACCCTGGCCCTGTTTTTTTCGGGCCGGGCCGGGCGGGTCCCCGACCCTATGGACAGGTCTACTTGGGAGCAAACTCGGGGACCCCATGCCCCACCAACGAGATGGATGGAGTTCTCTGAGGCATTCTTGCAGCAGTATCTGCCGGTTGAGCTTTGACGTGCCATGCAAGATAAGTTCTTATGCCTGGAGCCGGGTAATATGAGCGTACGGGAGTATAGTTTGCAGTTCAATTCTTTGGATAGGTATGCTTCTGCGATTATTGCCGAAATGAGTGATTGGGTACATAAGTTTGTTAATGGTTTGGGGCTGCATTTGGTTAATGAGTGCACTACAACTTTTTTGAACCCGAACATGGATATTTCCTATATTCAGGCATATATACAGAATCTAGAGGACCGTAAGAGGCAACAACGGGCCAATCGAGAAAATGATAGGGGCCAACATAAGAGGGCCCGATTCGCATGTGATACATGAGAGTTTTGAGGTGGCTTTAAGCTTCAGTTTCCAAGACGCCCATCTTATCCATTTACTAGCGCACCACCGTAGTTTCAGGTCCAGCGTCATGACCGAACCCCTTATTCTGATCAGGGTCAAAGTTTACGGACACCAAGCCCACAATATAGAAGAGATTCCAGTCAGGTGAGACCTCTGATGTCGTATTGTGGTCGATTAGAACTAATTTTGGGCAATGCCATCAGTACTCGGATCTGTGTTATTCTTGTGGATAACCCGATCATATTATGCAATTTTGTCCGATGAGAGGCGGAGGTGGGATGGCACATATAGAATCTATAACAACTTCTTCTTTATCTGTACCCCTCCTATGCAAACGCCGACTGGTAGAGGTAGAGGCAGGAGTGAAACATCTAGATCAAGCGGTCAACAGAACCGCATTTATGTATTGTCAGGTTGACAGGACCTTGAGTCATATCCGGACATAGTTATAGGTATATTATCTGTCTTTTCCCTTGATGTGTATGCTTTGATAGATCTATGTTCCACCTTATTGTATATTACTTCTTTTGTTGCTAGCAAGTATGGTAAAGAACTTGAATGGTTATGTAAGTCATGTGAATTGTCTACGCCCGTGGGTGAGTCCGTGATTGTTAGGCGAGTATATCAGGGTTGTGATGATTTATAATTATCACACTCTAGCCGACTTAAATGAGTCAGAGATGGTGGAGTTTGATGTTATTATGGGTATGGATTGGCTGGCTTCTTATTATGCTAATGTAGATTGTTGGACGAAAGTCGTTCGCTTTAATTTTCCAGGTGAGTCCGTTATTGAATTGAGGGGAAATGTTGTAGTGCTTAAGAGGAGGTTTATTTCCTACCTTAAGGCTCGAAAAATGATTTTGAAGGGATATATTTATCATCTGGTGCTAGTGCAGAATGCGGAGGCAAAGCCTCCCACCATTCAGTTGGTCCCTGTTGTTAATGAATTCTCTCATGTATTTCCTAACGAACTTCCAAACATTCCTCCCAAAAATGGGCCCTGTTGAGTTGAAATAATTAAAAGCATAGTTGAAGGATTTGTTAGAAAAAGGGCTTCATTAGACCCAATATTTCGCCATGGGGTGCGCATGGATTGTTTGTTCATAAGAAAAATGGTACATTGATGATGTGTATTGATTATTGTCAGCTGAATAAGGTCACCATCAAGAACAAATATCCTCTTCCCTGAATTCATGACTTGTTTGATCAGTTGTAGGGTGCCAGTACTTCTCAAAGATCGATCTTAGATCTGAATACCATCAGTTAAGGGTTAAAGAGAAAGATATTCCAAAGTCCGCTTTTAGAATCAGATACGGTCATTATGAGTTTCTTGTTATGTCCTTCGGTCTTACTAATTCACCAACTTTTATGGATTTGATGAATCGGGTGTTCAAGTTGTTTATGAATATCTTTGTAATCGTGTTTATAGATGATATTCTCGTATATTCTCGATTAGAGGCGGAGCATGTGGATCATTTGCGGGCGGTGTTGCAGACGCTCCAAGATCATAAGTTATATGATAAATTTTCTAAATGTGAGTTTTGGCTAAATTTAGTAGCCTTTCTTGGGCATATAGTATCGGAAGAGGGTATGAAGGTTGACAACCAGAAGATCTAGGCGGTAGAGAATTGGCCGAGGCCCACAACTCCTATTGAGGTGCGTAGTTTCTTGGGCTTGGCAGATTATTATCGAAGGTTTGTCGAGAATTTATCCTCCATTGCCGCTCTGTTGACAAAGTCGACTCATAAGGCGGCCAAGTTCCAATGGTCTGATGCTTGTGAGAGTAGTTTCCAAGAATTGAAGGGTAGATTGACGTCAGCCCCTTATCTTAGCACTTCCACAGGGGCAGAGGGATTTGTTGTGTATTGTGACATTTTCAGAGTTGGGTTAGGACGTGTTCTAATGTATCATGGCAAGGTTATTGCATATACTTCAAGGCAATTGAGGAAGCACGAGTAGAATTACATGACTCATGATTTGGAGCTAGCAGCTGTCATATTTGCCTTGAAAATATGGCATAATTATCTTTGTGGGGTTCATGTTGACTTGTTTAATGACAATAAGAGCTTACAATATATATTCAGACAGAAAGAGCTGAATTTGTGACAGAGAAGATAGCTCGAGTTGCTGAAATACTATGATATTAATATCCTATATTATCCAGGTAAAACAAATGTGGTGGCTGATGCACTGAGTCGTAAGTCTATGGGCAGTATAAGGCATGTAGAAACTAGAAAGTTGGAAGTGACTAGAGATCTATATCGATTGGCCATCCTGAATGTATGATTGCTTGAATCTGTAGATGGGGGTGCTGTAATTCAAGATACTGCAGAACCATCCTTGGTAGCCGAAGTAAAAGCAAGATAATTGATGACCCAGAGTTGGTTAAGATTATATAAGAGGATTCTTTCAAAAAAAGTAAATGTTTGAACTATCAAACGACGGGGTTCTCAGATACAAAGGTCAGTTGTGTGTGCTGGATGTTGAAGGACTCCGAAGGAGGATTCTGGCAGATATCCACCAGTCCAGGTATTCCATTTATCATGGTTCTACTAAAATGTACCATGACCTTTAGCAGATCTATTGGTGGAATGATATGAAGAAAAATATTGTAGAGTTCGTGGCTCAATGTCTAAACTACCAAAATGTAAATGTTGAACATCATAAACCCAGAGGACTACTTCAGAATTTTGAGATCCCAACATATAAATGAGAGGTGATTAATATGGGCTTTATTACAAGGTTGCCTAATTCTCATCGAAAGTTTGATTATATTTGGGCTATTGTGGATAGACTGACAAAGTCAGCTCATTTTCTACCCGTCAGAACTACCTACTCAATTGAGGACTATGCCAAACTATATATCAATGAGATAGTCCGACTTCATAGGGTTCCAGTTTCTATTATATCTGACAGAGGTACCCAGTTTACAGCTAACTTCTGGAGGTCCTTTTAAAAAGGCTTGGGAACTCAGATAAGTCTTAGCATTGCTTTCCATCTGCAAACAGACGGGCAAGCTAAGCGCACTATTCAGACACTCGAGAATATATTGCGAGCTTGTGTTTTAGACTTTATGGGAAGTAGGGAGGACCATTTGCCACTCATTGAGTTTGCCTATAACAATAGATACTATTTTAATATCCAAGTGGCACCATATGAGACTCTATATGGTCGGAAAGGCAGGTCTCCTAACGGTTGGTTGAATATCGGTGAGATAAAGTTATTGGGGCCTGATTTGGTACAACAAGCTGTAAAGAAAGTTAAATTTATTCAGGAGTAATTGTTGACAGATCAGAGTTGACAAAAGTCCTATTCAGACAATCGGCACCGAGATTTTGAGTTTGCTGTGGGAGATTGGGTATTCCTAAAAGTGTCGCCTATGAAGGGCGTGATGATGTTCGGTAAGAAAGGCAAGCTTAGCCCTAGGTACGTTGAACTATATCAGATTGTTCAGAGAATTATACAAGTGGCCTATAAGCTCGAGTTACCCCCAAAGTTAGAAGTAGTTCATCCAGTATTCCACGTATTTATGCTTCGTAAGTATTTAAGTGATCCTTCTCACATTACCCCCATTGAAGATGTTCAGGTTACGGAAGATCTGTCATATGAAGAAATTCATGTTGCTATCCTAGATTGCCAAGTCAATAAGTTATGGACCAAAGAGGTGGCTTCAATTAAGGTACTTTAGAGAAATAATAATGTAAAAGAAATGACATGGAAATCTGAAGAGGATATGAAGTCCAGGTACCCTCACTTATTTCAGACTTAGGTTTATATCGATATTCATGAAATACGGTTCTTCTATTCTTATTCTACCAATCGAACTTAATTCATGTACCTTATATATGTGATATTGTTGAAACAAATATGGCAGGGGTAACACAGCTGTCGGCAAAAGAAAGTTGAGGTGAGTTATGGTTAACTTTTTTTTACTATTGCATGTATAGACAGTCATGTGAGGATAATTTGATGTTGTTATGCTATTATGTCACCCTGTGTGGCGTTGGATATATGATTGGGTTGCTTAACAGGATTTGGATAGTCATGTTTAGAAAGGAAGCTCTACCAATTTTTCTAGAAATATTGAGAGTTAGAGTATTCCTTAACATTCACGGACGAATGTTCTTAAGGGGGGAAGGATATTACGCCTCATATTTTTGTGTGTTGTCGTTATCGTAATGTAGACAACATAGGCTTGGAAATGGTAGGACCCCCAAAGAGAATTGCAAAGGTTTGCGGGTGTGTTGAGTACGTTTCAGAAAGGTTTAAGACTTAACGTATCAACGAAGTAAGTTTCATCAGGTTACACCCCATACTTTCGAGGTCGATTGCATCATGACTTAACTAACATGAGCTAGATGAGATTAATTGTCATACCCCGAACTAGGGGTATGCCCGGTACCCGATGTCATACTGGCCCCAATGTATCACTTTGATGACCAGGCTTCTGTATGAGTAGAACTTTCGCCTGACAAGGTTGTACTGGAATATAATACAACCACAATGCTAAACAAGAGGAACCAACCCAACATATATATATATAAACAGGACCGACAAGGTCGCAACACGATTCAACAAAAGACAATCTAGCTGACAAGGCTATACATCAACAACTATACATACCAGACAAGTCTTTGAGCCTCTACGAACACCTGTACTGTTATATGGCCGGGACAGGGCCCTGACCTATCCACTATGTACATAACTCTGAAAACATACTCGATATCTAACCAGTAAGCTCCGAAAATGATGAAGCTTACTTACTGGCGGCTGAACTCAACAGCTCCCACTGCGGTGGCCTAGAAGAGCCCCTATCAGAACCTGCAGCATGAACACATATTGCCCCCAGGAAAAGGGACGTCAGTATGAAAGAAATGTACAGCTGCCCACCGGCTATTCGCAACAGTGGTGTGAGTAATATATGTAGTAATAATAGCACTTAAGGCCTATTTGGAACTCAGAACTCTTTGACTTTACTTTGGAATGACTTTTAGTCAACTTAGATGATTAACTCTGTAGAATACTTCAATTCCGAAGGCTTATGATAAGGTAAACCAGTAACCAAACAACAATGATCATGAAAATGGAAATAACCATGAACAATTCTCGATAAATATTATGATATACAAGTAGAATGAAGCTTTGTATGTTTCTTTTGAAAATGATAAACTCTTTGGATTTCATGTTTTTGAAAGAAGGGGATAGCCTTACATACCTTGTTTACGAATCTACAACCTTTCCAAAATTCATCGCATTCCTTACAGATGATTATCTATAAGAGTCAGTAGGTGTCATTACATATGGATATTACTATTTTGGGTATATTGGGGACCTGTCCCAACTTGATGATGCATGTTGTTACTCATAGAGGCTTGTAGACTAGTGGTAACTGTATATATGTCTTGTGTAGCCCGTGGCATTTATCTATGTACTTGTGACGACCTTGTCGGCCTAAGGTTTGGTATATGTATATATGTTGTGTTGGGCCTCTTATGTATGCAGGTTATTATTTCTTTCTACTTCATTATTTTCATTTAGAGGTCTTGTCGGCTCAGGATGCTCATTATGTAGTTCAGGTACTATGGTTGGTACGCTCGGATCTTAGAGTGATGGGTGCCAGCCATACCCCCCTAAGGTTGGGTGTGATAGTATCTTCGGGGATTGACTACTCAATGAAGGTGCTCACACGGTCGCTCAAGTATACGAGTACTTTTTATTTCTCAGTTTTTTTCTTTTGTCCATTTGTTCTAGAATGTAACTCTATGCTTTCGACTTATCTCAGGCTAGCCTTCTGACCATGAAGGGTATCCAGTATAAGCTTGCCGAGGAGAGGGAGAAAATGTTAGAGTATCAGAAGCTACATGAGCGCTTCCCAGCCCAATAAAGCTAGTTGATTTCTGTGGAGGATTTGGAGGCCAAGTTGCCTAGATAGAGCAGGATAGGAAGATCCATAATGAAGATGTGGCCACATTTCATACCGAACTTTTAGAGTTGCAGAAGAAGTGTGTCAAACACCATGATCACCTTGCCACCGTGGTTTAGCGGGAGATGGGTCTGGCGGAGCAAGTTTGGACGATGGGGATTGAACTGAAGTCTTGCAAGATAGATAAAGATTATGCTGAGGAAGCTCTGAATCGCCTCGAGGAGAGGCATCAATCTTTGATGGTTCGGTACAAGGACCAACTTAAGAACAATAAGGGACTTAATGAGACCAATACTTATCTATGAAAGGCCCTTCAGAAGGCCCATATGTCATATAAAGATGCCATCATACAACAAATGAAGATGGACTTTATCCTCGAGAAGACCCATGTTGTGTATCATGCTCGCATGATTGCTCTTCAGGAGGCCTGAGATGGGGAATTTGATGTTAATACCGAGCTGGCTGCCGCACTGAATATGGAGGAGGTTTCCTATAATGCCATGCCTACTCAACCCCCAATTAAGGACTTGATCAAAGCTTCAGACAGTGAAGGTTGGTCCGATGAAGGTGAAGAGAAAGTCCCGATAGAGTCCGGGGATCATCCTTCCAAAATTCTGGCTGTTGTGGCAAAAGTGGGTCTATGAGAGGTAATGCTGAAAAGAGTCCCCTTAGGGACCAACCGGTTCCTCACGCCCTATAGACGCAAATCCCTGCTGAGACTGAAGTATCCAGGACCCGTGCAACTGACATTTGATCTCTATTTTCTTTGTATGTAATTTTGTTTTTTGGGCATGTTTCCATGTTTCTTGTTTCTTGAAAGCACTTGTGTTGTTCTGTTTCTGGTATTGCCCTTAGTTTAGGGCCTTTCTTTTAATTACATGATAATTTGCTCGCGTATTTGCAATGTCTTCGTCATGGGCAAAATCTTTAAGTTGATTTATTTAGGGCACATGTTGGGGGCATTCATTACTGCTTGATACTCTAGTTATGTTGGTATTCTTTGTGGTCGGATGCAAAGATTACCCGGTCCTTGGAAGAGGAGTATTTCAACCATAGGGGTCTTTCCACCCAAGGACCCCCTCATAAGGACTATGCTCTACAGATATTTCGAACATTTATGTTTAAGTTCCATGACTGTTTTGTTGTTTCTTTATGCGTACAATGTTTTGTGCAGTCATTTCCCCTAATCCGGGAATATTACTTTCGGTCGCGTATTTTATGATCAAGGATTAAATTCTTTTGATTCATAATAAAAGAAAAGGCCCTCTTTGTTCGATGTCGATGGGGAAGACGTATCGACTTTATCTTACTCTGGCATAAAGTTATGTTTTCTCACGCTCTGAGGCCCATAGGTCGTGTCGTGTGTTCTTGGTGGATATTATCGAGTCCGGGAGGATGCATTCATCCAACAACTTTAAAGTGTAATAGGTGGGGCTAAAGCCCTTTTTTTACTCATGGCACTCGGGACGTAAGCCTGAGTACATATGATTTTCTTTACAAAGTAAAAAAAGTCAAGGGTGAGAGGCATCAACTTCTAGTAATATGGGTGAATCTCTCTGTTCTGAGCTCGCAATTTCAGGTGGGTCCTTCGGAGTAATACACTTTATAGTTGTTGCCTCGTAAAAAGTCTTGCCAGTAAAAATTCGATTGGGAAAAAACTCGGTCAAGGAAAAGAGTGCAACACGTATATTCTAATCTTCGTCTGCTACCCATGAGGTATACTCTTCCTTCGATCAATTCCAGCCTTGATGCAAGTCCCAGTCTTGCGATCAAAGAGTTAGGAAAACATGCAAAAAATAAAATGAAAGACACATATCTGCGACCCTTAAGGTCGTATTGTGGTGGCGAAGTCATTTGCGAATTTTGGTAAGCTCCGTATCATTGAATGAAGTTGGTATGTAAGATCATTCTCGCTTATCTTAACCGACCACTTGGATAGCCGGCTTGTGAGGTTCTCCCTTTGTAGTAACATTTGCAATGGGGCGCTCGTAACTATCGTCACCGGATGACATTGAAAATATAGTTGCAACTTATGCGTAGTTGTGACGAGGGCCAACTTCTCCATATTTGGGTACCTGGATATTTCCCCAATTAATTTTTTACTTGCATAATTGATATGGAGTTGTGTTTCCCCTTCTTTTCTTATTAAGGCGATGCTGATTGATATTGCTGAGATTGTCATGTATAGGAGCAAATGTTCCCCTTCTTTTGGTTTCACCATTATGTGAGGGTTGGCCAAGTAACCTTGGAGGTCTTGCAGGCTTTGGTGGCACTCATGCGTCCACCAGAACTAATGATCATTTTCCATAAGCTTAAAAAATTTGTGACTTCGGTCCGTCAATTGAGACACAAATCTCCCTAAGGCCGCAACCTTTCCCATCAGCCTCTGCACCATTTTGACGTTGTTTAATGTATCCAGCATTTCCTGGACATCTTTGACTTTATCAGGATTCAATTCGATGTCGCGACTGGAAATAAGAAAACCCAAGAATTTTTCAGACATGACTGCGAAAGTACATTTCTCCGGATTTAACTTCATATCGTGTCGATGTAAGACGTCGAAGGTTTCTTACAAGGAGGCCAGGTGAGTTTCTCCGCTCGTGATTTGACCAGCATGTCATCAATGTAGACTTCCATGGTCCAGCCTATTTGCTTTTCAAACATCTTGTTTATCAGTCTTTGGTAGGTCGCTCCTGTATTTTTGAGACAAAAATACAATACTTTATAACAAACATTATCGTGGTTGGTCATGAAGGGTTTTTTTTTCTTGATCCTCCGGGTGTAGGATAATCTGGTTATAAGCAGAGTATGCATGCAGGAAGCAGAGCAGCTCATGCCCTACTATGGCGTCTATCGTCTAATCGATATGTGGCAACGAGAAGGAGTCATTAGGACATGCTTCGTTCAAGTCTTTGAAGTCTACGCATATCCTGAATTTATTGAGTTTCTTGGGGACCACCACGTTGGCCAACCAATCAGGATCTTCCACTTTCCGTATTGACCCTATATTGAGTAGGCACATCACATCCTCTTTTACAAATTGGTCCATGATGATAGATATCAGTCATTTCCTCTGTCTTACGGGGGTGTAATTTGGATTGGCGCTCAGCTTGTGGATAGTTATTTCTGGAGGGATCCCTGTTATATAAAGGTGAGATCAAGCAAGAAAATCAGAATTAACTTTTAAATAACTTAAAAATGCGCTTCTAAGCTCGGGCGAGAGCTCCGAGCCCCATGTATACCTTCTTTGGGATGTTATTTGAAAATTGTTGTGCATTCCAATTCTTTTATGGTGGAATATGCGGGATCTTTGTCTGTTAGCATGATGAAGACTTTCAGGATGACTTGATCTGGAGCTCTTCTCCCACAGTCTCTCCTTCAGCACACTGCTATTTCCTTCTCCCAGATGCCCTACTTGGATCCAGTATCTGTAATTGCTATTTGTCGACCTTATTTCTTTGTAATGATGCCACTACTAAGGCGTCCTTTATCTAGGATGTATTATGATTTCCCCTGATCTTGCCGACCCTCAAGAGGTGAGAAACATAACCTTTTGGTGAAAGATTTAGGGGACCGCTTGCATTGAATGTAGCCACGGTCATCCCAATATTGCAATATAAGTCATGTCACCGGATACGACATCGAAAGTCATATCCTTTTCCATGCCATTGGCGTGTACCCTTAACTCGACTTCTCCCCTCATTAGCTCACTTGACATATTGAAATCTGCCAGAACCTTCGTTATTAGGATGACAAATTCATTTATCCGCATCTCTTTTAGAACACGTTACTGGATGATGTTTGATGAACTTTCTGGATCAATCAAAATACGTTTAATAAGAGATTTGTTAATCTATACAAATATTACTAGAGCGTCATTATGGAGGGAGACGAGGCCAGTGCAATGGTCATTGGAGAAAAACATTTCTCTGCTCCCCACTGGTTCCAGGATACAGCTTGTGGTTGTGACAAAAATTTTGTATTTCCTCATTGATGTGTATGTAACTTTGTTCACCACCTATGCTCCAAAAATCACGTCGATAGTGTGAGTGGGTTCAGATGCTTTGTTTGGTTTTTGTCCAATATTTTTACTTAGATTAAGCTTCACCGGTCGCTAATGTATTCTTTCAGGTGCCTCACCCATAACAGTTGTCCTACCTCGATCCTTAGATTTATACAGTCCTCCGTGATATGCCCATACGTGTTGTGAAAATGACACCACAACCTCATGTTTTGTTTGTCCGGGATCATGCGTATGTCGTCTGAAAACCTTGCTTCCTTCATAGTTTTCATTACCGCCACTAGTTCTGTTGCATTTATACTGAAGTTGTGGTCGGACAGCTTTGATGTGCCAGTCCCCCTTGGTGCTGACACTTCGGGTTGGGGATGGCCTCACCCAATGAGGCATCGATGACTCCTGCTGCTACCTCAGTTTGTTCCCGGGAACCTTCAAGCGTCTAATGGATCAAATCATCCCCCATTTGTGGTATTAGTACTGAACCCTTCATATGGCATTTTTGAAGTGTGGCCGCCCATGTCTACTGGTGCTGGCACCCGCTGGTCCTCCTCAATTTGCATCTTTGTAGTATATTTGAGGTTTATCTCGCTCCATGTTTTTGCCGGAAACTCTCTCAAGCTTTTCTTCAGTTTTCGGGAAGCATTTGAGTTGTTTGGGTTTAACCCATCTAAAAATGCGGTCGCGGCCCAATCTTCTGGGATGGTTGGCAATAATATTCTTTCCCTTTGGAACCTTTCCACGAATCCCTACAACAGCTCGTCTCCCTGCTGCTTTATTATAAACACATCTTACTTGTGCTTTCCACTCTCTGGACTCTCGCGTGAGCCTTAACAAAAGTGTCTTCAAGAGTAGCAAAGGAATTTAATAGAATTTTCAGGTAAATGAGTATACCAAGAAAGTGCTCCCTTTATGAGCGTTTGACTAAATTTCTTTAGCATGATAGATTCAATCTCGTGCTAATTGAGATCATGTCCGGTGACGGCTACTACGAATGTCACGATATGCTCATCTAGATTAGTGATGTCATCATACTTTGATATGTCAGGCATCTTGAACTTCTTCGGGATAGGAACATGGGCTGCACTTTCTGGATTCGGGAAGACCCCGTATCTTCTGGCTCATGCGCCTTTTATCATGGGTGGTGCTCTCATTCATCTCTCTATCTACTCAGCGTAGTCCTTCTGTGAACGCATCCATTCATTCCTTTGCTCCATCAGTCCTATTTTTGCTGGTTTAGGCGACGCCAAAGTCTTTGTTGCGTTCCGGTTTGACGCCGGTGTTCCAGTCCTAGAATGAGTAGCTATAGTGGCCACTTCTCTCTCCATATGCATCATCATTTAGTTATGTGCCTTGAGTACGACTACGATCGTGTCTTTCATCAAAGACCCAACCTTTCTGGCAGGTTCAGGTCTACCGGCTTGAGACTTAGCTGAGCTTCTCTCTTCGAGTGTTTGTTTTCGAGAACTCTTTGCTTTTTCATTACACGAGATGCCCCTGCTTCGTTCTTTGCCAGGTTTCCTTGATTGGAATTGCTCCCTCTGCTCTGTTGCCTCCGCTCAGATTCCTCATTAGGCTCCATTCTTAGCGTTATTGAAGGATCTACCAGGTCCTAATTATTAACTGGTATCCGAATATTTTAGAGTTCCTGTGATCCGTGGGAACTACTGCTTTGTCATGTCGTATCTTTTCGAATAGAACAACTTCGCTTGATTTTTTCAAGGAGATCTGCTATAGACCGAGACAACACCACAACTGTCTATCCCCACAAGTGACGCCAAACTGTTTTTCGGTAAAATCGGTTCTAACCAGAAACTCAGTTAGAGATTTGTATTTTAGGGTTTAAAGACAAGTGAGTCGTATCCGATCCAGAAAACCCGTACGAGTCCGATTTTGAATGGTAAAAATAAGAAATAAATAAGATTTAGAACAAGTAATGAAAATAATGGACAAGTGTTTCTTTCGGTATATTACTTTGAGAGAAATAGAGCTTAGATTACAAGTGTGAGCAAGAGGATCCAGAATATGGTTCTTTCCTTCCTAAGCTTTGTATCTATAAGACAAACTAGACTATTGTACCCTTAAAAGTCATGATGACGTGAGTATGTTGGCGTCATCAAGCCCACGCGCTTCGCGGCGCTCTGACCAAGGCAGACGGATTGACAGAAGTTGGTAAGAGTTAAAAACAGTTGTAGAGCATTCCTGAGTTATCTGAGTCTCCGGGTATGCTAATCCTTCGGAGGCGCTTTTTACCCAATACATACACCTTTGTTTTTTCACACAGTGAGTTGAGTTATAACCACCAAAGGATGTGGGGCAGTGAATGATGTTGCTCCTCCCTTAACCAGAAGTCTCGGGTTCGAACTCTGAGTATGAAAAAGTCCTTGGTAGGGAGCGCTTCTCCCAAAAATGAGTTCTAAGCGGCGCAAATTCGAATATAGTCAGGCTCCAATGCGGGTACCGGACACCGGGTGAAAAAAAAAAGAATTGAGTTATAAGCCATCAAATTTTATTTTATTTTATTTTGTTGCTTTAGCTGCGCCAACTCCGTTTATTGCATTTTACGGGCCACTTTGAATAGGCAAAAGAGAAAAATATCTTTTTCAATATCGAAATTTGAGTGAGCTTTCTTTCTTAGGTGGCGAAAAAGAAAGGTCCCATTGCCATTAAACAAACATCTCAAAGCCAATGCAATAACACATGTTAGGACAATGTCATTTGGTATGTGTGTCCTATGGTAAGGTGACAGACCTAGAATATCCCTTCATAAGCTCCGTTTCAAGCATTAATGATTCATGAAAAATTACTTAATAAAAATCACATTACTCGATTATTTCTAAGGTGGAACTCCGAACTTGTACGTCTGATATGACAAAAGTGTAACCACCAGTCCACCACCTCTTTTTTCTCTCATATCAACGACTGGTTTCTAGACCGTAAATCCTTTCCTAGTTATCGTTGGATTGTGGGATAACTTGGCTCCTCTATAGATGGGATTGGGTGGGATAAAATGAGATAACTTATCCCATCCTCCCTATCTTATTCCATCTTCTATGTGAGATTATTTATTCCACCTTTTATCTCATGTAGATGAGATTGGATGAGATACAAAAGATTTATCCCACCAACCAAACAGTGGATTAATTTCAATTTCTTGAGACTAATAACTCAATCTCATTCTATCCCTCCTACCAAACGATACATAAGAGTCTTGCATCCGATTAGATAAACTAAGCTCCTACGTTAAAATGTTCAACACATTCAAAAAAGTCTTCCTGAAATGTATATGAAATTAGAAAATGAAATGAAAAGAAAAAAGTATTGTCGATGTAAAATACAGTAATACACTTGGAATTTGGCCGAGTCTTATATACGCAGTTGCAGAGAGGCTGGTACTAATAAAATATTAAAATTAAAACTCACTTCTTATTACGCTACAAAATGAGAATATAGAGCCCGTTTGGATGGACTTGTGGCTTTTGACTTATAAGCCAAAAATTATAGTTAGAAATTCTAGCTTATGACTTTTGACTTAAAAACACTTTTTTACTTTAATCAAATACTATAAAAATAATTAAAAAATATTTTTGGCTTAAAAACACTTAAATAAGCCAATCCAAACAGGCTCATAGTGTATTCATATCTAATATACGTATTTTTTTTCAGGTTGGACCGACATGAATGATCAGACAAGACAGATTAGGAAGGTTATCTACATATTGACATCAACCAGTCTGGCTAAACTGATGCATCACATAGCTGGTAGAGTATTCGACTCCTTAATCAGTGATCAGCCATAATGGTAGGACATTAACAAATTAGTACAAAGTAATGCTAACTTAAGGTAACATGACCATTTTCTATAATCCCACTCTAATAACCGATCTTGATGACCACATTAGAACTTTTGGTATGATGGATAAGTAAAAATAGAATTGGAATAAAATTTTAGTACCTTCTTATTTCATGTTTGATTGAAATAAAATTTTGAGATAATTAATTCCGAGATTGTAGTGTTATTTTATCCCACATTGAGAATAGAATAACTAATCCTGTAATTAGTTATCCCGGGATAACTTGTTTCTTAACCAAACGAGCCTATAGTTCTGCTTCCTCACCTTCTCTGTATCTAACACATTTTAACATTACATAATAAGGGATTGTCTCATTATTACGACACACCTTTCTCATATAAACTGTTAGGTATCAGAAATGTGTTAATTCATTGCATTCATCATACAATTATTACTTTCATAGTAAGACAATGAAGACACATAAATAGCAATAACGATCATTTAAACATTATCTAGACGACTCCTCCTTCTCCGCACCAATATGAATCTCTATACATCAAAAGAAAATGTCTACAAAACATATTTGACATCATAATGGAAAGAAACCCCCATACTGTAGAGTTTTGTTGGGTTCAAAACACATAAGTAAGGAACAACGGAAGTTTAAAATTTTGTTCTTAGTTACCCCAACAATTACTTCTGGTATGGTTATATGACAATCAAAAATCTGTAACATAAAACATGAACACTTACAAATTGTATTATCTGGAATCTTTATCAACTGTGGGTTCGCACGCAACATCCCTTTCGATTGCAAGCTCCAAGCTTCAATGTATTTCTCCTTCGGAAAGCTAGAAAATTCGGCAGAGGTTCGAGAGAGTGTTTTGATTCTAAGTCTCTAAGACTTAGAATAATAATCTGAAATTAAGTGTCTTGAATAATGAAATGAATGTCTGTATTTATAGGTGAAAAATAGATCAAACCTGATTAGTGTTTGACCTTGGCCTAGCCCATAAATCGAGACAATTTAGGTCATTAGCGCTACGACCCTATGGTGTGGACGCCGCGGCGCTTGACGTGACCCTACACCGTCTCGATTTATTTTTCGCACATTCTTAATTAAATCCAAAATCCAATTTTGACTTAATTAAAACAACCATTATTCATTTAAATATCTCGATTCTAAATTGAATATTTAATACTCTCTTACTACATCCTTAGATCAAAAAGACAATCGACATAGTGTGACCCTACATGACTTCACATATCGACATTAATCAAATTAAGGTCTACGCGGAACTCCTAGACGGCGCCGCAAGACGAACTCAATATGTGAAGTACGTTTACACGAATTCAGTAAACTTAACCTCTATGTGGTAAGATAAAATCCTTTCATTCACGACACACCCGATCAAGCTTAGGATTTGTCAAGTGTCTATCCAAATGGCTTAATCAGTGTATCTCATCTATATTAGTTGACAACTATACCATATTCTAAATATGTCTATTGCGTTGGCAAATGACTTAGTCAACCTAATATCACTGAGAATCTGAGTGTTCTCTCGAATATACATTCGAGTAATGAATCCTAATCTTGGCTCAACCACCACCTTTAATCCACATAGTAATGTACCCAATACAAGCCGTATCTCAACCTATAAGGCATTTGAGCTTAGGACATGATCAAAGTACATTACTTTGTAGACAAGGTGCGTATTGACCTCAAGTCTAAGAACTTCTATCTCCCACACGCTGATCATACCTTAGACAAGTATAACAAATAATATATCAGCAGGGTATACCAATACTTCCAAAGTATCCATGTGTCCATCACGAGTAGCCATTACTCGTAGCAGGTGAGACATACTACATCCTCTAAGGATGTGATGCTAACCACATGTCGACTTATCACATATCATCGATACCCCATTCTCGATGATCATTAGTCGAGGCTATTTTAAGAGTTACGTTATAATATTAATATATCACACTATTAATAACAGTGTAACCTCCAGGGATGCATATTATAGAATATTATAAACAATCAATTAATAATTCAATAATTGCAAATGTTAAAATATTAATTTCCATTAATAATAATATGAATGTATATAAAGTACATTTGTCCTAATACATATTGTCCTAATACATATTGTCTCTAGGACATAAATATACTTTCAATCTCCCACTTGGCCTAGAGCCAATCTCCAACATATCTAATGCCCATATTCTCAAAATGACCATTATGCTTGACTAAGCTTAATGGTTTAGTGAATGTGTCAGCTAGATTATCGTCTGTAGAAACATAGTCTAATCTAATCTCTTCAGTCTCCACCATCTCCCTGAGTATGTGGTACTTCTTTGGTATATGCTTGTTTTTGTTGGTTGATCTTGTTTCCTTAGCTTGCGCAATCGCACCAGTGTTGTCACAATAAATTGTTATTTGACAAGTGGCACTTGGAACAACCCCTAGTTCCTTCAGAAACTCAAAAATTGCGACAACTTCTTTACCAGCTTTCGATCCAGCAATGTACTTAGGTTCTATTGTCTAATCAGCAGTTGTAGCTCGTTTGGAACTTTTCCAGCTTACTGCTCCACCATTGAAAATGAACGTGTACCCAGACTGAGATTTGAAGTCATCAAGATCCGTCTGGAAGCTAGCATCAGTGTACCCAGTAGCAGCTAGCTTTTCTTTCCCACCATATACTAAGAAGTAATCTTTAGTTCGTCTAAGATACTTAAGAATACTCTTGACTGCCTTTCAGTGTTCTTCCCCAGGATTCTGCTGAAATTTGCATGTCATACTAAGTGCAAAGGCCACATCTGGCCTATTACAGGCCATGTCATACATGATCGATCATATATCCAAAGCATATGGGATCCTTTTCATGCGTTCAAGTTCTATAGTATTATAAGGACTACCCTTCTTAGATAACTTGATGCCTTGTCCCATAGGTAGACCACATTTCTTGGATTTTCCATAGAAAAATGTCTAAGCACTTTGTCTATGTAGACTGACTGTGAAAACCCCAACAATTTATTAGGTCTATCTCTATAGGTCCTAATTCCAAGAATGTAGCAGGATTCACCTAAATCATTCATTATGAAGGTACTAGACAACCACTCCTTGACTGACTGCGGGAGAGTCTTATTGTCTTCCATTATCAATATGTCATCTACATATATGATAATGAAGGAAATACGCTCATCCTTGCGTTTATAAACACATGGATCTTCTTTGCTTCTGACGAAATCAAATGATTTGATAGCCTTGTCAAAACAAATGTTCCAACTCCTCGAGGCTTGCTTAAGCCCATAAATGGACTTTTGTAGCTTGCATACACCATTTGGTTTTGACTCAAGCGAAAACCCTCAGGTTGTTTCATAAACACCTCCTCAACTAGATTACCATTGAGGAAAGCAGTTTTGACGTCCATATGCCATATGGCATAGTCATAATATGCAGCTATTTCAAGTAAAATCCGAATGGACTTAATTTTTACAACAGGTGAAAAGGTTTCATCATAATCGACCCCAGGCCATTGATTATAACCTTTAGCCACCAATCATGCCTTATAAGTCTATACATTTCCATATGCGTCAATCTTCTTTTTGAAGACCCATTTGCATCATATGGGTCTAACCCATGTTGGAAAATCAACCAAGTTCTAAACTTGATTTATGTACATCAAGTCCATCTCAGATTTTATGGCTTCTTGCCATCTCTGCGAATCAATGTCTAACATAGCTTCGCTATAGGTTGTAGGTTCATCGTCATCAGGAATATCTATCTCATTGTGTATTTCAACATGAAGATTAAGTCTTTCAGGCGGACGATGAGTCTTTGTGGTCCTACGGAGTTGATTATTCCATGTTTCAGTGTTTGTTGTATTCTGATTGTGAGAAGGTCTTTGTGTGCTGGACAATCCATCACCTTGAGAGCTTTCAAGAATGTCATTATTATGTATTTCCTGAATGGAATGATGTACAACCTTTGTATCATCTTCGATTGATTGTGTATGAGAGCCTTGCATTTCTGCACTATCTCTCACAGTACTCCCACTGGCTGAATGGTTTACTCTAAGTACCCAATCTTCACCAGATACTCCCACTAAATCCTTGTTTAGGTCATTCGGCAAGGGTTCAACTTCTGTGTTATCTTGTGGTCCTTGAATTTCTTCAAGTTCTATCTCTGTGCAACTATGTTCCTTGTAGACATATTCATCTTCAAGAAAAGTTGCGTTCCTGGAAACAATGACCTTACGTTCTCCGGAAAGATAGAAGTAGTATCCCTTAGTTTCCTTTGGATACCCCACTAAGTAACATTTCTCACTTTTGGATTCCAACTTGTCAGTGAACATCTTCTTAACATATGCAGGGCACCCCCAGGGTCTCATATGTTTAAGAGTTGGCTTCTTGCCACACCATATCTCATAGGGTGTCTTTTCTACTGACATGGAAGGAACCCTGTTCAGAACATATATTGAGGTTTGTATAGCATGTCCCCAAAGGTATGTCGGTAGAGCTGAGGAGCTCATCATGGATCGAACCATATCTAATAAGGTTCGATTTCTCCTTTCAGCAACACCATTCATTTGTGGGGTTCCAGGAGGTGTCCACTCTGATTGGACTCCATGTAGCTTTAAGTAATCTAGAAAATCCTTGCTCAAGTATTCACCTCCTCGATTTGATCGAAGGGTCTTGATACTTGTTGCAAATTGCTTCTATACTTCCGACTTGTACTCTTTGAACTTCTCAAAAGTCTCGGATTTGTGTCTCATAAGATACACATATCCATACCTTGTGAAGTCGTCAGTAAAAGTGATGAAGTATGAAAAGCCTCATTTAGCTTGAGTCGAAAATGGCCCACATACATCAGATGGACCAACTCAAACACCTCCTTGGCTCGCACACCTTTCCCAGAAAGTGGCTTATTGGTCATCTTTCCTCCCAAGCAAGATTCGCAGTTACCATAAGACTCCAAGTCAAATGGTTCGACGTAGTCTAACTTCCTCAACCTTGCTATCCTTGATTCGTTGATATGACCAAGTCTGTAATGCCATAGGTAGATAGAGTTTCTATTACTTATCTTAGCTCGTTTATTTTGTACATTGAATATTTCTCGACTACAATTTAGTGTATATAATCCATCCACAAGAGGAGCAGTTTCATATATAACATTATCAAAAGACAGTACGTGACTGCCATTATAAATATATGAGAAAAACCCTCCATGTCCAAAACAGGGATAAAAATGATATTCCTCGTTAACAAGGGTACATGGTAACAATCCTTCAACACTAAACAATAGCCAGAAGACAAATTTAATCTATAAGTTCCTACGCGCTCAACATCCACCCGTGCTCCATTTCCAACGCGCAGGTCTACCTCTCTTGGTCCAACCTTCCTGCTATCATTTAGTCCCTGCACATTTGTACAAATGTGTGAGCCACAAACGGTATCCAATACCCAGGAATGAGAGTTATTTATATACATATTTATTTCAATGACGTACATACCTTGTCTAGTAGAGGTAGAAGCACCTGGTGCTTTTCCTCCTCCTGGTGCCGTGCAGTCCTTCTTCCAATGCCCCTTCTTGTTGCAGTTGAGGCATTCATCCTTAGCCGGATTTACCTTCTTCTTCTTCACACCTCCCTTAGACTTCATAGCTGAAGGCGCAACGATTGCTTTACCCTTATTCTTTTTCCATTCCTTACCTTTCGTCTTGGGTCGGCTAATAGAGCTCACTATGAGCACAACTTTGCCTTTGGAAGTGGAAGACTCAAAGGTCTTGAGTATGTTGTGCAGCTCCGGCAGACTCGCCTTCGTTCCATTCATATTGTAATTCACTATGAAGTTTTCAAAGGAACGAGGGAGAGAGTTTAGGATGAGGGTGGCGGCGACATTCTTTTCCAGTTTCATTCCAATTGAAGCAAGCCTCTCTATCACCCCTATCATCTTCAATACATGTTGCGAGACCTAGCCCCCTTCATTGAGCTCACACTTGAAAAGTTCTATCAGTAACTCATATTTCATAGTCTGGGATTGTGAGTCATAGAGACTCTTCAAGTGTTCGAGCATCTCATTGGGACCCATGTTCTCCTGTTGTCTCTGAAGTTCCATAGACATGGAAGACAACATCACGCACTGTGCTGAAGTGGCATCATCTAGGTGTTTTTGGTAAGTATCCTTATCAAAAAAGGCATATTCAGCAGAGTCTGTCACAGGGACTATTGGGAACACTGTGCCCAACACGTATTCTATTTTCTCTTATCTCAATACTATTCACATATTTCTTAGCCAGTCAATGTAGTTTGGTCCAGTAAGTTTGTTCATTTCAATCAACATTTTCAATGATAAGCTCGACATCTTTGATAATCTGAAGAATTAGATAGACTGGAAATCAAACTCAAAATTTATTTCCTATTACGCACATTCATTTAGGATAATCAACATTGCATTTTGTTTAATTAGCTCCCACTATTTTATCACACTTCTACGATCCCATGGTAGAATACGGACCTATATTAATTGAGGTCATAATGGGCCAAGATCCAAGCCTATGCTATCTCAGTGTTTGTTTTGGCTGATAACTTTAACAACACATCTTGGTAGGTTCTAAACCAATTGCAAAACTTATTTGCAACTCTTGGTTGATCAAATATTACATTTAATCTTGCGTCCTTAGATTAGTCCGACACTTTGGCGCCAAGATTTGTCTAAGCAAGTCAACCCCATTACATGATTGTGTTTGTGTATCTAAGTAAATTTGGCCTTTGTGAGCAAACACTTTGGAGTAAATACCCACAAAAGTTTATCGTTTACCTTTACATTAAAACACATCTATGAAAGAGTCTGGGTCCTCGTAGACTTAGAGCAAATGCTTTGGCATAAATACTCGTATCCCCGAAAAGAATTTTGCACTCTAACAATTATAATGGACGATACATTTTAATTTAGACTTGTATTTAAAATTTTGGGGAACATTTTAATTCAGGGTTTTAACCAAGATCAACTCTTTTACGCCATATCCAATATGACATCTTAATATCATGCAAAACTAATGACACATGTAGTTGGGAACCGTCAACTCAATATGCATGATAAAAGATGGTTTAATCAAATATTGAGCGCCGCCTGCCCACACAGTTATAGCGGACGATATTCTAGTAATTTAAATGACAAACGATTTGACATTTATCACATAAACAATATACTGTATTATAATAATCTTGGATTAAACATTCTGAACTTTGATTTTTTTTAGTTTCTGGACAGGTGGGGCCGCGACGCTGCAAAGGCAGAAACCTTTCAGCTTTTGCAAATGCATTAGCGCCGCGGCGCTGCAAAGGCAAAAACTTTTCGGTTTCTGCAAATGTATTAGCGCCACGGTTTCTGCAAATCTCCTCACCTACTACTTCCCTTCCTCCTCCTACCTCATCCCCCCATCTCATTCCTCCTACTGTTTCTACTAGACAGTCCTCTCTATCACATCCCAAACCCAAATACCTAAATGACTCTATTTGTTCCATTGTCACTCCTTCTGCATCTACATCTTCCAAGTATACCTCTACTGATTTGCACATCCATGAGCCTCAGTTATATCAGCAAGCTGTATTGCATATTGCATGACAAGAAGCTATGCATAAAGAATTTCAGGCCTTGGAGGCAAATCAGACTTGGGACATTGTCCCTTTACCTTCTGGTAAAAAGGCCATTTCTTGTAGATGGGTGTACAAAATAAAACAAAAATCTGATGGGTCCATAGAAAGATTCAAAGCTAGTTTAGTCATTAGGGGTGATTCTCAAATTGAAGAGGTGGACTACACTGAAACATTTAGTCCAGTTGTCAAAATCACCACTATTAAATATCTTCTCATTGTTGTAATAAAAAATAATTGGGTTCATCAACTAGATGTCAACAATGCCTTCCTCCATAGGGACCTCTATGAAGAAGTCTATATGAAGATTCTACTTGGCCTTACTGTTTCCTCTGGTTCTACAGACCCTCCTCTTGCTTGCAAACTTAAGAAGTTCCTTTATGGACTCAAACATGCATCTAGGCAATGGTTTGCCAAACTTTCTAAAACTTTATTGTCCAGAGGTTATTCAGCAAGCAAAAATGACATTAATTTATTCTCCAAGGTGTCTACATCTTCCATTGTTGTTCTGGGGGTATATGTAGATGATATCCTTTTAGCAGGAAATGATGATGCAGATATGTCAAGTTTGAAGTCTTTCTTGGATGATAAGTTCAGGAATTAAGGACCTTGGGTCTGTTCATTAGTTCCTTGGTCTTGAAGTGTCCAAAACTGATTATGGTTACCTAATCAATTAGCATAAGTACACTACTGACTTGCTCTCTGAATTTGACTACCTTGATGTTGAACCTGTTCTTACCCCCCTTGATCATCATGAAAAGCTATCTCCAGACACTGGTGAGCCTATTCCTGACCCCTCTTTATATAGGAGACTCATTGGCAAACTTAATGTTTTACAACACACTCGCCTAGACATATCCTTCTCTATCCAACATCTCAGCCAGTTTTTAATTTCTCCCAGATTTTCTCATTTGTTAGCTGGTCTTCATGTCCTCAAATACCTTAGGAATGATCCTAGCCATGGTATTTTGCTCTCCAACTCTCCTGATGTGTCTACGCAAGCTTATACAGATTCAGATTGGGCAGCTTGCCCACTATCCAGAAGATCAGTCACTGGGTTTCTCATTATGTTGGGTGGTTCACCTATATCTTGGAAGTCCAAGAAGCAGCCTACATTTTCCTTATCCTCTAATGAGGCAGAGTATCGTGCCCTACGCAAGGTTGTTGCTGATTTGGTTGCAGTGACTGCTGGGTGATTTGGGACTAAGATATCAGGTGCCCTGCTCCCATTCATTGTGATAGTCAAGCTGCCCTCCACATTGCTCGCAACCCAGTGTTTCATGAGCGTACAAAATACATCGAGGTTGATTGTCATTTTGTTCGTGATGTTCTCTCTTCTGGCCTTATTTCTCTTCATCATATTTCTACTGAGTTGCAGCTGGCAAATATTCTTACCAACGCCCTAACTGGTGTTCCTCACCATTGACTACTTTACAAGCTTTCACCCTCCAGCTTGGGGGGGGGGGGGCGTTGAAGTCACAAACTTAAGCCCAGATCATGGGTAGTACCATTGTTGGGCCTACATGTATTGGGCCACATTTCTTGTTTTCGTTTCTGGGACCCGGCCCATGTCCGGTATTAGTCCATTTTGTACAAATATTGTGGACATGACTTGGACAGTCTAATTAATGGAAAATTATTTTATTTAATCGGTGGTTTTCTCTCTCTTTACGCACACCGACTTTACTTTTCCAAATTCATGAACGGTTGATTCAATCCAAACGCACCGGTTAACACATCACTGTATACAAAAATCAGAAAAAAGTTAAGAGAACTGTCGGGCTATCATTTATAAAGTAGGAAAAAATTCAAAATTGTCGACATGAATAAACCAGTAGTTAATCTTGCGGCGGCGATTGTACCAGGAGCTATTATTACCTCGACTTAATAGTTCATTATTTCATGGCATGGGATAGTAAAAGCTTAAATCATTATTCTTAATCTGGCAGTCCAACTTCAATAAAAAATTGGTTTTCTTAGTGTTCAGGGAATTCATTAATAGTTGAATTACATAATAGATAACAAACCATTAATTAGTATCAATTCGTCTTGATAAATTTAATTGAAGGAACAAAACAAGTATAGGTAGACTTGGAAGTGCACAACTTAGTGGTGTGACAAGTATGATGGAACAAATATATCTCCCTAACTCATTTGTTGGAGTACCTCACCAGATTAAGGAAAAGCCTAAGTCAATATCAGCAATTGACATATACAACATTTTTCTCTCATATCAACGACTGGTTTCTAGACCGTAAATCCTTTCCCACAGAAGGGCACTTGAACTCTATTCAATTAGAACAATAAGGTGAACGTATAAAGCATGATGCCCACCTTTGAATAAAAATAAATTATAGTATACTAATGAATTCATGTTCCATCGAGTTTTAATTATAAATTTTAATAGTATAATATATTAACAAATTTTAATAGACTTCTCAGTTTGAGAGTAGGAAAAGAGACTTATAGAAAGTTCTCAAAATATATTAACAACTTTTGCTATCAGCATCTCAATATCAACAGGTGATATTCAATAAAAAAAAATCAATTATTTGACAGTATACACAATTCTAGCCAATGACTTGAGAATACCATTAAAGACCATTGAAACTAGCTTTTATTTTTTGATATATGTATTTGTGATTTGTCTTGATTGGGTTGAAGGAGCTTGAATATCAATATTGAAGATGTTTGAATACAATTGAGGTGGACTTGATCTAAATTTCATATTGAAACTCAAGATTAAAGACGACTTCATCTGTTATCCCAACTGTATTTGTAGCAACTTACAAAACAAAAGTTAATCTAGTACTTACAACATTTAGAGGAAACCAATTTAAAACATATTCATTAGAATTTACTAATACGAAAATGGGGTTTAGAAGTTCAATATTTTGCCACCGTAAAACTCATAAAATTCCTTTTTGTTTAAAAGAAAGTACAGAAGGGAATCAATTTAAGATGGTAGCACTCTTTTATAATAATCAACCCATTAACGCAAGTACATAACTGAATTATATTTTTCATGAAACACCACTCCAAGATCAAATCATACAAGATTTTCAAACATACGAGTGTCTGAAAGAAAAATTAGTCTCCTCCTTTGTACATAATTACAAAATAAAATGTAAATTTAGTACATTACAAGACTTGGGTTTGCACACCCTAAAATAACCAAACAAGTAATCAAATTCAAGTTACAAACTTATGGCCTTATGATCCAACAATCCTTCAAAATTATATATATATATATATATATATAGACATGTCCAAAGCTCAGGTCGGGCCGGGTCAAGTGGCTTTTTTTCTGCTTGCCCGACCTTGGCCCTGTTTTTTTTTAATTTTTCGACCCTGGCCCTGACCTTTCGGGGACCCTACAGGTCACTGGTTGGCCCTGACCCGCTCTACAAAACAAAATAATTTTTTTATTAAAATAACAGTCGTCTAACTTTAATGTTTATCACACAAAATCATTTTTTTATATTTTTATCACATAAAAGGCATTCAACTTTAAAATTTATTACTTATTTTTTAAGATATTAATGAAATTTACTATACAAATGAACATATTAGTAATGAAAAAAATAGTCAAATCATATTAGTAACGAAAAGATTCTTCTTCGTTTGTCCCTTCACCTATATTAGTTATCAAAATTATTAATTATAATCTTCTAAGTGCACAAACTGGGAGTAACATGTATAAACAGTTCATAGAATTTTGTAATAAAGTATCTGTTAAACTCATATTTGTATTTCATTGTCACTTTGCAAAGGAAAATAATAATATATTGGAATTAAACCAAAGAGAATTTAGATACATTTCAGTTTATTACATAGACATAGTATGATCAAAATTTGGACTCTATGTTTGAAAATCTTGTCGGGTCGGGCCGGGTCAGACGGGTAAAAAAATCTGACCCTGGCCCAACCCTGACCCTGATCGGGTCCCCGCTTTTTCGGGTCAAGTGGCTCACGGGTTAGATATAAGCTGACCCAGACCTTGATTTTTTCGGGCCGGGCTAGGCGGGTCCCCGACCCAATGGACAGGTCTATATATATATATGTGTGTGTGTGTGTGTGTGTGTGTGTGTGTGTGTGTGTGTGTGTGTGTGTGTGTTCATGGGTTGATTTTTGGTTAAAATCAAAACCAAACCAATTAAGTCAGTTTTTTAATTATTAAAACCAAACCAAATCAAATATAATTCACATTCATCAGTTTGATTATTGTCGGTTTGGTCCGATTTGATTCGGTTTATTCGATTTTTAAGAAACCTAGTGGTATTTTTAGCTTTCGTGATTTTTTCTGCAATTAGAAAAAAAATTACATTTTTAACTTATAATCCGTTATTAACCTTTTATTTTGGCGGCTATAATTTTCTTAGACTATGGAAAAATGTCTTAAGATCTATAAACTTTAATCAAATGAATAAATTTATAAGAGGTAGATCTCATAGTTATTTCTTTGAATTAATGAGTTTAGATTCATGACTTTCTTTTATGAAATGAGCTTAAAGTGTAAAGTTCATTAGCCTATTAGAGAGAATAAAATTTTAATCAAAAAGTATATAAAGTATCTAAAATTATTTATAAAAATTGATATATTGTATATATAAAATTACATTTTGTGTATACTATAATTTATCGATTCGATTTGGTTTTTTCTTCGGTTTGTTTTTAGAAAAAACAAACCAAATCAAATATTATCAGGTTGTTTAAAATATAAAACCAAACCAAATCAAAACCAAAACCAAACAATAGTCGGTTTATTTAATCGGTTGGTTCGATTTTCGGTTTGGATCGATTTTTAACCAAACAGTGAACACCCCTATGTGTGACATATGAATCATGTACAAGTATCAATCTCTACAAAATCTAGATGCATATGCAAATGTGATCTAGCAAAAGCTCCCAAAATGTCTACTCCAAATGGCAATCTTCAAATCTCTTCGTGTACATTACCTATGATAGAAAACAGCTATCGCTAAGCATTAAGCTTAGTGGCGCATAAACTTTGGCTTGGAGCCATTAGATTCTCCGATTCCTTTCTAAGTCATAGGTAGCTCAAATAAGACATAAACATAAATCCAATAAACAAATATATCAAAAGTATCGAATATGAAATCTTGAAGTATTTTCAAATATCAATATTTAAAAGCTCAAGTGTCAAGAAAGCTCATAAGATTATTTCAAGAGAATTTGTCAAATAACAAGTTTTTCCCAATATGTACGTCATGCCATCACACTGAGCTTAATCAAATAACAAGATGGACTGAAGCTCTAAGTCAAATTAGATCAAAATCTAATAATCAATAGAATCAAGAATCATATTTAAAATATCTTTTTAGTTCGTACTTAACATGGATAAGTTCCATAATTAAGACGAACCATAAATTCAAAGTCAAGATAGAAAAAGATCTGAGTCAAAATGCATGCCAATATAGGTGAGTCACTGCCACAAAAAGGACAAAATTCCAACAAGAATGCAAAATGATCAAGCAATTTGTACAAGCGAACGAATTAGTGTATATCTTGCAATACTTGAGATAATACCAATACAATAATATAAAGTAAAGAGGAAGGAAACAACTCATGATACTTCAAACTATTCCACCAAGTAATGAGATTTTAAGTTCAAATTTATACACAAACCTCAACGTTTTAGCACATAATAATTTCTACTACAACTTGAGGAGTTTGAATCTTCTAGGCAATAGAACAAACAAAATTGTCAACTTCCTCAAATAATTTTCCCTTAGCTTGTACAAGAGTATCCAAAGTGATATAAACATGTTGAATGAAATATGATAGGTAACCAAAGTAAACTTAAGTGGTGTTTTATGAAAAATATACAAAAAAATTTCATTCGATGTCTGGTACCCGTATTGAAGCCCGACTAATCTGAATTCGTGTCGAAAAAATATAATTCAGTTATGTACTTGTGTTAATGGGTTGATTATTTTAAAAGTGTGCTACCATCTTAAATTGATTCTCTTATGTTGTGCTTTCTTTTAAACAAGACGGGATTTTATGAGTTTTACTATGGCAAAATGTTAATACTTTTAAACCCCTTTTTGTTATGTGCCTATTCTGCTAGTAAATTCTTATGAATATGTTTTAAATTAATTTCCTCTAGATGTTATAAGTACTAGATTAGATTACATTTTGTTTTGTAGTGGAATTCTCCCAAAAGGGTTGCTACAGTATTTCATGTATATCAATGTATATCACGCTACATATCTATTTATTTTCTGTGTATCATGTATATTTGTGTAAATCCATGACAATTGTGTGTGATATACACTGATATGTACTTTTCGCCGTAGAGTCCATGAAAATATGTGTGTGATATATGGTGATACACATGATATATAATGTGATATATACATATATGATGTTCGGCCAAAATGTATATATTTAGTCATTATTTATATCACTTCTTAGTACTTATCATCGTTTGAGTACAAATTATATTATCTTGAGCTTATGCAATGATCTATTATGTTGTTATGTGTGTTTTGACTATTTTACCTCTATCGACTCAATTCCCGAAGATAACGGACGATTCTAGTAGAAGTTGAGAAATTAGAACTTTAAATAGTGTAAGTGTTCGCTGCAGCGGACAGCAATCCTCTACAGTGAGTGTGTTGAATTTTGACTTGGGACCGCAAGCGCTACAGTGAGCGGATGATGGGATTTCCAGATTCTTTTGAAGTGTCATTAAACACACCCTCATTTCGAAAATACTCTTCCAAAGCACCATTAGGGCAATCCCAAGCATCCATAAGTGATTTCTTCGTGAGATAACCTTTCTTAACCTTGTATTACCTTTACTTAGATTCATTATGTTAATTTAATGGTGGTCATGACCTAGAATCTAATTAGGGAAGAAGAGTTCAACCTAGTTAGGGTAAATGTGTAAATTGATTAGTGGGTTTTATTAATCTAAATATGGTGAATCATTATTTTGTACTTGCTAAGCTTAAATCTTCCATTTATATTGATAAATTTGAATGTTGGAAACTAGAGTTCATACCCAAAATTAGGAGTTTTGCTTATAAGATGAAATTAGCCTAACAGTGAGTTCATTCAGCAATTGGTTAGTAGGATTGGACTCCTAGTATGTTAAATTCTATAGTTCACCTTTAAAATAATTGTTTTACCCCTAATGGCCCATTTCCTTCTTTTTTACTAATTGATTTGGAACCAAAGGGCTAGTGTAATGATGTGGGTGTTGTGAATTCCTTATTCTAACTTAGACTTCGATAATACTAGACTTCGAGTACGATCATGATCGGTGGAAGGGCAAGGCGCAAGTGTGATTATGCGACTCCCGTTCGGCACTCCAGGTAGGTTATGACTTACCTTCTGGTTAGACTTTGGTTAGCAAAGCATGTGTAGAGTTAGTTACTGTCGGAGAAAGCATGTACGCCTTTGGGTATGAAGTTCGGATGGATTACGTAGGTTTGGTATTGTTGACTGATTTGTGGACTTATTGTCTCTTGTAATTTAGTGGCATGACTATCTAGTGTTGACATTGGATTTCCACTTAGTTGTTATATCGTGATTGTGATATAATTGTCTCTCACTTATCTTGATATTATCATGGATAGAGTAAAGGATTTGACTTGATATTGATATTGTGATATGTATCCATGTGTGGCACGACTGGGATTGATATGATTCACTTGATATTGTTATTTTGCATTGCATTTATCCTCACTTCCATGATACATTGATATTACATGTGATTGGTGCTGATGATGACATGAGGAAGATACCATCTATGATTCTTTGAACATACTTGATATTTCTATGTTTGTGACTTGTACTTGCATTCATCTCTCTCTTGACATTTCACTTATCATCGGAAGTGGAATGATAATGAAAATGGCTTGAAAGTGTAAAGTATATTTTTATGACATGTGTAATTGTTACCATGCATGGCATATAATTTTATTTCATATGATAATTTATTATGAACTGTGAGTGGAAATGATGATAAGTGAAAGAGTGTAGCCTCTGAGGTCTTTGCCGGAGAGCATAAAAGAAAGATGAGTATTCGATGCCCGAGGTTTTTTATCGGGATCATGAGAGTGTCCGATGCTCGAGATCTTTATTGGGATCATGAGAGTGTCTGCTGTCACGCCCGTTTTTAACTGACCCCGCGAGAGGTCAGAAGCGGAGCACAGACGTGTTCGGTGATTCCTGGGTAAATGGTTGAGGAGTCGCCACCTAATTATTTTACGGTGAATTAAGACACCTGAATATTAAATAAATGCTGCAATGTAACTCCAATTTTAAGGTCTGCGAAACTAATGAGATTCTAGGTAAGGGTTCTTTATTATCCTAAAGGGAAGGGGTTAGGCATCCTTTAAGATCCGCTAACTTGCGGTTATCCAATCAAACTCAGGTTAATTATTGTATTAAGAAAATGCATGTTTTAAAAATATAAACTTAAAATGATGTTGTAATTATTTAGTAAAAGAATGCATTTTGTACAAGTATGCTTTTGTATGGTATATAAAGAGAAATACATGTAAAGTTGAAAGTATGCATTTTTAACAATTAATAGCAAAGAGAAAAACGAGCTACTTATATGCCAAAGAAGTAATTTTTTTGGAAATCATTTTGAGTTGTACAATTAATAAAGTGACCAGAAGATGATCACAGTTTGTTTTGAAAATTAAAGAAAAAATGCATGGCGAGCCTATAAATAAATAAACTAGCGAAGGGTTTATAAGTTTGAATTACCCGAACCTACAAGTAAATATACTAGCGAAGGGGTTTCTAAGTTTTAAACTACCCTATGAATTAATTCTAAGTTTGCCTATTCTAAGCATTTCAATAGTTACGTAAGTGCGATAAATAATATTACAATACAGAGCGGGATAAAAGCTGAATTAAAGAAAGTAAATAAAATAAATAAACTCCGAGGAATATCTGCCTTTATTTACTTTATTCCCTGCAAGCTGTCAAGAACAAACGGTTAGAAACAGTTAAATACAAATAACTTCGGATCCGTATCCAAAACAATGAGTGTTTTGATCACGGAGGGCTCAGACTTAAATTTGAAAAGACCATTCCAATCACGTCGTGGCTGCAAACGTATGACTCGGTGGTCATTTTGATTGCCTCGCCCACTAAACGTGTTGGTCTCTCAGATGAAAAAGAAAAGATCATTATAATCACGTCGTGGCTGCGAACATATAACTTGTTGGTTATTTTAGTCGCCTCGCCTACTAAACATGTTGATCCCTCGGATGAAATAAAAAGGTTTAAGCCTCATCCTTACCCAGAAGTTATATTCTCCGTCTTTACAACTGTGGAGGCCTCAAAATCGACGGATATTTTTCATCGGCCAGTGTAGTATCGTGTTCGAATAAGCACAATTAAATCGGAATAGTATGCAGCAGCAGTAAGCAGTAGAGAAAAAAAAACAAAAGAGGCAATTCCCGAGAAGACGGGATGTTTAGTAAAAACAGTAAAACAGTAAATATCTGTTGCCCGGATGTGTTAAAACAGTAAACTGAAAACAGAGAAACTAAAGAAGCGCGGCCTCGAATTCAATTTCATCGGCCTGTTTTAGTTAAAAACAGTAAACTGAACAACACAGCCGCATACAATAGTAAGTAATGAAATGTGCAACCCGGATTATGAACAGTGACCCGAATGAAACAGTGAATTAATTCTGAAAACAGACCCGGAATAGTGACCAAAATTTTCAGTGACCCGACCCGAATCAGATGTTCAACCCGAAATCAAATATTTTCACCAATTTCAGATAACCAACATACAAGATACGAAATGCAAGAATTCTGGAAAATACCCAAACCGGGTCGACCTGACTCGGGTTAGTGACCCGACCCGAATCAGAGATTCATACCCGAAATTAAATATTTTCACCAATTTCAGATAACCAACATACAAGATATGAAATGCAAGAATTCTGGAAAATACCCAAATCGGGTCGACCCGTCCCGGGTCAGCGACCCGACCCGAATCAGAGATGCAACCCGAAATCAAATATTTTCGCCAATTTCAGATAACCAACATACAAAAATATGAAAAGCAAGAATTCCAGAAATATTACCCAAACCGGGTCGACCCGATCCCAATCAGAGATGCAACCCGAAATTAAATATTTTTGTCAATTTCAGATAACCAACATACAAAAATATGAAACGCAAGAATTCTGGAAATATTACCCAAACCGGGTCGACCCGACCCGAATCAGAGATGCAACCCGAAATTAAATATTTTTGCCAATTTTAGATAACCAACATACAAAAATATAAAATGCAAGAATTCTGGAAATATTACCCAAACCGGATCGACCCGACCCGGGTCAGTGACCGGCCCGAATGAGATTTCAAACTCGAACCAGATTTTTTGCACCAATTTCAGATAACCAACGTGCAAGATGCGAAATGCAATAATTCTGGAAAATCCAATTCGGGTCGACCCGACCCGGGTCAGTGACTCGACCCGAAATCAGTGAAGAAAAACAACAAAAACAAACAGATTTTCGGATTCGACTTATGAGACAAAAAATAGAAGTATTTAAAAATCGAAACTCACCCCTTTCTTTCGGATTTTGGACTTGTTTCTTGAACCACAAAGAAGGCAAATGCTTAAAATCAAACTCAAGAACACAATAAGTATTTATTTTCTTTTTTTCTTTTTGGTCTCGTTCTCCCGGTTGTCCCCTTTTAACAGTGAACAAAGGGGGGGGGGGTTTATAGGTACTCACCCGACGTTCACCCCCACCCATACCCCTTACAAAATTGAATTCGAATTTTAAAATAAAGGGGGAGACAAAATCTGATTTTTTGGGGCGAATTCTTGGGGCATGTGTTGCGGAGAGGTGATGGGGTAGGTTGGTGGTGTCAGGCGGCACTGTCGGCGATTGGTGGTGTCATGTGTAGGGTGCGACTACGTAGGGTAGGGGTGTAGGGTGGGCGGCGATTGAGAGGGTTAGGGGTGTTAGGTTTTTGATTTTGAGGTTTTTGGGTTTTTTTGGTTTTGTTTTGGTTTAAAGGGGAATGGGTATTGGGCTTGTGGGTCGGCCGATTGGGCCTGGTCTTGGGCTCTTGGGTTTCGCCGATTTGGGCTTTGGTTTAGGGAATGAAAATGTGGTGTTGATTTATTTTGGGTGAGGGAGATTAAATGGGTTGGACAAAGGGGTTGTGGAGTCACGGGGTTTAGGGGAATTAAAGGGAAATAGGTTTGGGCTTGTGGGTCGGCCGGTTGGGCCTGGGGTTTCGGGTGATGGGTTTAGGGAATAAGGGGTATTGGGCTTTGGTAAGGGAATTTTGGGTGGGTTGTTATTTGTTTGGACAGAAATTGTTTTTGGGTTGGGGAATAAATGGGTGATGGGTTGGACTTGGACGGAATGGGTTTTAGTTTGGGTAGAAATTGTTTTGGGTTGGGAAAATGAAAATGGGTTATGAATTAAAAAATATAAAAGGGGTTTAATATTAAAAATGTATTGAAGAAAAAATGTAAATTATTTAAATAACAACATAACGATGTGATAATAATAAAGATATAATATTTGTGAAATGTTTAATGCTTAATAAAATGGAAATGCGATGCAATTTTGCGAGAATAAAATAACATAGAATTTTCGGATAAAACTTATGATTTTGATAAAAAATGCAAATGAGAGTAAAAAATGCGAATAATAATAATAATAATAAGAGAATAATAATAATATATATACGCATGTATGTATATAGATTAAAATTGTTTTGAGGTGTTAAAAATATTTAAAATTGAAAATAAATTGGAAAAGACGAGACAAAACTGGGTGTCAACAGATGCCCCTCTTTGGCCAGAGACGATGAAAGAGTTTTCGGACAAAGAAGTTGACCCAGTAGCCAATTTTGTCCTGACCCTCGGGCTTTGAAAGAGGAGTAGGGGTGCACTGGTAGAAATAGAATCCTGAGGGGGAGAGAAGTTGTAAAAGATGGTGCAAATTTGAGAAGTATTGCCCCAATGTCGAGTTATGATGACACTGGTTGCAGATGTGAAAACTTATTGGGGAAGAGCGGAACGACGTTCGAAGTAGGCTGCTGACCAAGATTGCATCGTTTCGCCGCAAGAGATAGTTCCACGTTGTGATGAAGTTCCTGCAAATTAAAGCTCCTGCAAACTAACGCTCCCTGCAAACTACAACTCAAGATAAAATTAGTGCATAATTGCTGAGACAAAAATAGTAGAGAATGAGTACATAAAAATTGTGACCTTGTGAGTCGAAATGATGCCCTTGAATGAACGTAATACGATGACGTTGTTGTAAGGATGTAACGTTGATGTTGTCGTTGTAATACTGTTTATGACGTCGTTGTATGGACGTGTTGTGTTGAAGACGTCATTATATAGTCGTGTTGCGTAGACATAATGCTGATGACGTTATTGTAATGCGATATGTTGTAAGATATAGCTGTTGTGCTGTCATAATGTTGGTGATGTCGTTGTGATGATAATGCTGATGACATCGTTGTAATGCTGTTGATGTCGTTGTAATCTTTGTAAAGATAATTGTTATGTCGTCAGAACGCCGATGACGTTGTTGTAATATTATTTGCTATAAGAGATAGTTGTTGTGCTGCAGTAACGTCGATGACGTTGTTGTAATGTTTTTTGTTATAAGAGATAGCTGTTGCGATGAAGACGTCGTTGTAATGCTGTTGACGTCGTTGTAATGATAATGCTGATGACATCGTTGTACTGCTGTTGATGTCATTGTAATGCTGTAAAGAATAGTTGATGTGCTGCAGTAACATCGATGACGTTGTTGTAATGATGGTTGCTGTAAGAGATAGATATTGTGCTGAAAACGTCGTTGTAATGCTATTGACGTTGTTGTAATGACACCGCTGATGACATCATTGTAATATTGTTGATGTCATTGTAATGCTGTAAAAGATAGCTGATGTGTTGCAGTAACATCGATGACGTTGTTGTAATGATGTTTGTTGTAAGAGATAGCTGTTGCGCTAAAGACGTCGTTACAATGTTGTTGACGTCGTTGTGATGATAATGCTGATGACATCGTTATAATGCTGTTGATGCCATTGTAAATGTTGTAAAAGATAGTTGTTGTGTTGCCGTAAAAGATAGCTGCTACGCTGAAGACGTCATTGTAATGCTGTTGACGTCGTTGAGATGCTGTAAAGATAGTTATTGTGTTGCCGTAAAAGATAGCTGCTGCGCTGAAGACGTTATTGTAATGATTTTGACATCGTTGAGATGCGGTAAAAGATAGTTGTTGTGTTGCCGTAAAAGATAGCTGTTGCGCTGAAGACGTCATTGTAATGTTGTTGACGTCGTTGAGATGCTGTAAAAGATAGTTGCTGTGTTGCCGTAAAAGATAGTTGTTGCGCTGAAGACGTTATTGTAATGTTGTTGACGTCATTGAGATGCTGTAAAAGATAGTTGTTGTGTTGCCATAAAAGATAGTTGTTGCGCTGAAGACATCATTGTAATGATGTTGACGTCGTTGAGAAGTTGTAAAAGATAGTTGTTGTGTTGTCGTAAAAGATAGTTGTTGGGCTGAACGTCATTGTAATGCTGTTGACGTCGTTGAGATGCTGTAAAAGATAGTTTCACGTTGTGCTGAATCTTCTGTCGATTCAAACTCCTGTGGACTGTGAATTGAAATGTCGCCCAGACGAAAATATGATGCGACGTCCTTGTCGTCATTTGATGTAAATGACATTCTTGCCGTCAGTTTGCTGAAATAGATGGTTCCAAGTCGGTTTGCTATGTTTAAGCTCCCTGTGATTCGAAATAAAATCCTTGTACAGACATAATGGTTGGGCCTCTGTAGGTCAAGACGATGTATTTGTATAGATGCAAAATAGAAGCGTGATCCTTGCAGTGAGTCGTCATGCAGAAATTCTTTGTGAAGTTGATCATAAGTGATGTGGCTTCCCTGCTTCTTTCAACCTGAAGAACCTGTACTCAAAGAAAAAATTGTGAGTTCGGGGGAGAGACGGTTGATTCGCGTTGACTTTGTAGCTTCTGCTCTTGATAGTTGCATGTCCTGCTGATTCGGACCTGTAGCCCCTGTCTGGTTCCCAGTCTCGGCTAACCGTTAATGAAAACATTTATTGAAAATAATTTGTTTATAAGAAAGTATGCTTATCAGTAAAAAGTTCTTGTCGAACTCTAATGAAAATATTTGTTGAAAATAATTTGCTTATAAGAAAGTATGCATATATGTAAATGCCTGTCGAGCAGTGACATGCGGTGAAACAAAGCAAACGTCTTATCCAAAATCCTTCTTCTGGCTGAAGACTTAGTTTGCCGATGTTTTTCCATGTTTATCGGCGTCCTCTTGTAGTGATCCCTCAAAACAAATGCCCCAGTTTTCGATATGTGAGAATGATGAACTTTCGAACGAACAACCGAGTCTTGTGTGGGTTGATTGCCTGCCCTATCAGGGTGATAATATAGGTGCATTTTGTCATATGTGAGATAAAGGAGAAAATATTTTCTAATGGTGGGACCGAAGCCGATTTAGGCCGCCTACGTATCCCCATGAGGGAATCAGGTCATAACGTAGTTCATTGCAAGCAAAGGGGATTGTAAGGGATTTTCTAAAAGTGGGACCGAAGCTGATGTGGCCGCCTACGTATCCCGCCAAGGGAATCAGGTTATAACGTAGTTCATGTCAAGGAAAAAAGCAATTTTTTTGAAAACTTCTGTCTTTAAGAGATGAAACCCTATGTGGGTTTTATGCGTGTCCCGCCAAGGGATCGCAACTTTTACAATATAGAAAAAAGTATTACATAGAGAATAACAAATCTTAGATATGGTATCCGTTCATTGCATCTGCATTGATGGTTTTTTGCCATTCTATTCTGATAAAGTGTCCCTGACAAATCAAGGCCCATCTACTTTTCATCAATCAGTCTCTTCGTACATGATTCTGTATCCACTTGGCTTCGAAAGATATATCGTTGCCCCAGTAGAAAATGCTCGTACCAATGCTTTGTAATTATCAACCATCTTGATGTTTCATCCAAACCTGGCTTTGGCTTATGCCTCAGTTCTTCCGATTGTGAGTCTTCCTCATATTCTTCGAAGTCTTGTTCGTTGTTTGGGACTTTGTTTGCTTATTTCATTATATGTCACATATTATCGACAATTTTATTAGTTCGCATGATGAAAAACAAAAGAAAATTATTAAACAAAACAGATTTTAAAATAGCAAAAGCAATGCAGATTTGTCTTTTTAAGCTTTCAAAGGGTGGAGGCAAAATACATTAAATGCATAGATGTGGTTTAGGCCTCAATCTGAATCGCATTGTTTCATTAAACATTAACGAAATTAACTAGTTTCCGGGAGAAACAAGGTCGGGGCACAGGTTCAATCTTCCCAAAACATATCCTTGCTCTGCATCCCAAATGGTTGAGTCTTTAGCGTAATCATCGAGAATCACACTGCATCCTGCTTCCTCTTCAACAATGAAAAAAACTTTTGAATCCCCCAACGAGGTTGGCTGCATTGTCCCCCTTTGATTCCTGAGTGGCGCTTGCTTTGATGAATGACTGACTCAGAGGCGGAACAGACTTTGGTAAATGAGCATCTCTCTTCCTTCGGAGATTGGTTGACAAGACTTTTTCAGGAAAAGATGGTGCCATGATCCTCGGCTTTGGAGAAAATACTTCTACTCCAAACGGTGCCCTCACTTGGACTGTAATCATAGGGGTGATAAAGGCCGTTTATTTAACCATTTCCTCTCTCTGGACTGGCACAATGGTCCCTTCCAAGTTGTGTTCTTCATCAACAGTAATCATGTTCACATTGGCATCGTCATGATTTGGCGAACGATTATTGTTTTCATTAGAGGAAGGTCCTCTCAGTTGGATAACTCCTTCTTTGATTAATGCCTCAATTTTGTTTCTGAGGGCGTAGCAATTTTCAGTGTCGTGTCCAGGGATTCCCGAGTGGTATGCACAATGCTTAGCCTCATCGTTCCATTTGGGAACAGGATTGGGGACATTTCCTGGGATGGGCTGGAGTATTCCTGCGATTTTCAGTCTTTCATATAACTGGGCTCGAGGTTCGGCTAAAGGTGTATAGGTTTTGGCCGGCTTTCTTTCGTATTTTGCGCGGGGTCTGGGTGCATTTGGTGCATGGACTTGTGGATGAGGTAAGTATGCGGGTTGATATTGTGGGGGATTCGGATAGGCAGGCGCTCGAGGCAGGCTATATATTGAATGGGTATGATAGACATGGTAGGGAGCAGGTGAGTACTGATAATAAGGTTGAGGGCTTTGGGCGTATGGGCTATAATAGGAAAGCTGAAAACTTTGATTGTTTTGATTGTAGTAGGGAGGTTGGGGTGATAGCATTTGGTAGGTTGACATTTGATTTGGCCTATGTTTCTGAACTGTCATGACATGGGATACTCCGTCTCTCTTCCTCTTTACTGCTCCCTCAAATGAGTCCGACTGAATTGACTCACTCATTGCTTACAACGCTACAAAGTTTGTAATTCGTCCAGTTCTGATTCCCTCTTCTATGAAATCTCACATCCTTACAACTTCAGAGAAACTTCGTCCTATGACGCTTATCATTCTTTCATAGTATGTTGCATCTTTCAAAGATTGTACAAAGAGAGCGATCATCTCATTTTCGGCTATCGGTGGTTGAACTTTTGCTGCTTCCACCCTCCACTTCATAGCGTACTCTCTGAAGGTCTCTGTGGATTTCTTTTCCAACTTCATCAGATAAAATCTGTTCAAGACTGTGTCAGTGTTGAACTTAAATATGTCCACGAAATCTTGTGCCATCGTGCTCCAATTACGCCATTTTCGCGGGTTTTGGCTCGTGTACAAGTCTAGTGCTTCTCCTGTCAAACTCCTTACGAACAACTTCATTATGATAGCCTGGTCTTTACCTACCCCAATCAGTTTGTCGCAGTACGATCTTAAATGAGCGTAAGGATTTCCCTTTCCATCAAACAAGTCAAATTTTGGCACCTTGTATCCGACAGGCAATTTAATGTCGGGATGCATACACAGATCTTCGTACTCGAGTCCTTCATGCCCCTTGCTGGTTTGGATATTCTTGAATGCTTCTTTTAGGCTATGAATTTCTCTCGCCACACTTTCATCGGTTCTGATCCTTACCTACATCTCCATCTCTTCATACTGGCCAGTTTCCTGAAGAGCCATGTTTGGTGTTGCGGTAATAAAAGGCTGGGCTTCCATTACATATACTGGCGGCACATACTGCTTGCTGTGATCAGCGATGTGTGCCATCAGTATGTGCTGGGTTGCTGGGTGATTTTGCGTGGAAAATGTGTTTTGGATGAGTGATGTAATTTGGGTATGTGGAGTTGTGAAGGATGCCGGATCATTTTGTAGCGGGCTTTATTGTGGACTAGCTTGTGGGTTAGTGTGTTGTGGAATGGTTTTGCTTGGTGGCGAATTTTCGGGGAGGTTTTGGGGAAATGGCGATTCAGGAGATGAAAAAGTTTGCGGTGCAGTTGCATTCGTCCCTTGTTCAGGGAGTGGGGTATTGGCGCTAATGGACAAGTTGGTGAGATTTTGGAGTCGCTCTATCTCAGTCTGCGTGGCTGCCATCTGTTGTAACAGTTGGGCGATGTATTTTTCTTGGACGGAAGCATTTCTATTTTCCGAAGCTTCTGGTTCATCTCTCGAAAGAGCGATAAGTCCCAGGCCAGTCTGTTCGGATGCATCTGAATCAATCATTTTGCTGAATGATCGGGCCTTTGATCTCGTAAAGTAGGGGTGTTCCGCCAGTTTTAGTCAACGCAAATCAACCTCGGGAAAAATAATTTAAGCAAAAATAACCTTCTGAAAAATGAAGAAACCAAGTTAGTATAAGGCGGGCAATTATTGTTTCAAATAACATGCGTAGAGTGTAAGCAAATAGCAAAAAAAAATTGTATGAAAATTAAATGCGCGTCCTAATATGCATGGGGCCTCTCTTATGCCAGAGGTGGGCCTAAGCGCCAGATATGCGAGATTACGACAGATTGATCCAAGTAGTTAAACTGTAATGCTTTTGTTGGAAATGAGACAAAATGAATGTACATTTTCCAATTTCGGCATGTCATGATTAGGCTTGGATTTGTCTATCAGTATCACGCTACACGTAATATGTTGATTGGTCGTTGGGTTGCGAGACCCGTTGACAATTTTGGTAGATTTCTTAATTATGGAGTCGATGCCAAGGATCGACCCACCTAAGGTGTATGCATGCATGACTTAAAATAAAGGGTGGTATAGCTCTATCCTAAATTTTCTAAGATTTGGCTGACTAGACTCAAGGTTCCCGAGCGGACTGCTCGAGTGAGAAGGCGACGCGGACAACCGGATGGTCCGGACGCTCTGCGCATATACCAACTCTCCTAAAAATTTGGAAATTTGAAAGAAGTTTGCGGGTGCGCAAAACACACCTCGCGTGTAATGTGTGATAGTGTCAATTTTCCAGAGTGGAAGAAATATGAGCGAAATGTCAATTTAAAGAAAGCAGTAAGAGAATATAGCAACTAAAGCAGTTATGCATACAAAATTTCAAAAGGAAATAATTAAAAACAATAGATCAAATAAGGAACAATATAAAACACAATAATAATTAACCTGAATTTGCTATGGTTAAGAACCTGAAAAATCCCCAGTGGAGTCGTCATGCTGTCACGCCCGTTTTTAACTGACCCCGCGAGAGGTCAGAAGCGGAGCACAGACGTGTTCGGTGATTCCTGGGTAAATGGTTGAGGAGTCGCCACCTAATTATTTTACGGTGAATTAGGACACCTGAATATTAAATAAATGCTGCAATGTAACTCCAATTTTAAGGTCTGCGAAACTAATGAGATTCTAGGTAAGGGTTCTTTATTATCCTAAAGGAAAGGGGTTAGGCATCCTTTAAGATCCGCTAACTTGCGGTTATCCAATCAAACTCAGGTTAATTATTGTATTAAGAAAATGCATGTTTTAAAAATATAAACTTAAAATGATGTTGTAATTATTTAGTAAAAGAATGCATTTTGTACAAGTATGCTTTTGTATGGTATATAAAGAGAAATACATGTAAAGTTGAAAGTATGCATTTTTAACAATTAATAGCAAAGAGAAAAACGAGCTACTTATATGCCAAAGAAGTAATTTTTTTGGAAATCATTTTGAGTTGTACAATTAATAAAGTGACCAGAAGATGATCACAGTTTGTTTTGAAAATTAAAGAAAAAATGCATGGCGAGCCTATAAATAAATAAACTAGCGAAGGGTTTATAAGTTTGAATTACCCGAACCTACAAGTAAATATACTAGCGAAGGGGTTTCTAAGTTTTAAACTACCCTATGAATTAATTCTAAGTTTGCCTATTCTAAGCATTTCAATAGTTACGTAAGTGCGATAAATAATATTACAATACAGAGCGGGATAAAAGCTGAATTAAAGAAAGTAAATAAAATAAATAAACTCCGAGGAATATCTTCCTTTATTTACTTTATTCCCCTAAGTATCAAGAACAAACGGTTAGAAACAGTTAAATACAAATAACTTCGGATCCGTATCCAAAACAATGAGTGTTTTGATCACGGAGGGCTCAGACTTAAATTTGAAAAGACCATTCCAATCACGTCGTGGCTGCAAACGTATGACTCGGTGGTCATTTTGATTGCCTCGCCCACTAAACGTGTTGGTCTCTCAGATGAAAAAGAAAAGATCATTATAATCACGTCGTGGCTGCGAACATATAACTTGTTGGTTATTTTAGTCGCCTCGCCTACTAAACATGTTGATCCCTCGGATGAAATAAAAAGGTTTAAGCCTCATCCTTACCCAGAAGTTATATTCTCCGTCTTTACAACTGTGGAGGCCTCAAAATCGACGGATATTTTTCATCGGCCAGTGTAGTATCGTGTTCGAATAAGCACAATTAAATCGGAATAGTATGCAGCAGATAGCGATGAGAGAAAAAAAACAAAAGAGGCAATTCCCGAGAAGACGGGATGTTTAGTAAAAACAGTAAAACAGTAAATATCAGTTGCCCGGATGTTTAAAATAGTAAACTGAAAACAGAGAAACGAAAGAAGCGCGGCCTCGAATTCAATTTCATCGGCCTGTTTTAGTTAAAAACAGTAAAATGAACAACACAGCTGCATACAATAGTAAGTAATGAAATGTCCAACCCGGATTATGAGCAGTGACCCGATTGAAACAGTGAATTAATTCTGAAAATAGACCCGGAATAGTGACCAGAATCAGAATCAAAAATTCAGATTTTTCAGATAACCAACAACAGATAAAAAAATGTCATAATCTGGAAATATACCCAAATCGGGTCGACCCGACCCGGGTCAGTGACCCGACCCGAATCGGATACCAAATCCGAAATCAAATTCTTGTCAGATTTTCAGATAACCAATACACAAGATAAAACATGCGAGAATCTGGAAATAATACCCAAATCGGGTTGACCCAAACTGGGTCAGTGACCCGACCCGAATCAGATGTTCAACACGAAATCAAATATTTTCACCAATTTCAGATAACCAACATACAAGATACGAAATGCAAGAATTCTGGAAAATACCCAAATCGGGTCGACCCGACCTGGGTCAGTGACCCGACCCGAATCAGAGATTCAAACCCGAAATTAAATATTTTCACCAATTTCAGATAACCGACATACAAGATATGAAATGCAAGAATTCTGGAAAATACCCAAACCGGGTCGACCCGACCCGGGTCAGCGGCCCGACCCGAATCAGAGATGCAACCCGAAATCAAATATTTTCGCCAATTTCAGATAACCAACATACAAAAATATGAAATGCAAGAAGTCTAGAAATATTACCCAAACCGGGTCGACCCGACCCGAATCAGAGATGCAACCCGAAATCAAATATTTTCTCCAATTTAAGATAACCAACATACAAAAATATGAAATGCAAGAATTCTGGAAATATTACCCAAATCGGGTCGACCCGAATCAGATATCAAACTCGAACCAGATTTTTTGCACCAATTTTAGATAACCAACATGCAAGATGCGAAATGCAATAATTCTGGAAAATCCAATTCAGGTCGACCCGACCTGAATCAGTGACTCGACCCGAAATCAGTGAAGAAAAACAACAAAAACAAGCAGATTTTCGAATTCGACTTATGAGACCAAAAATAGAAGTATTTAAAAATTGAAACTCACCCCTTTCTTTCGGATTTTGGACTTGTTTCTTGAACAACAAAGAAGGCAAATGCTTAAAATCAAACTCAAGAACACAATAAGTATTTATTTTATTTTTTTCTTTTTGGTCTCGTTCTCCCGGTTGTCCCCTTTTAACAGTGAACAAAAGGGGAGGTTTTATAGGTACTCACCCGACGTTCACCCCCACCCATACCCCATACAAAATCGAATTCGAATTTCAAAATAAAGGGGGAGACAAAATCTGATTTTTTTGGGTGAATTCTTGGGGCATGTGTTGCGGAGAGGTGATGGGGTAGGTTGGTGGTGTCAGGCGGCACTATCGGCGATTGGTGGTGTCAAGCGTAGGGTGCGGCTATGTAGGGGTAGAGGTGTAGGGTGGACGGCGATTGGGAGGGTTAGGGGTGTTAGGTTTTTGATTTTGAGGTTTTTGGGTTTTTTTTGGTTTTGTTTTGGTTTAAAGGGGAATGGGTATTGGGCTTGTGGGTCGGCCGATTGGGCCTGGGTCTTGAGCTCTTGGGTTTCGCCGATTTGGGCTTTGGTTTAGGGAATGAAAATGTGGTGTTGATTTATTTTGGGTGAGGGGAAATTAAATGGGTTGGACAAAGGGGTTGTGGGCCAGAGGGTTTGGGGGAATTAAAGGGAAATGGGTTTGGGCTTGTGGGTGTAGGTTGGGCCTGGGGTTTGGGTGATGGGTTTAGGGAATAAGGGGTGTTGGGCTTTGGTAAGGGAATTTTGGGTGGGTTGATATTTGTTTGGATAGAAATTGTTTTTGGGTTGGGGAATAAATGGGTGATTGGTTGGACTTGGACGGAATGGGTTTTAGTTTGGGTAGAAATTGTTTTGGGTTGGAAAAATGAAAATGGGTTATGAATTAAAAAATATAAAAGGGGTTAATAATAAAAATGTATTGAAGAAAAAATGTAAATTATTTAAATAACAACATAACGATGTGATAATAATAAAGATGTAATATTTGCGAAATGTTTAATGCTTAATAAAATGGAAATGCGATGCAATTTTGCGAGAATAAAATAACATAGAATTTTCGGATAAAACTTATGATTATGATAAAAAATGCAAATGAGAGTAAAAAATGCGAATAATAATAATAATAAGAGAATAATAATATATATATACACGCATGTATGTATATAGATTAAAATTGTTTTGAGGTGTTAAAAATATTTAAAATTGCAAATAAATTGGAAAAGACGGGACAAAATTGGGTGTCAACATCTGATGCCCGAGGTCTGTGCCGGGATCGTGAGAGTGGTACATGAACTTCACGAGTCTCAATGGGTCATGACTACTAGGATGATGATATATTTCGCCGGGAGCATGTGTGTATGGAGATTACATTTGGCCAGTGCATTGCATTACATGTGCATTCATTCTCATCAATTCATTTTACATTTATGGATCAGATTTACTGATTGTACTTGTGTTTGTGATTATTCTGAGAAATTATGGAAAACTTGGCAAACTTAGGTTTAGGTGCTTTAACATAGGCTATGATTCGGCTATTGATTTTTCTGTACTTGAGTGATTATTCTTGGACTGCGATATTACTTGTACTTGATTGCAAGCATATCTATTTTTAGCTTCTTTTTTATGCATATGTTAGCTAACTGTTGTCGGCCTATGATAACTACCAGTACATAGTATTTGTCCTGATACTACTCTTGCTACACCCTTTTCGGGTGTAGAGTTATTGCAGGAACTTCAGCGAGGTCCGATTAGCCTTCAAGGGTCTTGTGGAGTTCATATAGATTTTCTGTTTAACTTTCTTTCTAAACATGTGTTGTATTTAGGTTGTCATTGTATCTTTTATTCCAGTTGTATATTTAGAAGCTCTTGTACTATTCAGACTAGATCCCTTTGGTAGTTGTTGTATCCCGCACTTGGTAATTATGTTATGAATTAGACTTCTATTTATTCCGCTTTATTTACTTTATTGTGTTAAATTATTGATTAAGGGAAGGGTTTGCCTACCGATGTAGGAAAAGGTAGGTGTCCGCACGACTTAGTAATTTGGGTCGTGACAAGTTGGTATCAGAGCGCTAGGTTACCCGGTCTATAAGTACAAGAGCAATGTCTAATAGAGTTCTGTTTATGGGTGTGTTGCGCGTCACACTTATAATTGGGAGGCTATAGGACATTTAGGAAGCTTTGAATTCTTTCATTCTTTCGTACTACTTCATTCAAATTGGTATCTAGTCGATTCCAATTGGTATATGTATTTCCTTGTATTAATCACCCACGAAAGGTGGGAACTCGTCCTTAAATCCTTACGCGAACGGTTGTCTATACATGTTGTGGTACGGTACGAGATGTGTTATCCTGATTAAGACGCGTGACTAAGTTCAGTTTCTAGCTATGGCTTGAGGATTTTATTGTGTGGGGTCGCGGTTAGACTCATTATTGTGGGGGGGTTTCTTGAGAAATGGGAAAGATGGTACTTAGGGTCACAGGATCTCCATGTTTTCATTGTTGGGTTGCTCGAAAGTGGCAAGAGTGCATTTATGGCTTGATAAGAATGATTTGTTCGACGATATGTGGGGTTTTGTGAAAAGTTTCAACTTCGTCAGGGAATTATGATGGTGTGCATGGCGCATGAGTACCAATGGCAGGTCAATGATTCATTAGTGGCAAGGTATTAGATGTCGATATGCGGGGACGAGTACAAGTTCGATAAGGATCATCGGATTTGGCAAAAGTATAAAGACCGCGTGTGATACAGAAGGAAAGTTGAAAATAAGGACATGAAGGACGATTTTTGTGGAAAATGAGTAGCGAAGTAAGATTTCTTAGGGTATTTTGGTGGGAGTACTTTTGTGTTATGGGATGGAGGCGTAATGAAGAGAATTCGTATGGATCAATCTCTACTATAGGAATGGAACAATTGGTATCTGACGTGCTCGTCAGGACAAGGTTGCAATTGGTACGAGAGTGGATTTCGTATCCGGTCGTGAGAAGCTAATTTGAACTTCGACGTGACTATATGGTAGTGGTTTGTGGGTTCTTCAGGAAAGTGGTTATCGATTCTAGATCAGAAAGCAAAGTTATGTGAGATGCACGAGTTCATTATTAGCTATACTCCCTATTATTAGCTATATTAGTTTTTGAATACATGTGTGGCACGTATATCACCTATTAATCCATAGAATGTTATTAAAATCATATAAATAAATATTATTAAAGCATGTACCTGAGGTATAAACAAAATTTGAAGATTATGCTCATTCTAACAACATTTACATATGCAGATATCCTGCTTCATTTGACAAACAACATATAGATGTTAAATGAACTTCTTCTACTAGCTCGGATGCACTAAGTTTTAAATTTAAGTTAAATGTTAGCAAAAGATAATCACCTCATCAACCTACCAAAAAATGATGATCAAGAATGACACAAAAAATAAACTATGAAAATAGAACATATTGACCTTATGTTAGTTTGTTGCAACTAAAGGCAAAAAACGACCTTGAGTTGAGTTCATATATAGTAACGTAGAAAATACATTAGCGACCATAAATTTATAATTAAGCACGCACCCTTTTGTTTGATGAAGAAAAACTGAAAATAAGATAAACTGCCTTGAGATTTTGCTCACGAATAAAACGTTTATGCGCTCCAATACTGCAGGAATTCCCAAGACATCATGTGTCATTAGTTGATTTCTCCTCTTCTCATATGCAACATATAAAAAGGGACTTAGAAATAGGACTCTTAGCATACCTCTATTAATTTAATTAAATGTGATAGTTATTGTGTTAAGTAGGGGTGAGCACGGGTACATGGTATCCAGATACCAGACCGGAACCGATACTAACGGGTAGGTTTCGGGTAGATATATTATAATAACGGGTAGGGTCCGGGTAGTAAAATTAGGAACCGATCAATGTCGGGTCCGGTTCCGGCAAATAGAGACAGGGTACCCGGACCCGGAACCGATACCCGGAACCTATAAAATATTAAATATTTTTACTTTTTTGAGAAACATTTGGACCACTTTTAACTTTCTCCAAAATTGTTTGTTGCACGTCTGCACATTGATTTTCCCCACCCCAAGACGCAAATATTTCAGCTTTTTCACCCCTTTATTCTAGAATGCTCTTTGTGCCTGAGAGAAAACACTCAAAACTCTCTCAATAACAATGGCGTTTTAGCTACACCACCGAGCTTCATCGTCGTCGTTGTTGAAGCTTTCTCTCAGGTATTTTCATCGTTGTCGTCGTTGAAGCTTCACTTTTGCCTCTTTCTCTCCCTTGGTTGTGTTCACGTCGTTCCTAAAATGAATATGGGTTCATATCTAACTCTTCAATTTCTTTTTAATATCCTATGCTTCTGTTCTATTTCAGGCGATACTCATCTTCAATTTGTATTACTTTTTGATTTGAAATGTAAATCTATTTTTAAAATTTGTGTATATTTTTGTAGCTGTGAAGATGAAATTTAGGGATTTACTAGTATAATAAAGATTTTCTTATGTATCGAAGAGCTTATGAACACGAAAATAAGTTTAATTCAGATATTTCCAAATTTATTTTGAAATCAACACGTTCAATTAATTGAGTGTCAAATTTGGTTTGCAATTTTAGGTTTTGGTTACAGAATTAGCTTTTTTACAATGAATAAGTTTTCTAAAACTTCTTATAAGGGTACTAAAAACTCCGATTGCAGGCTAAAAAACTACTTGATGAAATTATTTTAGAACTCTTTTTTATTCTCATAGGCTAAAAAATAGTTGCTTAATCTGTGTTTTTTTATTTACAGGGTACCCGGGAACCTACCCGGACCCCTACGGGTCCGGGTAGGTTCCGGGTAATGATTGCTACGGGTAGGTTCCGGGTAGTAAATTTAGGAACCGATCTTTTACCGGATAGGATCCGAATAGTTAAAAAATATTAGGGTACCCGGACCCGCTCACACCCTAGTGTTAAGTGCCTTAAATAAAAGCAGAGGAAAAGACACATAAACAGATACAATATTATGATATTTAACAAAGAAACAAATACGGGGTAAGGGTAAAGTTCATTCATTGAATTTATTTAGAGACTTTACTTTTATAGGTATTTATTATTTATTGAAAGATAAATTTACTTTTTGTACAAAATTATTATATGACTATATAGTCAAACCTCTCTATAATGACAATGTTTGTCCGGAAATTTCATGACCGCTATAGTGATGTGTTGTTATATATGTATATTGACATTTAATGTTTAGATCTCATTTAGTTGTTATAAACAAAAGTACACAAAAAAAATCAGTTTCCCGTATTTTTATGTTATAAACGAAAATAATATACTTGATAATTTTAAAATTTCAATTGGGAATTTTCAAATCTCATTAATTGAAAATTAAAAAGATTAATAAATTACTAATAAATTGAAAACTAGTTGTACCATACCGATAAAGAATTAAAAATCTAAGGAACATATATATTTAAAATTAATTGAGAATTTAAATATTTCAAATTTGATGTAAATAATTCTACAATTGTAAGTTGTTTTGTAAATTTCAATCTCTTAGTAATAATATAACACTTGAATTGACGAAAAATTTTGTCCAAACTTTCAGTAAAAGAGAATTCAATAGCTTTTCCTTGAAAGTTGTCTAAGAGCTTAATGACTCTTCTATCTTACCACAAGTAGCACTAGGTTGATGCTCTTCATCAACACTTTTGTTGTCACATTTTGCATAAGTTGTCTCTCGTTCTTCCACTCTAATCACTCGTGTAATAATCTATTCATCAATGTAAATTTCAAGGATTGGAAGTGTTTCGTCAAACTCCATATAAGTGGTAGCATTTATTACTTGATTGGTGCTATGAGATGGGATTTGGGCTATAAGTGACGATACAATACCAACATCATCAACAAGTTCTAAATTTTCACTATTAACACTAGGGTTGTCATCTGTATGTAGAATTCTGGTATTTCTCCAACAATGGAGAATGATAAAGGTCTTAACATTATTTCATGCTTCTACAAGTGTTAATTGCTTATCGTAAGTTGTTGTCATTATATATCCTTTATTAGATATCCGTACTTGAAATTTACTATGTGTATGACTTTAATGATGATTATCATAAATATGTAATATTTAATTTTTATACATAATATATTTCTTATAAAATATTATTACACAATATTTGAGTATAGCTGTTATAGAGAGGTAATTTTACAAAGAGTGTACCGCTATAATGAATGTCACTGTCATTATAGCTAAAATGTTGTTATAGAGAAGTAAATTATAACATGAAAATTGGTTCCGGAGTAAATCAGACCGTTATAGCGAAATGCTGTTATAACGAATGACAATTATAGAGAGGTTTGACTGTATTTAAGGGAACGGTAAAACAATCGTTCAACTTTTGATGGGTTTTTTTTGTAATTTAACTTTTAACTATGAGGCTTTCAACTATAAATATGAAATTTGAAAAAGAAAAATAAAGAAGACGTACTTATTTATCTATTATAGGGATAATCTGAGATCTTAAGTCATTTCCTTAAGGGAAAAGGGTCAAAAACACCCTTCTACTTTGGAAAAGGGGCTAAAAATATTCTATTTTATGAATTTGGGTTAAAAATATTTCTTCCGTAATTAAAGTTTTTAAATACACCCCTCTCTTAACGGAAATTCCCAAATCCTCTAAAATAACCCGATTTCAAATTTTAAACCTGTTATATTATTTAGCCGGAACCAACTAAATAATAACTCATGCATCCCCGTATCCCCCCACCCCTACCCTACAATTCTCTCAAACGTTTTCTACTTCTCTTCAACTATCAGGAATATTCCATATTCCTATTCTGCAGATCTGCCTCTTTAGTGATATTTTCTTACTTGGTGGATAATCATATCTCCCACTTAATGTACATTACTAGTTTTTCTTATGTGTAGATATTTTCCTTACTAGTTCTTTATGCCACAGCAAGTGGCTTCTGAATATTGGAATAGACAAGATCAATTGATTCGTAGCGCTTTAATCGCGTCTTTATCCTCCGAGGTAGTTCCGTTGGTTCTTTCGGTGGACACCTCCTATGATGTGTGAACCACCTTGCATAATACTTATGCAATACCTTCTCGTGCTAGACTCTTGGGTCTAAAGAAATCTCTTGCTCAAGCCACGAAAGGTTCACAATTCATGTCATCTTATCTCCAACATATCAAACAATTAGTTACTACACTTAATTCTGCTGGAGCAGCTCTTACCATAGATGATATAACTATTCATGTGATCCATGGTTTGCCATTTGAATATTAAGGGATCTGTGATTCTCTCCGCACCTGTGACTCATCTATCACTTTTGATGAACTTCACGAGAAGTTATGTGACTATGAGACATATCTTCTTCTCCAGAGGAATGCTTCTTCAATGACAAATACTGTCAATTTTGTTGCTAAGAGTAACTCAAACAACTCACGCAACAACAAAAACAATCGGCAAGTTCACTTCTCAGTCCCAAAATGTCTCCAGTAACTGTAACAATCAGACAACAAATTCAAGACAGAATAACAGACAAGATACCTGTGTGATATGTCAATACTGTGACAAACCCGGGCACGTTGTCAAGCAATGTTAAAAATTACCGACATCTTTTCCATGGTTTGCTTCCTCTATGAGATCTTTTGGGACTTCAAATTCAACATGCAACTCTAAATCAAGTGCCAATTTTATCTCATCTTCCACTAACTCTGTTGATTGGTTGGTTGATTCGGGTGTATCTCACTATGTTGCTATTGACCTTCAGAATCTGTCACTCATTTCTGAGTATGATGGTGATAACGTTATGATTGGTGATGGTAAAGCTTTGAATGTGGCACACAGTGGTTCCACTACTCTTAATACTTTTAGTCGTCCTCTTCACTTATCATTCCAAAAATAAAAAAAATTGTTTACCAATTGTGCAACTATAACAATGTTTCTGTTGAATTCTCGCCATTTTCATTTGTTATGAAGGACTATCTCACGGGGCACCTTTTGTAGCAGGGGAACCTAGAGATGGAGTTTATGTGTGGCCTATCAAATCCAAGTCCATGACATCTATCACTTCATCACATTTAACATATTATGTACATCTTTCATCGGTCTCAACTTGGCATTGTCGTCTTGGTCATCCGTCTTCTCCTATTTTGCGGCAAATTTTTAGTTACTTGGACATTCATGTTAAGTCTGTTTTCTCCATTTTTTTTGTAATTCATGCAAGTGTAATAAAATGCATAAAAATACATTTGCAATTTCCTCAATAAGATCTTCTCCATTAGAGATGATATACTCAGATGTGTGTGGTCCTGCTCCAATCGATTCTATCGATGGTTTTCATTACTATCTCATTTTTATTGATCACTTTACCAAGTATGTTTGGTTATTCCACATGAAAAAGAAATCTGAGGTTTTAAATTTTTTTCTAAAATTTAAGATCATGGTTAAAAAAATTCAACATATTCATTGTTTCTTTTTACTCTGATAATGGTGGTGAGTTCATTCATCTTCGATAATTCTTTGCTTCCAATGGAATTTCTCATTTTAACTCCTCCTCACACACATGAACACAATGGTACCGCTGGACATCGTCATCGGCACATTGTGGAAACAAGTATTACCCTTCTTCATATTGCCAAACTTCCTTTATCTTTTTGGTCTTTTACTTTCCAGACGATGTCTATCTTATCAATTTGATGCCGACTCATTTGCTTAATAATGAGTCGTCATATTTTCGTATATTTGGTAGCCTTCCAAATTATCAAAAGCTCTGAGTCTTTGGTTGTCTATGTTATCCATGGTTATGTCATTATTCTTAAAACAAATTAGAGCCTCGTTTGAAAGTGTATCTTTGTGGGATACTCTACTAATCATAGTGCCTACAAGTGCTTTGATCCCTCCACATCTAAGATATTTATCTCTCGACATGTCAACTTCGTAGAGCATGAGTTTCATTTCTCTACTTTGGCTTCCACAGCTTCTAGCCCTACAGAAGAAACACTTTCGACATGGGCTCCTCATTTTGTTGTGCCTAATCTTTCATCTCTTCAACTAAATCAACCCTTTGATGGTCACTCACTCTGTCGATAGAATTTTTCATTTCTACTTGAAGTCACCAAGTAATGGTCATTTATTAGATGAGTTCATCGGAATATCATTAGGACATGGGTCATCACCTAGTGTGTTTACCAACTCAAATTCTATTAGTGCACCTCTAGTAGCCTAGACTACCTCACCTGGTACTGTCCAAACTACATGCCACCCGCAAACTAAATCTTCAAATGCCTCTTCTAGTAGTCAAAACACCATTATCATAAGCCAAACCACTCAACCCCAACATGTTCCACCTTCCCACTCTTTGATCACCTGCTCTAAAAATAATATTCATAAACCTATCAACAAGTTTTGCCTCTCCACTCAAATCACCAACAAATCTTCTTTGTCTCATACATCTGCTTCTTCCCACAAACCTGAACCAAAGAATGTTGCCCAAGCTCTTAAAGATCTGAATTGAAAATCTACTATGATGGAAGAATATGATGCCTTGAAACAACAAGGAATATGGACACTTGTTCCTAGATCAGAATCACAAAATTTAATTAGTTGCAAGTGAATTTTTTGGAAAAATAAAATTCAGATGGTACCTTGAACAAATATAAGGCACGATTAATTGCGAAATGATTTACTCAGCGGCCAGGTATTGACTACATTGAAATCTTTTCTCCTGTGGCTAAACATACTACAGTTTGAGTTGTTTTATCTCTTGTTATTAGTAAACATTGGAGCTTATGCCAGTTGAATGTTAATAATAACTTTCTTCATGGGCATTTGACGGAGGATGTATATATGGAAAAACCTTAAGGCTTTGTTGATCCAACTCGACCTGATTATGTATGTAAATTGCATAAGGCTTTATATGATCTCAACAAGCACCACGTGCTTGGTACTCAGAATTACGGGATTATCTTTTTCTTGGGATTTTGCAGTATCCCAATCTGACCATTGTCTATTTATTTATTTATTTATTCTAAGCTTGATGTAATCATATACTTGGTGGTCTATGTCGATGATTTGATTGTGACATGGAATAATCAAAAGGTAATTGATATCTTTATTGCTAAGCTTAACAAGCGATTTTCAATCAAAGACTTAGGGCAGCTTGCTTATTTTTTGGGTGTCCAAGTGATTCACTCTCCCAACGACTTATATCTATCTCAACAGAAGTACATTTAGGATATTGTCGAATGTGTTTCAATGAGTGGTGCAAAACTTGTTTCTACTCTACTTGTAACCACCAACAATTTGACCTTGGAAGATAGTGCTCATTTGAGTGATTCAAAAGACTATCAAATTTTGGTTTGATTTCTCTAATACTTGGCACTAACACGACCTGATATTGCATTTGCTACTAATAGGCTAGCTCAGTGTTCACACAAGTCGACTGCAAATCACTGGTGTTGACACCCAATTTTGTCCCATCTTTTATGATTTTATTCGTAATTTTTAATATTTTGACACTTTTAAAATAATTTTAAAATATAGGCATATATGTGTGTATCTTCGTATTATTATTATTATTCGCATATTTTATATCATTTGCATTTTTATAATAATCATAAATTATCCGAAAATTCTATGTTATTTTATTCTCGCAAAATTGCATTGCATTTCCTTTTTATTAAGCATTAAACATTTTGCAAATATTATATTTTATTATTATCACGTCGTTATGTTATTTTAAATAATTCACATCTTTTACAAAACAAGAAAAAAATAATATATATATATATATATAAATATGTTTTAATATTAAACCCCTTTTATTTTTTAAATTCCTAACCCATTTTATTTTTCCAACCCAATACAAATTCTACCCAAACAAAATTCACAAGCCCAAAACCAAACTCCCCAATTAAATTCCCTTCCCCTTTATTCCCACAAGCCCAAAGTCCCTAAAACAATTCCCCCAACCGAAGCCCACTCGACCAACCCGTCGCCCCAGGCCCAACCGACCACCATCTCGACCAACCCTTCACCCCTCAAATTTAACTCCCTTTTTATTTCCCCATCGCCCCAGCCCACTAACCCGTCGCCGCCCAACACCCAAACCGACCCATCCCTCTCCTCTTTAACCCAAACCCTTACCCCCATTTCACCAAAAAAAAAAAAAAACCCTAACCCTTACCCTCAAGCCGCGACCCCACCCCATACCGGGCGACCCCATCGCCGCCGGTCACCTCGCCCTGCCATCACCAACCCCCTGCCACCACCAACTCCCGTCACTTCGACCCACGCCCATACCCCCTAAAATCCGCTTCCAAAATTCAGAAATCTTTACCTTTAATTCGAATTTCAAACTCGATTCTTGGGGGGGAATCCACCTATAAATACCCCATGATTGTTCTTCATTTTGGAAGGAGATTTTCGGGGGAGAAAAAAATAGATTTTGGAAGGATTTTCGGAAGATTATTCCATATATACATAAATATTTTGTTGTGTTCTTGAGTTTAAAGCATTTGGCTTCTTTGTTGTTTCAAGAATCAAATCCGAAAAGGTTTGTTTTCCCATTTTGATTCTCTGATTTTCTTCACTGATTTCGGGTCGGGTCGACCCGACACGTCGACTTGGTTCTAACATTTTCAGAATTCTTGCATTTCATATTTTATGTATGTTGGTTATCTGAATTTGGTGTTAAAATTTGATTAGGATCACTGATTTCGGGTCGGGTCACTAACCCGGGTCGGGTCGACCCGATTTGAATTTCCAAATTTCTTGCATTGTTGCTTGTTGTTATCATTGGTTATCTGAAATTGATGAAATTATTTGATTCCGGGTTGAAACTCCAATTCGGGTCGGGTCACTGACCCGGGTCGGGTCACTCGATTTGAATTTCCAAATTTCTTGCATTGTTGCTGTTGTTATCATTGGTTATCTGAAATTGATGAATTTATTTGATTCCGGGTTGAAACACTGATCCGGGTCGGGTCGACCCGGTTGGGTAACATTTTCAGAATTCTTGCATTTCATATTCTTGTTATTGGTTATCTGAATTGGGTGTTGAAATCTGATCCGGGTTGAAACACTGATCCGGGTCGGGTCGACCCGATTTGGATATTTCCAGAATTCTTGCATTCCATATTCTTGTTATTGTTTATCTGAATTTGGTGCTGAAATCTGATTCGAGTTTGGATCACTGATCCGGGTCGGGTCACTGACCCGGGTCGGAGCGACCCGATTTGAATATTTCCAGAATTTCAGAACTCGGGTCGGATATTTTAAACTGCTCACTGCTCGTTTCTTTGGCACTGTTTTACTGTTTTATTAATATCGCATTAAGGCCGACGAAATTGAATTCGAGGCCGCGCTTTTCTTTCGTTTCGCTTCTCTGTTTTTTTTAGTTTAACTGTTTTAGATATCCGCGCAACGGATATATTATTGTTTTATTAAGTTTACTGTTTTAGATTTCTTGCGACGGATATCATTGTTTTACTGTTTTGAATAAATACCGCGTCTGTTCGGGCGTTTGTTTTTTTCTGTTTGCTCCCCGTTTCAGATTACTGTTTTACTGTTTTATCATTTTTACTGTTTTAAACTGAACACCGCACCTTTCAAACATTGCTTTCCTGTTCCAGTCCACTGTTTCAGCATTCAAATTACCGTTCTACTGTTTTACTGTTTTAAACTAGACACCGCGTCATTTTCGGAAACTGTTTTTTTTTCCTCTGCCTCTGTTTTTCTGCTCATCGCTATCGCTGTTTCTGTTCCGATTTAAAATTTTACTGATTTGAACACGATACTACACTGGCCGATGAAAAATATCCGTCGATTTTGAGGCCTACACAGTTGCAAAGACGGAAATATAACTTCTGGGCAATGATGAAGACTTAAACCTTTTTATCCGAGATCAACATGTTTAGTAGGCGAGGTGACTAAAATAACCAACAAGTTATATATTCGCAGCCACGACGTGATTATAGTGATCTTTTCTATTTCACCCGAGAGACCAACACGTTTAGTAGGCGAGGCAATCAAAATAAACTACATTATTCATATGTTTGCAGCCACGACGTGATTGGAATGTTCTTTTCAAAATTTAAGTCTGAGCCCTCCGCGATCAAAACATTCACTGTTTTGAATACGGATATGAAGTTATTTGTATTTAACTGTTTCTAATCGTTTGTTCCTGACAGCTTGCAGGGATTAAAGTAAATAACGACGAATTAATCCTCGGAGTTCATTTATTTTATTTCTTTATTTCAGCTTTTATCCCGCTTTGTATTGTAATATTATTTATCGCACTTATGTAATTATTGAAATGCTTAGAATAGGCAAACTTAGGATTTATTCATAGGTTAGTTTAAGATTTGAAACCCGTCGCTAGCTTATTTATTTGTAGGCTCGGTTAAATTCAAACTTAGAAATCCTTCGCTAGTTATTTATTTTAGGCTCGTCACGCGTATTCAAGATTTTCAAAACAACTTTTGTCATCTTTTATTTGCTTTATTAATCATACCGAATAAGTTTATCTTTTGTCAATTTACAATTCATTGATTCCCAAAATTTTACTTCTTTGGCATTATAAATAAATTGTTTTACTATCAATTGTCAAATACATATTTTTCCAACTCTACATGTATTTCTCTTTAAATATCATACAAATGCATATTTTGAAAAAATCTCTACATTTATCCATCTTTTAAAATGCATCTTTTTCATTAATTATTTGCAAACATCTTTTAACTTCATGCTTCAAACATGCATTTTTTCTAGTAATAATTAACCTGAGTTTGACCGGATAACCGCAAGTTAGCGGATCTTAAAGGATGCCTAACCCCTTCCCTTTAGGATAATAAAGAACCCTTACCTAGAATCTCGCTAGTTTCGCAGACCTTAAAATTGGAGTTTACATTGCAGCATTTAGTTTAATATTTAGGTGTCCTAATTCACCGTAAAAAATAATTAGGTGGCGACTCCTCAACCCTTTTTACCCAGGAATCACCCCGAACACGTCCGCGCTCCGCTTTGACCCGAGCAGGGTCAAAATAGGGCGCTACAGCATGGCGACTCCACTGGGGAAATTCAGGTTCTTAACCATAACAAGTTCAGGTTAATCATTATTGTGCTTTATATTGCTCCTTATTTGATCTATTATTTTTAATTATTTTCTGTTGAAATTTTGTATGCATAACTGCTTTAATTACTATATTCTCTTACTGCTTTCCTTAAATTGGCATTTCGCTCATATTTCTTCCACTCTGGAAAATTGACACTATCACACATTACACGTGAGGTGTGTTTTGCGCACCCGCAAACTTCTTTCAAATTTCCAAATTTTTAGGAGAGTTGGTATATGCGCGGAGCGTCCGGACCATCCGGTTGGCCGCGTAGCCTTCTCACTCGAGCAGTCCGCTCGGAAACCTTGAGTCTAGTCAGCCAAATCTTAGAGAAATTTAAGATAGAGCTATACCACCCTTTATTTTAAGTCATGCATGCATACACCTTAGGTGGGTCGATCCTTGGTATCGACTCCACAATTAAGAAATCCGCCAAAGATGTCTACGGGTCTCACAACCCAACGACCAATCATCATATTATGTGTAGCGTGATAAGGATAAACTAATCCAAGACTAATCATGATATGCTGAAATTGGAAAATGTACATTCATTTTGTCTCATTTCCGACAAAGCATTGCAGTTTAGCAGCTTGGATCAAATCTGTCGTAATCCCGCATATCTGGCGTTTAGGCCCACCTCCGACATAAGGGAGGCCTCATGCATATTAGGATGCGCATTTAATTGTCTTACAATCATTTTGTTATTTTCTACTGCTTTCCACTATGTGTATATTATTTGAATCAATAATTACTCACCTTATACTAATTTGGTTTTCTTCATTTTTCAGGAGATTCATTTTGCCTTATTTATTTCCCCAAAAGTTGATTCGTGTTGACTAAAACTGGCGGAGCACCCCATCTGTTATTTTCCAATCATGCCTATCCAAATTGTATTAGTACTTAATGAAAAAATGCGATTTAAATTGAGGCCTGAACCGCGTTTTATGCAGTTTAATGTATTTTGCCTCCACCTTTTGAAAGCTTAAAATGACAAATCTGCATTGCTTTTGCTATTTTAAAATATGTTTTGTTCAATAATTCTCTTTTCTTTTTTCATCATGCAAAATAATTTGTCGGCAGTATGTGACATATAATGAAACAAGCAAACAAGGTCCCAAACAAGCAAGGCTTCGAAGAATATAAGGAAGACTCACAAGCGGAAGAATTGAGGCATTTTTGGAATAAGTCAAAGCCAGATTTGGATGAAACATCAAGATGGTTGATAGTTACAAGCATTGGCACGGACGTTTGCCATTTGTACTCTTGGGCTACCACACTACGATCAGGACTTCTACTGGGCAATGCTATTTCTCTCGCAGCCAAGTGGATACAGAATCATTTACTAAGAGACTGATTGATGAAAAGCAGATGGACACAGCTTGTCCGGCAACCTTATCGTAATAGAATGGCCAAAAACCATCAATGCAGATGCAAGTGAAGAGATACCATATGTAAGATTAGTTATTCTCTATGTAATACTCTTTCTATGTTGTAAAAGTTGCGCTCCCTCGTCGGGATACGCATAGAACCCACGTAGGGTTCCGTTTCTTAGATCACGAATTTCCCCAAGTTTCTTTTTACTTTGCTTACCTGAACTACGTTATGACCTGATTCCCTCTGCGGGATACGTAGGCGGCCACATCGGATTCGGTCCCATCTTTAGAAAAACCTTACAACCCTCTTTACTTGTAATGAACTACGTCATGACCTGATTCCCTCATGGGGATACGTAGGCGGCCTAAATCGGCTTCGGTCCCACCATTAGGAAATATTTTCTCCTTTATATCACATATGACAAAATACACCCATCTGATCACCCTGATAGGACAGGCAAGCAATCTGTACAAGACTCGGTTGTCCGTTCGAAAGTTCATCATCCTCACATATCGAAAACTGGGGCATTTTTAAGGGATCACCGCCAGAGGACACCGATAAACATGGAAAAGCATCGGCAAACTAAGTCTTCAGCCTAAGAGGATTTTGGATAAGACGTTTGCTCTGTTTCACCTCATGTCACTGCTCGACAGATATTTACATATATGCATACTTTCTTATACACAATTTATTTCCACCAAATATTTTCATTAGAGTATGACAAGATATTTTACATGTATGCATACTTTCTTATAAGCAAATCATTTTCAACAAATATTTTACATTAGAGTTCGACAAGAACTTTTAATGATAAGCATACTTTCTTATAAATAACTTATTTTCAATAAATGTTTTCATTAACGGTTAGCCAAGACTGGGAACCAGACAGGAGCTACAGTGCGAATCGGCGGGACATGCACCATCAAGAGCCAAAGCTACAAAGTCAACGCGAATCAACTGCCCCTCCCCAAACTCACAAAATTTTCTTCGAGTACAGGTTCTTCAGGTTAAAAAAGCAGGGAAGCCACATCACTTATGATCAATTCCCCAAAGAATTTTGGCACCACAACTCACTACAAGGATTACGTTCCTGTTTTGCATTTATACGAAGACATCATCTTGACCTACAGGGTCCCGACTATTATGTCTGCGCAAAGATGTTATTTCAAATCACAAGGAACGACAACACGGCAAACCCGACGGCAAAGACGTCGCGTCACATTATCGCCCGTGCCAGGATGATATTTCTATTCACAGTCCACATGAGTTTGGATCGGCAAAAGATTCAGCACAACGTGGAACCCTATTACAGCAAACTGACGGCAAGGACGTCACTTACATCTCTTACAACCGGACAACATTACAACAACGTCCACGACAAGTATCGCAAAGACAACAAATATCTTTTACAGCATTACAACGACGTTAACAGCATTACAATGACGTCTTCAACGCAGCAGCTATCTTTTACAGCATTACAACAACGTCCACGACGTTACTGCAGCACATCAACTATCTTTACAGCTTTACAACAACGTCATTGACGTTACGGCAGCACGATAACTATTCTTTACAACAACAACAACATCAACGTCTATGCAACGACGACATCATCAACGTCTATACAACGACGACATCAGCAAAGTCTATACAACGACGACATCAGCAAAGTCTATGCAACGACGACATCATCAACGTCTATGCAACGACGACATCATCAACGTCTATACAACGACGACATCAGCAAAGTCTATACAACAGCGACGTCAACAACATTACAACGACGTCTTCAACACAACACGTCGATCCAACGACGTCATTTCAGGCGCCCACCTCATAATACGGGTATTTTAATTTCAGTCAGGCGCCCACCTTATAACAAGGGAATTTTAATTTGATCGGCGCCCACCTTATAACAAGGAATTTTAATTTGATCAGCGCCCACCTTATAACAAGGAATTTTAATTTGATCGGCGCCCACCTTATAACAAGGAATTTTAATTTGATCAGCCCACCTTATAACAAGGAATTTTAATTTGATCGGCGCCCACCTTATAACAAGGAATTTTATTTCATCAGCGCCCACCTTATAACAAGGAATTTTAATTTCAACAAAGGCCACCTTATAACAAGGGAATTTTAATTTCATCAGCGCCCACCTTATAACAAGAATTTTAATTTGATCAGCGCCCACCTTATAACAAGTGGAAGTTTAATTTCAACAGCGCCCACCTTATAACAAGGAATTTTAATTTCAACAGCGCCCACCTTATAACAAGGAATTTTAATTTGATCAGCGCCCACCTTATAACAAGGAATTTCAATTTGGTCAGCGCCCACCTTATAACAAGGGAATTTTAATTTGGTCAGCGCCCACCTTATAACAAGGGTATTTTAATTTCACCCTAATGCGGGTATTTCCAAGTTATTTTCTCTACAATATTTTCTCGTGATTATACACTAATTATATCTTAAGCTTTAGTTTGCAGGAGTTTTCAATTTGCAGAACTTCATCACAAAGATCGCTACAGAACTTCATCACGTGGGACTATCTCTCTTACAAATAACCGAGGCAATTTGGTCAACGACCTACTTCGAACGTCGATCCGCTCTTTTCCATTAGTTTCTCACATCTGCGACCAGTGTCATCCTAGGTCGACACCGGGGCATTGTTTCTTGAATGTGCACCATCTTTTTGCAACTTCACTTCCCCCCGGGGATTCTGTTTCTTACCATGCAGTTCCGATGATCGGGACAAAATTGGCTACTCAGTCAACTTCTTCGGCCGAAAACTCTTTCATCGTCTCCATCCAAAGAGGGGCATCTGTTGACACCCAATTTTTGTCCCGTCTTTTATGATTTTATTCGTAATTTTTAATATTTTGACACTTTTAAAATAATTTTAAAATATAGGCATATATGTGTGTATCTTCGTATTATTATTATTATTCGCATATTTTATATCATTTGCATTTTTATAATAATCATAAATTATCCGAAAATTCTATGTTATTTTATTCTCGCAAAATTGCATCTCATTTCCTTTTTATTAAGCATTAAACATTTTGCAAATATTATATTTTATTATTATCACGTCGTTATGTTATTTTAAATAATTCACATCTTTTACAAAATAAGAAAAAAAAAATATATATATATATATATATATATATAAATATGTTTTAATATTAAACCCCTTTTATTTTTTAAATTCCTAACCCATTTTATTTTCCCAACCCAATACAAATTCTACCCAAACAAAATTCACAAGCCCAAAACCAAACTCCCCAATTAAATTCCCTTCCCTTTATTCCCACAAGCCCAAAGTCCCTAAAATAATTCCCCAACCGAAGCCCACTCGACCAACCCGTCGCCCCAGGCCCAACCGACCACCATCTCGACCAACCCTTCACCCCTCAGCCCAACTCCCTTTTTATTTCCCCATCGCCCCAGCCCACTAACCCGTCGCCCGGCCCAACACCCCAAATCGACCCATCCCTCTCCTCTTTACCCCAAACCCTTACCCCCCATTTCACCAAAAAAAAAAAAAAACCCTAACCCTTACCCTCAAGCCGCGACCCCACACCCCCCATACCGGCGACCCCACGTCGCCGTTCACCCCGCCCTGCCAGCACCAACCCCGCCACCACCAACTCCCCGCCACTGACCCACGCCATACCCCTAAAATCCGCTTCCAAAATTCGTAAATCTTTACCTTTAATTCGAATTTCAAACTCGATTCTTGGGGGGGAATCCACCTATAAATACCCCATGATTGTTCTTCATTTTGGAAGGAGATTTTCGGGGGAGAAAAAAATAGATTTTGGAAGGATTTTCGGAAGATTATTCCATATATACATAAATATTTTGTTGTGTTCTTGAGTTTAAAGCATTTGGCTTCTTTGTTGTTTCAAGAATCAAATCCGAAAAGGTTTGTTTTCCCATTTTGATTCTCTGATTTTCTTCATCGATTTGGTCAGTCGACCATTCAGATCGACCCGGTTCGGGTAACATTTTCAGAATTCTTGCATTTCATATTTTATGTATGTTGGTTATCTGAATTTGGTGTTAAAATTTGATTTGGATCACTGATTTCGGGTCGGGTCACTGACCCGGGTCGGGTCGACCCGATTTGAATTTCCAAATTTCTTGCATTGTTGCTTGTTGTTATCATTGGTTATCTGAAATTGATGAAATTATTTGATTCCGGGTTGAAACTCCAATTCGGGTCGGGTCACTGACCCGGGTCGGGTCACCCGATTTGAATTTCCAAATTTCTTGCATTGTTGCTGTTGTTATCATTGGTTATCCAAATTGATGAATTTATTTGATTAGGGTTGAAACACTGATCCGGTCGGTCATCGACCGGTCAGTCGACTTGGTTGGGTAACATTTTCGTAATTCTTGCATTTCATATTCTTGTTATTGGTTATCTGAATTGGGTGTTGAAATCTGATCCGGGTTGAAACACTGATCCGGGTCGGGTCGACCCGATTTGGATATTTCCAGAATTCTTGCATTCCATATTCTTGTTATTGATTATCTGAATTTGGTGCTGAAATCTGATTCGAGTTTGGATCATCGATCCGGTCAGATCACTTGACCGGTCGGGCGACCGATTTGAATATTTCCGAATTTAACTCGGGTCGGATATTTTAAACTGTTCACTGCTCGTTTGTTTGGCACTGTTTTACTGTTTTATTATATCGCATTAAGGGCGACGAAATTGAATTCGAGGCCGCGCTTTTCTTTCGTTTCGCTTCTCTGTTTTTTTTAGTTTAACTGTTTTAGATATCCGCGCAACGGATATATTATTGTTTTATTAAGTTTACTGTTTTAGATTTCTTGCGACGGATATCATTGTTTTACTGTTTTGAATAAATACCGCGTCTGTTCGGGCGTTTGTTTTTTTCTGTTTGCTCCCCGTTTCAGATTACTGTTTTACTGTTTTATCATTTTTTACTGTTTTAAACTGAACACCGCACCTTTCAAACATTGCTTTCCTGTTCCAGTCCACTTTTTCAGCATTCAAATTACCGTTCTACTGTTTTACTGTTTTAAACTAGACACCGCGTCATTTTCGGAAACTGTTTTTTTTTCCCTCTGCCTCTGTTTTTACGCTCACATCACTGCTCAAGCTTCGTTCGATTTAAAATTTTACTAATTTGAACACGATACTACACTGGCCGATGAAAAATATCCGTCGATTTTGAGGCCTACACGGTTGAAAAGAGGGAAATATAACTTCTGAGCAATGATGAAGACTTAAACCTTTTTATCCAAGATCAACATGTTTAGTAGGCGAGGTGACTAAAATAACCAACAAGTTATATATTCGCAGCCACGACGTGATTATAGTGATCTTTTCTATTTCACCCGAGAGACCAACACGTTTAGTAGGCGAGGCAATCAAAATAAACTACATTATTCATATGTTTGCAGCCACGACGTGATTGGAATGTTCTTTTCAAAATTTAAGTCTGAGCCCTCCGCGATCAAAACATTCACTGTTTTGAATACGGATATGAAGTTATTTGTATTTAACTGTTTCTAATCGTTTGTTCCTGACAGCTTGCAGGGATTAAAGTAAATAACGACGAATTATTCCTCGGAGTTCATTTATTTTATTTCTTTATTTCAGCTTTTATCCCGCTTTGTATTGTAATATTATTTATCGCACTTATGTAATTATTGAAATGCTTAGAATAGGCAAACTTAGGATTTATTCATAGGTTAGTTTAAGATTTGAAACCCGTCGCTAGCTTATTTATTTGTAGGCTCGGTTAAATTCAAACTTAGAAATCCTTCGCTAGTTATTTATTTTAGGCTCGTCACGCGTATTCAAGATTTTCAAAACAACTTTTGTCATCTTTTATTTGCTTTATTAATCATACCGAATAAGTTTATCTTTTGTCAATTTACAATTCATTGATTCCCAAAATTTTACTTCTTTGGCATTATAAATAAATTGTTTTACTATCAATTGTCAAATACATATTTTTCCAACTCTACATGTATTTCTCTTTAAATATCATACAAATGCATATTTTGAAAAAATCTCTACATTTATCCATCTTTTAAAATGCATCTTTTTTCATTAATTATTTGCAAACATCTTTTAACTTCATGCTTCAAACATGCATTTTTTCTAGTAATAATTAACCTGAGTTTGACCGGATAACCGCAAGTTAGCGGATCTTAAAGGATGCCTAACCCCTTCCCTTTAGGATAATAAAGAACCCTTACCTAGAATCTCGCTAGTTTCGCAGACCTTAAAATTGGAGTTTACATTGCAGCATTTAGTTTAATATTTAGGTGTCCTAATTCACCGTAAAAAATAATTAGGTGGCGACTCCTCAACCCTTTTTACCCAGGAATCACCCCGAACACGTCCGCGCTCCGCTTTGACCCGAGCAGGGTCAAAATAGGGCGCTACAGCATGGCGACTCCACTGGGGAAATTCAGGTTCTTAACCATAACAAGTTCAGGTTAATCATTATTGTGCTTTATATTGCTCCTTATTTGATCTATTATTTTTAATTATTTTCTGTTGAAATTTTGTATGCATAACTGCTTTAATTACTATATTCTCTTACTGCTTTCCTTAAATTGGCATTTCGCTCATATTTCTTCCACTCTGGAAAATTGACACTATCACACATTACACGTGAGGTGTGTTTTGCGCACCCGCAAACTTCTTTCAAATTTCCAAATTTTTAGGAGAGTTGGTATATGCGCGGAGCGTCCGGACCATCCGGTTGGCCGCGTAGCCTTCTCACTCGAGCAGTCCGCTCGGGAACCTTGAGTCTAGTCAGCCAAATCTTAGAGAAATTTAAGATAGAGCTATACCACCCTTTATTTTAAGTCATGCATGCATACACCTTAGGTGGGTCGATCCTTGGTATCGACTCCACAATTAAGAAATCCGCCAAAGATGTCTACGGGTCTCACAACCCAACGACCAATCATCATATTATGTGTAGCGTGATAAGGATAAACTAATCCAAGACTAATCATGATATGCTGAAATTGGAAAATGTACATTCATTTTGTCTCATTTCCGACAAAGCATTGCAGTTTAGCAGCTTGGATCAAATCTGTCGTAATCCCGCATATCTGGCGTTTAGGCCCACCTCCGGCATAAGGGAGGCCCCATGCATATTAGGATGCGCATTTAATTGTCTTACAATCATTTTGTTATTTTCTACTGCTTTCCACTATGTGTATATTATTTGAATCAATAATTACTCACCTTATACTAATTTGGTTTTCTTCATTTTTCAGGAGATTCATTTTGCCTTATTTATTTCCCCAAAAGTTGATTCGTGTTGACTAAAACTGGCGGAGCACCCCATCTGTTATTTTCCAATCATGCCTATCCAAATTGTATTAGTACTTAATGAAAAATGCGATTTAAATTGAGGCCTGAACCGCGTTTTATGCAGTTTAATGTATTTTGCCTCCACCTTTTGAAAGCTTAAAATGACAAATCTGCATTGCTTTTGCTATTTTAAAATATGTTTTGTTCAATAATTCTCTTTTCTTTTTTCATCATGCAAAATAATTTGTCGGCAGTATGTGACATATAATGAAACAAGCAAACAAGGTCCCAAACAAACAAGGCTTCGAAGAATATAAGGAAGACTCACAAGCGGAAGAATTGAGGCATTTTTGGAATAAGTCAAAGCCAGATTTGGATAAAACATCAAGATGGTTGATAGTTACAAGCATTGGCACGGACGTTTGCCATTTGTACTCTTGGGCTACCACACTACGATCAGGACTTCTACTGGGCAATGCTATTTCTCTCAGCCAAGTGGATACGTAATCATTTACTAAGAGACTGATTGATGAAAAGCGAGATGAACACAGTTGTCCGGGGCAACCTTATCAGAATAGAATGGCCAAAAACCATCAATGCAGATGCAGTGAAGAGATACCATATCTAAGATTAGTTATTCTCTATGTAATACTCTTTCTATGTTGTAAAAGTTGCGCTCCCTCGTCGGGATACGCATAGAACCCACGTAGGGTTCCGTTTCTTAGATCACGAATTTCCCCAAGTTTCTTTTTACTTTGCTTACCTGAACTACGTTATGACCTGATTCCCTCTGCGGGATACGTAGGCGGCCACATCGGATTCGGTCCCATCTTTAGAAAAACCTTACAACCCTCTTTACTTGTAATGAACTACGTCATGACCTGATTCCCTCATGGGGATACGTAGGCGGCCTAAATCGGCTTCGGTCCCACCATTAGGAAATATTTTCTCCTTTATATCACATATGACAAAATGCACCCATCTGATCACCCTGATAGGACAGGCAAGCAATCTGTACAAGACTCGGTTGTCCGTTCGAAAGTTCATCATCCTCACATATCGAAAACTGGGGCATTTTTAAGGGATCACCGCCAGAGGACACCGATAAACATGGAAAAGCATCGGCAAACTAAGTCTTCAGCCTAAGAGGATTTTGGATAAGACGTTTGCTCTGTTTCACCTCATGTCACTGCTCGACAGATATTTACATATATGCATACTTTCTTATACACAATTTATTTCCACCAAATATTTTCATTAGAGTATGACAAGATATTTTACATGTATGCATACTTTCTTATAAGCAAATCATTTTCAACAAATATTTTACATTAGAGTTCGACAAGAACTTTTAATGATAAGCATACTTTCTTATAAATAACTTATTTTCAATAAATGTTTTCATTAACGGTTAGCCAAGACTGGGAACCAGACAGGAGCTACAGGTCTGAATCAGCAGGACATGCAGCCATCAAGAGCCAAAGCTACAAAGTCAACGCGAATCAACTGCCCCTCCCCAAACTCACAAAATTTTCTTCGAGTACAGGTTCTTCAGGTTAAAAAAGCAGGGAAGCCACATCACTTATGATCAATTCCCCAAAGAATTTTGGCACCACAACTCACTACAAGGATTACGTTCCTGTTTTGCATTTATACGAAGACATCATCTTGACCTACAGGGTCCCGACTATTATGTCTGCGCAAAGATGTTATTTCAAATCACAAGGAACGACAACACGGCAAACCCGACGGCAAAGACGTCGCGTCACATTATCGCCCGTGCCAGGACGACATTTCTATTCACAGTCCACATGAGTTTGGATCGGCAAAAGATTCAGCACAACGTGGAACCCTATTACAGCAAACTGACGGCAAGGACGTCACTTACATCTCTTACAACCGGACAACATTACAACAACGTCCACGACGTTACTGCAGCACAACAAATATCTTTTACAGCATTACAACGACGTTAACAGCATTACAATGACGTCTTCAACGCAGCAGCTATCTTTTACAGCATTACAACAACGTCCACGACGTTACTGCAGCACATCAACTATCTTTACAGCTTTACAACAACGTCATTGACGTTACGGCAGCACGATAACTATTCTTTACAACAACAACAACATCAACGTCTATGCAACGACGACATCATCAACGTCTATACAACGACGACATCAGCAAAGTCTATACAACGACGACATCATCAACGTCTATGCAACGACGACATCATCAACGTCTATGCAACGACGACATCATCAACGTCTATACAACGACGACATCAGCAAAGTCTATACAACAGCGACGTCAACAACATTACAACGACGTCTTCAACACAACACGTCGATCCAACGACGTCATTTCAGGCGCCCACCTCATAATACGGGTATTTTAATTTCAGTCAGGCGCCCACCTTATAACAAGGGAATTTTAATTTCAGTCAGGCGCCCACCTTATAACAAGGGAATTTTAATTTCAGTCAGGCGCCCACCTTATAACAAGGGAATTTTAATTTCAGTCAGGCGCCCACCTTATAACAAGGGAATTTTAATTTCAGTCACGCGCCCACCTTATAACAAGGGAATTTTAATTTCAACAGCGCCCACCTTATAACAAGGAATTTTATTTCACCAGCGCCCACCTTATAACAAGGGAATTTTAATTTCAGTCAGGCGGCCACCTTATAACAAGGGAATTTTAATTTCAGTCAGGCGCCCACCTTATAACAAGGGAAGTTTAATTTCAGTCAGGCGCCCACCTTATAACAAGGGAATTTTAATTTCAGTCAGGCGCCCACCTTATAACAAGGGAATTTTAATTTCGGTCAGGCGCCCACCTTATAACAAGGGAATTTCAATTTCGGTCAGGCGCCCACCTTATAACAAGGGAATTTTAATTTCGGTCAGGCGCCCACCTTATAACAAGGGTATTTTAATTTCAGTCCTAATGCGGGTATTTCCAAGTTATTTTCTCTACAATATTTTCTCAGCAGTTATACACTAATTATATCTTAAGCTTTAGTTTGCAGGAGTTTTCAATTTGCAGGAACTTCATCACAGCATCGCGCAGGAACTTCATCACAGCGTGGGACTATCTCTTACAGCGAACCGAGGCAATTTGGTCAACGACCTACTTCGAACGTCGATCCGCTCTTTTCCATTAGTTTCTCACATCTGCGACCAGTGTCATCCTAGGTCGACACTGGGGCATTGTTTCTTGAATGTGCACCATCTTTTTGCAACTTCACTTCCCCCCGGGGATTCTATTTCTTACCATGCAGTCCCGATGATCGGGACAAAATTGGCTACTCAGTCAACTTCTTTGGCCGAAAACTCTTTCATCGTCTCCGTCCAAAGAGGGGCATCTGTTGACACCCAATTTTGTCCCATCTTTTATGATTTTATTCGTAATTTTTAATATTTTGACACTTTTAAAATAATTTTAAAATATAGGCATATATGTGTGTATCTTCGTATTATTATTATTATTCGCATATTTTATATCATTTGCATTTTTATAATAATCATAAATTATCCGAAAATTCTATGTTATTTTATTCTCGCAAAATTGCATCTCATTTCCTTTTTATTAAACATTAAACATTTTGCAAATATTATATTTTATTATTATCACGTCGTTATGTTATTTTAAATAATTCACATCTTTTACAAAATAAGAAAAAAAAAATATATATATATATATATATATATATAAATATGTTTTAATAATAAACCCCTTTTATTTTTTAAATTCCTAACCCATTTTATTTTCCCAACCCAATACAAATTCTACCCAAACAAAATTCACAAGCCCAAAACCAAACTCCCCAATTAAATTCCCTTCCCCTTTATTCCCACAAGCCCAAAGTCCCTAAAATAATTCCCCCAACCGAAGCCCACTCGACCAACCCGTCGCCCCAGGCCCAACCGACCACCATCTCGACCAACCCTTCACCCCTCAGCCCAACTCCCTTTTTTTATTTCCCCATCGCCCCAGCCCACTAACCCGTCGCCCGGCCCAACACCCAAAACCGGCCCATCCCTCTCCTCTTTAACCCAAACCCTTACCCCCCATTTCACCAAAAAAAAAAAAAAAAACCCTAACCCTTACCCTCAAGCCGCGACCCCACACCCCCCATACCGGCGACCCCACGTCGCCGGTCACCTCGCCCTGCCATCACCAACCCCCTGCCACCACCAACTCCCGTCACTTCGACCCACGCCCATACCCCCTAAAATCCGCTTCCAAAATTCAGAAATCTTTACCTTTAATTCGAATTTCAAACTCGATTCTTGGGGGGGAATCCACCTATAAATACCCCATGATTGTTCTTCATTTTGGAAGGAGATTTTCGGGGGAGAAAAAAAATAGATTTTGGAAGGATTTTCGGAAGATTATTCCATATATACATAAATATTTTGTTGTGTTCTTGAGTTTAAAGCATTTGGCTTCTTTGTTGTTTCAAGAATCAAATCCGAAAAGATTTGTTTTCCCATTTTGATTCTCTGATTTTCTTCACTGATTTCGGGTCGGGTCGACCCGACACGGGTCGACCCGGTTCGGGTAACATTTTCAGAATTCTTGCATTTCATATTTTATGTATGTTGGTTATCTGAATTTGGTGTTAAAATTTGATTTGGATCACTGATTTCGGGTCGGGTCACTGACCCGGGTCGGTTCGACCCGATTTGAATTTCCAAATTTCTTGCATTGTTGCTTGTTGTTATCATTGGTTATCTGAAATTGATGAAATTATTTGATTCCGGGTTGAAACTCCAATTCGGGTCGGGTCACTGACCCGGGTCGGGTCACCCGATTTGAATTTCCAAATTTCTTGCATTGTTGCTGTTGTTATCATTGGTTATCTGAAATTGATGAATTTATTTGATTCCGGGTTGAAACACTGATCCGGTCGGTCATCGACCGGTCAGGTCGACCGATTAGTAACATTTTCGAATTCTTGCATTTCATATTCTTGTTATTGGTTATCTGAATTGGGTGTTGAAATCGATCCGGGTTGAAACACCGATCCGGTCGGTCATCGATCCGGTCGGTCGACCGATTTGGATATTTCGAAATTCTTGCATTCCATATTCTTGTTATTGATTATCTGAATTTGGTCTTGAAATCGATTCGAGTTTGGATCATCGATCGGGTCAGATCCTTGACCCGGTCGGGCGACCCGATTTGAATATTTCGAATTTCGTAACTTCGGGTCGGATATTTTAAAGTATTCACTTCTTTCGTTTCTTTGGCAATTTGTTTCTTGTTTTATTAATATCGCATTAAGGCCGACGAAATTGAATTGAGGCCGCTTTTCTTTCGTTCGCTTCTCTGTTTTTAGTTTAACTGTTTTAGATATCCGCGCAACGGATATATTATTGTTTTATTAAGTTTACTGTTTTAGATTTCTTGCGACGGATATCATTGTTTTACTGTTTTGAATAAATACCGCGTCTGTTCGGGCGTTTGTTTTTTTCTGTTTGCTCCCCGTTTCAGATTACTGTTTTACTGTTTTATCATTTTTTACTGTTTTAAACTGAACACCGCACCTTTCAAACATTGCTTTCCTGTTCCAGTCCACTTTTTCAGCATTCAAATTACCGTTCTACTGTTTTACTGTTTTAAACTAGACACCGCGTCATTTTCGGAAACTGTTTTTTTTTCCCTCTGCCTCTGTTTTTCTGCTACTGCTACTGCTGCTGTTTCTGTTCCGATTTAAAATTTTACTAATTTGAACACGATACTACACTGGCCGATGAAAAATATCCGTCGATTTTGAGGCCTACACAGTTGCAAAGACGGAAATATAACTTCTGGGCAATGATGAAGACTTAAACCTTTTTATCCAAGATCAACATGTTTAGTAGGCGAGGTGACTAAAATAACCAACAAGTTATATATTCGCAGCCACGACGTGATTATAGTGATCTTTTCTATTTCACCCGAGAGACCAACACGTTTAGTAGGCGAGGCAATCAAAATAAACTACATTATTCATATGTTTGCAGCCACGACGTGATTGGAATGTTCTTTTCAAAATTTAAGTCTGAGCCCTCCGCGATCAAAACATTCACTGTTTTGAATACGGATATGAAGTTATTTGTATTTAACTGTTTCTAATCGTTTGTTCCTGACAGCTTGCAGGGATTAAAGTAAATAACGACGAATTATTCCTCGGAGTTCATTTATTTTATTTCTTTATTTCAGCTTTTATCCCGCTTTGTATTGTAATATTATTTATCGCACTTATGTAATTATTGAAATGCTTAGAATAGGCAAACTTAGGATTTATTCATAGGTTAGTTTAAGATTTGAAACCCGTCGCTAGCTTATTTATTTGTAGGCTCGGTTAAATTCAAACTTAGAAATCCTTCGCTAGTTATTTATTTTAGGCTCGTCACGCGTATTCAAGATTTTCAAAACAACTTTTGTCATCTTTTATTTGCTTTATTAATCATACCGAATAAGTTTATCTTTTGTCAATTTACAATTCATTGATTCCCAAAATTTTACTTCTTTGGCATTATAAATAAATTGTTTTACTATCAATTGTCAAATACATATTTTTCCAACTCTACATGTATTTCTCTTTAAATATCATACAAATGCATATTTTGAAAAAATCTCTACATTTATCCATCTTTTAAAATGCATCTTTTTTCATTAATTATTTGCAAACATCTTTTAACTTCATGCTTCAAACATGCATTTTTTCTAGTAATAATTAACCTGAGTTTGACCGGATAACCGCAAGTTAGCGGATCTTAAAGGATGCCTAACCCCTTCCCTTTAGGATAATAAAGAACCCTTACCTAGAATCTCGCTAGTTTCGCAGACCTTAAAATTGAAGTTTACATTGCAGCACTTAGTTTAATATTTAGGTGTCCTAATTCACCGTACAAAATAATTAGGTGTCGACTCCTCAACCCTTTTACCCAGAATCACCTCAACACGTCCAGCGCCCGCTTTGACCCGAGCAGGTCAAAATAGGCGCTTCTGACATGGCGACTCCAGGGAAATTCGGGTTCTTAACAATAACAAGTACAGGTTAATCATTATTGTGTTTTCTCTTGCTCCTTATTTGATCTATTATTTTTAATTATTTTCTGTTGAAATTTTGTATGCATAACTGCTTTAATTACTATATTCTCTTACTGCTTTCCTTAAATTGGCATTTCGCTCATATTTCTTCCACTCTGGAAAATTGACACTATCACACATTACACGTGAGGTGTGTTTTGCGCACCATAAACTTCTTTCAAATTTCCAAATTTTTAGGAGAGTTGGTATATGCGCGGAGCGTCCGGACCATCCGGTTGGCCGCGTAGCCTTCTCACTCGAGCAGTCCGCTCGGGAACCTTGAGTCTAGTCAGCCAAATCTTAGAGAAATTTAAGATAGAGCTATACCACCCTTTATTTTAAGTCATGCATGCATACACCTTAGGTGGGTCGATCCTTGGTATCGACTCCACAATTAAGAAATCCGCCAAAGATGTCTACGGGTCTCACAACCCAACGACCAATCATCATATTATGTGTAGCGTGATAAGGATAAACTAATCCAAGACTAATCATGATATGCTGAAATTGGAAAATGTACATTCATTTTGTCTCATTTCCGACAAAGCATTGCAGTTTAGCAGCTTGGATCAAATCTGTCGTAATCCCGCATATCTGGCGTGTAGGCCCACCTCCCCCATAACGGAGACCCCATGCATATTAGGGTGCGCATTTAATTGTCTTACAATCATTTTGTTATTTTCTACTGCTTTCCACTATGTGTATATTATTTGAATCAATAATTACTCACCTTATACTAATTTGGTTTTCTTCATTTTTCAGGAGATTCATTTTGCTTTATTTTTTTCCTCAAAGTTGATTCGTGTTGACTAAATCAAGTGAGCACCCCATCTGTTATTTTCCAATCATGCCTATCCAAATTGTATTAGTACTTAATGAAAAAATGCGATTTAAATTGAGGCCTGAACCGCGTTTTATGCAGTTTAATGTATTTTGCCTCCACCTTTTGAAAGCTTAAAATGACAAATCTGCATTGCTTTTGCTATTTTAAAATATGTTTTGTTCAATAATTCTCTTTTCTTTTTTCATCATGCAAAATAATTTGTCGGCAGTATGTGACATATAATGAAACAAGCAAACAAGGTCCCAAACAAACAAGGCTTCGAAGAATATAAGGAAGACTCACAAGCGGAAGAATTGAGGCATTTTTGGAATAAGTCAAAGCCAGATTTGGATGAAACATCAAGATGGTTGATAGTTACAAGCATTGGCACGGACGTTTGCCATTTGTACTCTTGGGCTACCACACTACGATCAGGACTTCTACTGGGCAATGCTATTTCTCTCGCAGCCAAGTGGATACAGAATCATTTACTAAGAGACTGATTGATGAAAAGCAGATGGACACAGTTGTCCGGGGCAACCTTATCAGAATAGAATGGCCAAAAACCATCAATGCAGATGCAGTGAAGAGATACCATATCTAAGATTAGTTATTCTCTATGTAATACTCTTTCTATGTTGTAAAAGTTGCGCTCCCTCGTCGGGATACGCATAGAACCCACGTAGGGTTCCGTTTCTTAGATCACGAATTTCCCCAAGTTTCTTTTTACTTTGCTTACCTGAACTACGTTATGACCTGATTCCCTCTGCGGGATACGTAGGCGGCCACATCGGATTCGGTCCCATCTTTAGAAAAACCTTACAACCCTCTTTACTTGTAATGAACTACGTCATGACCTGATTCCCTCATGGGGATACGTAGGCGGCCTAAATCGGCTTCGGTCCCACCATTAGGAAATATTTTCTCCTTTATATCACATATGACAAAATGCACCCATCTGATCACCCTGATAGGACAGGCAAGCAATCTGTACAAGACTCGGTTGTCCGTTCGAAAGTTCATCATCCTCACATATCGAAAACTGAGGCATTTTTAAGGGATCACCGCCAGAGGACACCGATAAACATGGAAAAGCATCGGCAAACTAAGTCTTCAGCCTAAGAGGATTTTGGATAAGACGTTTGCTCTGTTTCACCTCATGTCACTGCTCGACAGATATTTACATATATGCATACTTTCTTATACACAATTTATTTCCACCAAATATTTTCATTAGAGTATGACAAGATATTTTACATGTATGCATACTTTCTTATAAGCAAATCATTTTCAACAAATATTTTACATTAGAGTTCGACAAGAACTTTTAATGATAAGCATACTTTCTTATAAATAACTTATTTTCAATAAATGTTTTCATTAACGGTAAGCCAAGGCGGGAACCAGGCAGAGCTACAGTGCAATCGGCCAGGACATGCAGCCATCAAGAGCCAAAGCTACAAAGTCAACGCGAATCAACTGCCCCTCCCCAAACTCACAAAATTTTCTTCGAGTACAGGTTCTTCAGGTTAAAAAAGCAGGGAAGCCACATCACTTATGATCAATTCCCCAAAGAATTTTGGCACCACAACTCACTACAAGGATTACGTTCCTGTTTTGCATTTATACGAAGACATCATCTTGACCTACAGGGTCCCGACTATTATGTCTGCGCAAAGATGTTATTTCAAATCACAAGGAACGACAACACGGCAAACCCGACGGCAAAGACGTCGCGTCACATTATCGCCCGTGCCAGGATGATATTTCTATTCACAGTCCACATGAGTTTGGATCGGCAAAAGATTCAGCACAACGTGGAACCCTATTACAAAGAAACCGACGGCAAGGGCGTCACTTACATCTCTTACAACCGGACAACATTACAACAACGCCCACGACGCATCGCAAAGACAACAAATATCTTTTACAAGATTACAACGACAATGCGATTACAATGACGTCTTCAACGCAGCAGCCTATCTTTACAAGATTACAACAACGCCCACGACGTTATCGCAAAGACATCAACTATCTTTACGCCTTTACAACAACGCTATTGGCGCGACGGCAAAGACGATAACTATTCTTTACAACAACAACAACATCAACGTCTATGCAACGACGACATCATCAACGCGTCTATACAACGACGACATCAGCAAAGTCTATACAAGGACGACATCAGCAAAGTCTATGCAACGACGACATCATCAACGTCTATGCAACGACGACATCATCAACGTCTATACAACGACGACATCAGCAAAGTCTATACAACAGCGACGTCAACAACATTACAACGACGTCTTGACACAACACGCCGATCCAACGACGTCATTTCAGCGCCCACCTCATAATACGGGTATTTTAATTTGATCGGCGCCCACCTTATAACAAGGGAATTTTAATTTCAGTCAGGCGCCCACCTTATAACAAGGGTATTTTAATTTCAGTCAGGCGCCCACCTTATAACAAGGGAATTTTAATTTCAGTCAGACGCCCAGTTTATAACAAGGGAATTTTAATTTCGGTCAGGCGCCCACCTTATAACAAGGGAATTTTAATTTCAGTCAGGCGCCCACCTTATAACAAGGGAATTTTAATTTCGGTCAGGCGCCCACCTTATAACAAGGGTATTTTAATTTCAGTCAGGCGGCCACCTTATAACAAGGAAATTTTAATTTGATCGCGCCCACCTTATAACAAGGAATTTTAATTTTGATCAGCGCCCACCTTATAACAAGGAAGTTTAATTTCAACAGCGCCCACCTTATAACAAGGAATTTTAATTTCAACAGCGCCCACCTTATAACAAGGAATTTTAATTTCGATTCAGCGCCCACCTTATAACAAGGAATTTCAATTTCTCAGCGTCCACCTTATAACAAGGGAATTTTAATTTCGGTCAGGCGCCCACCTTATAACAAGGGTATTTTAATTTCAGTCCTAATGCGGGTATTTCCAAGTTATTTTCTCTACAATATTTTCTCAGCAGTTATACACTAATTATATCTTAAGCTTTAGTTTGCAGGAGTTTTCAATTTGCAGGAACTTCATCACAAAGATCGCTACAGAACTTCATCACAAGTGGGACTATCTCTTCTACAATGAACCGAGGCAATTTGGTCAACGACCTACTTGACGTCGATCCGCTCTTTTCCATTAGTTTCTCACATCTGCGACCGGTGTCATCCTAGGTCGACAACCGGGCATTGTTTCTTGAATGTGCACCATCTTTTTGCAACTTCACTTCCCAGGATTCTATTTCTTACCATGCAGTCCGATGATCGGGACAAAATTAACTACTCAGTCAACTTCTTTGGCGAAAACTCTTTCATCGTCTCCGCCCAAAGAGGGCATCTGTTGACACCCAATTTTGTCCCATCTTTTATGATTTTATTCGTAATTTTTAATATTTTGACACTTTTAAAATAATTTTAAAATATAGGCATATATGTGTGTATCTTCGTATTATTATTATTATTCGCATATTTTATATCATTTGCATTTTTATAATAATCATAAATTATCCGAAAATTCTATGTTATTTTATTCTCGCAAAATTGCATCTCATTTCCTTTTTATTAAACATTAAACATTTTGCAAATATTATATTTTATTATTATCACGTCGTTATGTTATTTTAAATAATTCACATCTTTTACAAAATAAGAAAAAAAAAATATATATATATATATATATATATATAAATATGTTTTAATATTAAACCCCTTTTATTTTTTAAATTCCTAACCCATTTTATTTTCCCAACCCAATACAAATTCTACCCAAACAAAATTCACAAGCCCAAAACCAAACTCCCCAATTAAATTCCCTTCCCCTTTATTCCCACAAGCCCAAAGTCCCTAAAATAATTCCCCAACCGAAGCCCACTCGACCAACCCGTCGCCCCTGTGCCCAACCGACCACCATCTCGACCAACCCTTCACCCTCAGCCCAACTCCCTTTTTATTTCCCATCGCCTCACCCCACTAACCCGTCGCCTCACTTCAACACCCAAAACCGACTCCATCCCTCTCTCTTTAACCCAAACCCTTACCCCCATTTCACCAAAAAAAAAAAAAAAACCCTAACCCTTACCTCAAGCCGCGACCCCACACTCCTTCATACCGCGACCCCACGCCGCTTGGCCACCTCGCCCGCCATCACCAACCCCCCGCCACCACCAACTCCCCGCTACTGACCCACGCCATACCCCCTAAAATCCGCCTCCAAAATTCGTAAATCTTTACCTTTAATTCGAATTTCAAACTCGATTCTTGGGGGGGAATCCACCTATAAATACCCCATGATTGTTCTTCATTTTGGAAGGAGATTTTCGGGGGAGAAAAAAATAGATTTTGGAAGGATTTTCGGAAGATTATTCCATATATACATAAATATTTTGTTGTGTTCTTGAGTTTAAAGCATTTGGCTTCTTTGTTGTTTCAAGAATCAAATCCGAAAAGGTTTGTTTTCCCATTTTGATTCTCTGATTTTCTTCACTGATTTCGGGTCGGGTCGACCCGACACGGGTCGACCCGGTTCGGGTAACATTTTCAGAATTCTTGCATTTCATATTTTATGTATGTTGGTTATCTGAATTTGGTGTTAAAATTTGATTAGGATCACTGATTTCGGTCAGTCATCGACCGCCTGTCGACCCGATTTGAATTTCCAAATTTCTTGCATTGTTGCTTGTGTTATCATTGGTTATCCGAAATTGATGAATGTATTTGATTCCGGGTTGAAACATTGATCCGGTCGGAACATCGACCTCCGTCGACGATTGGGTAACATTTTCGTAATTCTTGCATTTCATATTCTTGTTATTGGTTATCTGAATTGGGTGTTGAAATCGATCCGGGTTGAAACACCGATCCGGTCAGTCATCGATCCGGTGCTCGACCGATTTGGATATTTCCGCACTCTTGCATTCCATATTCTTGTTATTGATTATCCGAATTTGGTCTTTGAAATCGATTCGAGTTTGGATCATCGATCCGGGTCATCAACGACCGGTCGAGCGACCGATTTGAATATTTCCGAATTTGAACTCGGGTCGGATATTTTAAACTGTTTCACCGCTTCGTTTCTTTGGCAATCGCTTTCTTGTTTTATTAATATCGCATTAAGGCCGACGAAATTGAATTGAGGCCGCGCTTTTCTTCGCTTTCGCTTCTCTGTTTTTAGTTTAATCGTTTTAGATATCCGCGCAACGGATATATTATTGTTTTATTAAGTTTCTTGTTTTAGATTTCTTGCGACGGATATCATTGTTTCTTGTTTTGAATAAATACCGGCCTGTTCGGCGCTTGTTTTTTTTCTGCTTGCTCCCGCTTCAGACATCGCTTCTTGTTTTATCATTTTTTACCGCTTTTAAATCAACACCGTGCACCTTTCAAACATTGCTTTCTGTTCCAAGTCCACTTTTTCAAAGATTCAAATTACCGTTCTCTTTGTTTCTTGTTTTAAACTAGACACCGCGTCATTTTCTAAACTGCTTTTTTTCCCTCTGCCTCTGTTTTTACGCTATCACTCTGCTTTGTTTACATTCGATTTAAAATTTTACTGATTTGAACACGATACTACACTGGCCGATGAAAAATATCCGTCGATTTTGAGGCCTACACAGCTGCAAAGACGGAAATATAACTTCTGGGCAATGATGAAGACTTAAACCTTTTTATCCAAGATCAACATGTTTAGTAGGCGAGGTGACTAAAATAACCAACAAGTTATATATTCGCAGCCACGACGTGATTATAGTGATCTTTTCTATTTCACCCGAGAGACCAACACGTTTAGTAGGCGAGGCAATCAAAATAAACTACATTATTCATATGTTTGCAGCCACGACGTGATTGGAATGTTCTTTTCAAAATTTAAGTCTGAGCCCTCCGCGATCAAAACATTCAACGCTTTGAATACGGATATGAAGTTATTTGTATTTAACTGTTTCTAATCGCTTGTTCCTGACGACTTGCGGGGATTAAAGTAAATAACGGCGAATTAATCCTCGGAGTTCATTTATTTTATTTCTTTATTTCAGCTTTTATCCCGCTTTGTATTGTAATATTATTTATCGCACTTATGTAATTATTGAAATGCTTAGAATAGGCAAACTTAGGATTTATTCATAGGTTAGTTTAAGATTTGAAACCCGTCGCTAGCTTATTTATTTGTAGGCTCGGTTAAATTCAAACTTAGAAATCCTTCGCTAGTTATTTATTTTAGGCTCGTCACGCGTATTCAAGATTTTCAAAACAACTTTTGTCATCTTTTATTTGCTTTATTAATCATACCGAATAAGTTTATCTTTTGTCAATTTACAATTCATTGATTCCCAAAATTTTACTTCTTTGGCATTATAAATAAATTGTTTTACTATCAATTGTCAAATACATATTTTTCCAACTCTACATGTATTTCTCTTTAAATATCATACAAATGCATATTTTGAAAAAATCTCTACATTTATCCATCTTTTAAAATGCATCTTTTTCATTAATTATTTGCAAACATCTTTTAACTTCATGCTTCAAACATGCATTTTTTCTAGTAATAATTAACCTGAGTTTGACCGGATAACCGCAAGTTAGTGGATCTTAAAGGATGCCTAACCCCTTCCCTTTAGGATAATAAAGAACCCTTACCTAGAATCTCGCTAGTTTCGCAGACCTTAAAATTGGAGTTTACATTGCAGCATTTAGTTTAATATTTAGGTGTCCTAATTCACCGTAAAAAATAATTAGGTGGCGACTCCTCAACCCTTTTTACCCAGGAATCACCCCGAACACGTCCGCGCTCCGCTTTGACCCGAGCAGGGTCAAAATAGGGCGCTACAACTGGATTTCTCTTAAACGGGTGATTTGTTATATTGATGGAATAATGGATAAAGGGCTTTATTTTTCTAAGGACTCTCCTTTGGTTTTACATGCCTTTTCTGATGCTGATTGGGCTGGCAATCATGATGATCGTACTTCTACAAGTGCATACATCGTCTTCTTTGGTAAAAATCCAATTTCTTGGTGTTCCAAGAAGCAGTGAACTGTAGCTCGCTCCTCCACCGAAGTTGAGTATAGATCAGTCGCTTCTTCTACTGCTAAGTCGCTTCTTCTACTGCTAAGTCGCTTCTTCTACTGCTGAATTGTGTTGGGTCCAAAATCTTCTTAAGGAAATTTCTCTTTCTCTCTCTGGCTCACCAGTGATAATCTAGGCGTGACTTATCTTTCTACAAATTCCGTCTTCCACTCACGAATGAAACATTTGAAAACTGGTTACCACTTTGTTCTTTCTATGGTTCAACGGGGTCAGCTTCGAGTTGTTCACGTTTCAATGAAGGATCAACTTGCTGACTTACTGACGAAGCCTTTCTTCCTCCATGAGTTTGAAAGGTTGCGGTCCAAGATTGGTGTCTCGAATCTACCACCATCTTGAGGGGAGTGTATTAGGAATATTCCATATTCTCATTCTGCAGATCTGCCTCTTTATTGCTATTTCCTTACTTGATAGATAATCATATCTCCCTCTTAATGTACATTACTAGCTTTTCTTGTGTGTAGATGTTTTCCTTACTAGTTCTTTATTTCCTTTGATATCAATGTACTCCCTCATGTATAAATTAGAGACAAATGTACATGAATGAAAAGTAACTTACAGAAAAACTCTTTCATCAGCAACATTAGAGAGAGAAACAACTTACTGGAAAACTCTTTCATCAACAACATTAGAGAGAGAAAAGTGAGGGTTCTCATCTTTCTAGTTACCCATCTCGTGCTATCCTATTAGATCGGTTCTAGGGTGATATATGATTTTTCTTATCTAATTGTTAATCATTGTAATGTTTGTAGTGTAGAATCAATCACTCATAAGGAACAAAAAAAGGGTGAAACCATTCACATTATAGTTTGTTCTGCAATTACTGAAATTTAGTTTACAGTGAATGCAACTTTATAGAATTTATTAAAGAAGAAACTAGTTTAAAGTCTATCAGCTTCCAGCTAAACTGCTAAAGTCTACCAACTAAACTATGAGAGATATCATCCCCCAAACTTACAGCACGCCTACCATGATATATGAAGCTTTTGTAACCAATTCTTTAAAGATTCAAGCTTAATTAGTGGAAATAATTACTCTTTTCATTACAAGGAAGTCCTTTTTATTTTAGAATGACAAATGGTAAATTTCACTAATCAGTACATTGTAACATTGGGATATATCTGAATAATAGAAATTAAAAAAATAAAAGACCTGCTTACACTTCTAAGAACTTGTTCTATAAAGTGAAGAGTTAATAGCTCAAAATATAGAAATTATTATTTTGTTTTAGAGTTAGAAAACATGCATAAACAAATGACCAGATGAAAATCCCCACTTTTTTTCTCTCTCTAATATCGCTGAAGAGAAGTAGAAAACGTTTGACAGAATGGGGAAAAGGGGATCATATATGTTATTATTTAGTTGGATCGATTTAAATAATGGAGCAGGTTTAAAAATTGAAATCAAGTTATTTTAGAGAATTTAAGAATTTTCATTAAGAAAGGGATATATTAAAAATTTAACGACGGGAGGGACATTTTTAATTCAAATTCGTAATAAAGTATATTTTTAGCCCCTTTTTTTAAAGTAGAGGGGTATTTTTGACCCTTTCAATTTGCTCGTGATAATTTCTTGTCACACCGATTTGGGGTCTGCACGCACCCCATGCAAAGGTTTGGGCATAATTTCTAATATCTCAAACATTTAGTGGGTTAGTACGAATAATATTTGCTCTTAACTAGAGTCCCTCATTTGCAAATGAACACCTCACTTGTGAAAATGAAGGCGAGACTCGCTGCTTCAATTTCTGCTCTAATGGCAGGTAAATATCTCTCTAAAACCCTAACTTTTTACTGCTCTTTCAAATGACTCCTCCCATTTAACCGTTCGTTTTCATCCACCGCAGGTGAATGTGCCGGAATCTGCAAAGCTATTTCCGGCGTCTTACCGGAATCTCAAGCATTCAATGGCTTCGGTCGAAACTGCAGGAGGTATAAATTATAATACGCTTTAAATTTTGTGCTTTAATAGTTCTGTAAGGAAAGATTAATTTGTAGTAGCGTTAAAAATTGAAAAATGAATTTTTATTCTGGTTCAGTGTGCCAATAGTACTATAGTATTAGTAGGAGTATCTGTTTCCGTTTTTACAATTTTATTCTGGTTATTTGTGCTAATATAGATTTTTTAATGTGGAAGTTATCAAAAATATTCATGTTTTAGTAGCATATTTTTTCTGTCGATATTTTCGTTATGGATTGTAGTTCATCTATTCGATGTCTTTTTATTACTCCTTGTGTTCCAATATATGTAGCACCATTCGGATTTCAAGAGTCAAACTTTTTAATTTTAACTGTGAATTCGGACATGGGATCTTTATATTTTTTGAAATAAAATTTACATATTTGGAACTATGTAAAGAAGTACTATAATCAAAATAATTGACATTTTAAAATATTTGTAAGGCATACAAGAAAAGCATGGTCAAAGATTAGTTCATTTGACACTCGTAATCCAAGACATGCCACATAAATTGGGACGGAGGGAGTACTAAGAGGACGAAGTTAATTGTTGATAGAAATTTAAAGGGCACGGTAAAGAGAAAAAAAAAGAGAAAGAAGAGTTGAGATGAGAGTCTTTCTCCTATTGAGAAGGTACAAAAATGAACGTCAAGTTTCGAAGTATTTTGAATGAATTTAGCTGAAATCTTATAGGAGTAATTGGCAACTGGGACAGTTATGTAATTTTACCTCAAAAATATAGATGCTTTAACTACCTTAGTAAAAGGATGCCAAGGCAAATGCACCTAGGAATATGTGTAGAGCAGGATGTAGTGATGTACTTCCAAAATGCATAACTGGATTACACCAAGGAACCACATTGTAGATTAACCAAAATATAATGGAAGGACCATGAAGCAGATTCAGTTGTCTTTCCTGAGGCCATTCCCTCTTTTAATACAATGGAGATTACTGGACGTGCTAATGAGTTAACAGAAGAACGAATGCTTCCATTTTTTAGAGGTAGGCAATTGGGTCGTATTAGGCTGGTTCTAACCATCCTTTTTGCCCTGCTATTCTGAGGAAATCCTGTGGATCCTTTGAGTGGTAGATTGATGCCTAATCAAGCTTCAGGTGAATAATACATACCTTACAGTTTAGGAAAGTTATTATCCAGACCCCTGCTGAAAATCTGCCAATTTTTGCTACGCACCCTCAAAGGATCACTCAACACTCAAACTTACCACATTCCATAAAGGGTGGTGTAGATTTCCTGTTATCTATTTCTATCTCTGTATATGGTGCTTGGGTATAAACATTCATGCTGTTCATGTGTTAGTCAGCAAGTGCATATAAAGTATCTATTAAAGCTTGTCATGGATATGGTCTTCAACTGGTATATTTAGAAAGAGGAAAAGGTTTTCAGTTAGTACGAGTGTGAAAAGTTTTCAGTCTCTCCCTTTTGACCTTTTTTCCATGTTTAATTTTCTTGTCTAATTCTGAGTCGAAGGTCTATCGGAAACAACCTCTCTACCTCCCAAGGTAGGGGTAAGGAAGGTAGGGGTAATGTCTGCATACACTCTACCCTTCCCAGACCCCACTTGTGGAATTACACTGGGTATGTCGTAGTTTTCTTGTCTAATTCATTATTCATCAGTCTTTCTCATTGCTAAATGAAAATGGACTCTACTGTTGGTTTTGTCTAGCTTTTCTGATCAACGTTCCGCAATATATTTTCTCGAATGTATCTTGTTAACATGTATAAAATCCAGACTATCGCATATGTTTGGATAGCCTCTGCATATAAATAGCAAGAGTTAGTTTGATTTGTGTGCTTGTTCTAGTTCGAAATCATTGGCATATCCACAATGAGTTCAATCCTTATTCACTTAGGTGTCGTTTGGTTTAAAAATAAGCTATGTTGGGGTTGTGATACAAGGATTAATAATGCAAGGATTAGTAATACATAGATTACTTTTTATTGGACGTTTGGTAAATTCAATTAAAAATTGGTTACACAATGTATAACTTAAACTTGTGGTTGGTTTAAAACTGTACAAGGATTTTGAAAACGGTTTGAGGAGACCCACGTGGGTAGTTTTGGCATTTTGATTGTTTTATCCATGTATAACTCAGTCATGGTATTGTTATAGTTGGGTTAGATTTTTAACCTATGTCGTTAAGATTTTCCCTTATTGTCTAACAGTGAAGGCTTTCCAATACGTGGACCTTTTTTACAAAGAAAAAAGGTCAAATTTGCTTTTAAACTGTGCTAAATGGTCCAAATTTACGGCTTAGCTTTGCGAAATGGTCCAGGGTTCTCTATCATACCTTCATCTTTACTACTCTTCCCGGTCACCATTTTATCTTCGCTAGAAGATCACCAGCCCTCAACCACTATAACGCCAACTTGACCATCATAATACTGCAATAAATGATTTAGGAGTTGAATACTGTGTATATGGGTTTATTTTAGCATTGGGAGGTCGTTATGGAGTTGTGACATCGTTATTGGTGATGGAGTTGTGTTGATGGAGTTTTGGCAGAGAGGTGGGAATTCAACTTGGTGGTGCAATTGATCATTGCTTGAGTCCCATTTGGGATGATTTGAGGCTTGAGGGCGGTTAATTTGATCTTAAAAAATAAAGACCTAGCTCTTAGAGTATGAGTGTTGAAGAAGACATTGTTGCCGCCAGAATAGTGACCATGTTCTTCAAAGTTCAACGGCAAATATGGACCATTTCACATAATTCAAGAGCTAATCTGATCCTTTTCCTTTGTAAGAATGCTCATGTATTGGAAAGCTTTCGTCGTTAGTCAATAAGGGCAAATTTAGCCCCTTTTTTGTAATGACAGGATAGATTTGATCCAAGCTATTAACAGAGGGCAAACATAGACCATTTCGCAAAGTTCAAAAGGCAAAAAGTCTCATTAGCTCCAAGTAATTATTCTTAGATGAACAGTGAAAACTATCTGGAGGTTTTAGGTAGGATAATATAATCTAGTAAGATTGGCAGGTACATGAGAAATGCCACTTTGGGTTATCAAAGTTGGGACGCAAAGGAATGAGGAAAAAAATCTTGGTATTTTGTCTGTGCCTTCTCTTCCCTGCTAGCTCAACCTGTGGATTCTCCTGATTGTGGATTTTATAGACATTATTATTCCGACTATTCAAGATCAAATATCATGCTATCTTATTGATTATTGTGCTATTCTTACACCTTAACGTTAACCAGCTTCCAGTTCCAAAGCTTTAAGAGCACAGAGGGTTTACTATTTGAAGTCCATAATGATGACTTCTCAGACCTGGGTCCTCCAGTAGAAAGAGCTATTGGGCAGCTGAAGTTAGTGACGGAAAAGCCTGATCATTTTCTGGTATGCTTTTCTGATTTTATTTATACCATAGGACTTCTTATCATTGGGTACATGAACTGATTTTCTTGATGCTTTTACCAATACCTTTTGATCACAGAAATTTGATAATGGTAGAAAAGTATCATCTCACAAGTCTCGCAGAGAAAGTAAGCAACACATAAATGGTAGAATCTTAACTCTTGTTAAACCTCATCAAAGTGAGCTTGGTAATGGTGATGATGCTTCTGGATCGACATATACAGCTTCAGATGCTGCTAGTATGAATGGTCGGAGGTCAATCTCAGTTGGGAATGTACCTTGTACCATCAGCCCTTCTAAGCTTGTAAATGCAGTTTCAGTTTTTGGAAAGGTCTGCACTGCTTCAGTCAGGCATCTCTCTGGTGGGCTTAACTGTTGGGACATCCAATTCAAGGTATGCTATTGATTTCGTGAAGTTCTGCATTCAGCTCACTCAATGAGGAAAAGTTTGTTTATTAACTGTTGTTAACTGTTGGTAAGAGCTTAGAATCCTGCAACAGAGCAATTAGAGCTGGTGCGCTAACTGTTGGGAGTTCTTGTCTTCCAATCCATCCTCTGGGGGCTTGTACGGTTGTTACTATCAGGATTGAGGACATTCCCAAAGATGCTTCCTTCGGTGAGATACACTCAATCTGTAAATCTGTTGGCACGACAGAAGGGTTGGCATGGGTAAGCAAGGATGGTGTAGATGCCTTATTTACAGTTGAGAATGACACAGAATCGGAATCAATCCTCAAAAAGTAAGTGATGGTTCAACCTGGAATAAAAGGCCTTGTTGTTACTGTATTCATCTGTTTTCACTCTTGTAGGTTATGGGGGCTGGGTTCTTGTCCAGTAATTTGCTATCTCAAAAGTACAAAACTATTCTCATGGTTTCCTTTTAGAAGGAGTTGGAGGGGAGAAATCAATCCAGAAACCACTTCGCTTTATTACAACATCACCATTAATCATATTCTTTATTGTTCCATGTAGTTTTTCACTGACTCTTAGCATCCGTACTCCATTTTCTTTGCATGTTCCATATTGTTTGCATATAATGAACTATGAGAGATTGATATTGACAGTGGAAAAAAATAGGAGAAGACTGATATTGACATCTAGTCAGTTCGATTTTATCTCTTCCTTAGCAGAACATACTGTTCTTCCATTTTGGTGGGTACTGGTTGATAATCTGCGATATTTCATCTATTATTTGGTCACGAATTTTAATTATGCCATCTGAAATCAAATTGTTGATGTTTCCAATTTAATCTTGCCTTTACTAGAATGGATGAGAATATAGTTGGTGTAAACTTGGTTATGTATTTTTCTGTTCTTAGGTTGAACGGTACTATTGTTGGTAGTCATTGCCTATCAGCTTATTTACTAGCTAGCAAGTCATCCTCTGCTTCCATGTCTGAAAATGAGGATGCTAGATGCAAGATGGCTTTACAAATTAACAGCTGCTTGACAGAACTCAAAAGACAACTTAATGAAAAGAAAGAGCATTTGGAGGAATATCAGGTGCTGAAAGTGCATATGGAGGATCTACAGCTGCTGCATGAAGGGATAATGCACCTTGAAGATCTGCCTTCCATCATTGATACATCTGACATTTGATTCTTGATTTCAAAAACATCTTTTCTATTCAAGAATGTTGACACGCTAACAACAGGATCACTCTCTTTGTCCCCACACACACACACAACCACAAACTCTTCATGGGCCCCTCCTTGCCTTTGCTTTTAGCTACTGAAATGAACCTTTTTGCAGCCTGTCCCATCTTGTAAAGGGTTGGCTGCCCTAATTTAGTACCATTATATATGCAATAGTGGTGATGATGACATCAAAATATTCCAGGGGATTTTTGCATATTATCCCTATATATGAAATGTTAGTTGAATTTTAGGAGAAATTCAAGGATTAGTTAGTACTACCTTAGATCCAAAAGGAAAGGAAGGAGAATAAGGGAAGGCTTGGGGAAGGAGAATAAGGGAAGGTGCCAAGCCTGATTGCAGCACGAGTAAGGGTGTAGCAGATGATTGCCCATTTCTAAATAGACGGAATTGGAGCTAGCCATCTTTCATGGAAGGTTTTGAAGGAGGAAAAAATAAAATAAAAAAGAATAGGCATCGCAAAAGCATAGCAGAGAGACAAAGTTCATTGTTATATATGGTGGATAAGATAGGCATAACTAAAACTCTGCCTAAATCTTGAAACTGTTGAGCCACATGCTTTCTATGGGAAACTCGAGACTCTTTAGAATTGTGAATTTCTAGTTATTACACGCATTTGGTGCGCTTGACTTTCTTCAAAATTCTTGTCTCGTCTCTTTTCAAGAGACTCCAGGGGTCAAAAGTCGCTTTCTGATTGATATATAAAATAATTGAATCAGGAAATTCTCTATTTACTGAATAATAACTTTTTTGTTGACAAAAGAATAAAGATTGTTTCTATTCCAAGGTGGGGAGTTTTATTTTCCCCATCGACCTATTTGCAAAATTCAACTTCCACATCTGAGATTCCGTGTGTGACTAACTCCATTGAGAAATGCCCCTCTTGAAGGCGGATGACAGGGTTGGTAAAACTCTCCTTGATTTATGGTAGCATTGCTAGTTGCTTTCATTTTTTTTACTGTACGCATATTCCCCGTCTAGTGAGTCGAGAAATAAGGGCTTACTAAAAGCTCAACCCATGTAATTGTGATTCAACCCTGAATTGTCTGGGCAGACATCCAATGCATTTCGATCACGTGAACACTACAAACCCAATAGAGAGGGTATACTCCAGTTGAGACTGACAACATGAATTCAAAACATTTCCCGAGTTGAACCAAGAAATACATATAGATTCAAATTGATTCATTACATTCATGCATTTATGATTCATGTGACAGTATTGATACTCTTGAAAGGTGTTCTATTTGCTCGCAGTTCCCGTTTAATACTGGATAAAGAAAATCTTGGTTTTCGTTTTCCTTGTGATGTGTTTCAATAACGATGGAGGGCTACTAGAAGGGAAATGACTTCAGGAGCGATGGTTAGATTGGATGGACGTAGTTGATCGATCGAACTACGATGCTTGGAATGAAGACAGAAAGACTTTCGTGCGAAAGACAGAACGACAAAAATGATTCTTTCATTTTTCCTAAACTTAACTCTATAAATGACTTTTGAAAGTGACAGGAGTTAGGTTGTGCCTTATGTTAGTTTTATTCAATTTAATTAACATTTTAAATATTCTTTTCTATAATTTTATAGAACGACTTTTTTTTCTTTCAAAATAATCACTTTGTATTACTGTATCAACAAATTACATAGTTCAAAAATAACCTTAGCATCTTGTACAATCCACCTTGGGAAAAACTTCTCCCAAGAGATTTCCTTCATCAAAGAAATAGAAAATTTAGCTAAATTGTGAGCTATTTTGTTCCAACATCTAGAGAATTATATAAAATCGATAAGCTCGATAGCTTCCAGATGTCTTCACACATCACTTCTATCTCCCACGAAGTAGTCACTCATTTCTAGATCATATCAACAACATTTTTAGCATTAGAAAAAATCTTCATAGTCTTCTATCCCTTACTAATAGCATTTCATTTTCCTAAACTTCGTCAATATTCATGATACGAAAAACAAAATCAGAATAACGAAGAAAAAGACATCCAGATGTATTTCGAACTCCAACTTGAAGACTAAATAATTATACAATAGAAACGACCATATAAAGAGCCTTATCTCTATCATTATAGCAAAAATAGTGGAAAAAAGGATCACGGAAAATGAAAGGAAAAAAGGAACGATTTTTTAGAACATAGTAGAGGAATTCAAATTAGGAGGTAAATCAACAATCTCCCATGTCTCATTCTTCTCAAGTGCACTCATCTCGTCCATTATCGACCCACTCACGATCTACTAAAGGGAAAGTAGTGTCAATATTGATTCAAATCCAATTCGTGAGATGGCAGTGATCTTTAGCCGGTCATGGCCATAATGTGCTATTTTTTTTCCCCCCATGCCTTTCTTGGTCGGACCAACACAATTGGCGATTTCCGACAAGTCTTTCTGAATTGGAAGAGCAAGAAGCAGAACTAGAAGAAAACTTTCTTTCTCTTTATGGATAACCAATTCATTTTCAAATTCTCCTTTTAATTCATCTTTCCCGGTGGATTTAGGTTTATCTCTACTGGCGCAGGTGCTATCCGAGAAAAAATAGCCGATCTAGATTTACGAATTATTATAGAGAATTCATTAGTAGAATGGGAAGAATTGGGGGATGAATGTCTCTTTGTGGTGGTCTTTCACAATCTTCCTTTTGATTGGCCTATATCTTTGAATCCGGTCTTTCGCTATTCCCACGGTCCCTTAGTCCCGTACGCAAAGTAGTAATTGGCATATCCATTCTTTCTCCACAATGGCAAGCTCCTGGTTCACACTTATATTTGGCCGGAGAATAGCAAAAGAAAGATCTCAAGGCTCTGGGAATATACCACTCCCGATACTCTTCCTCCGTCACCTCTATCTCCAAATCAACAGTTTGATATGATGAACTGAATATCATTACCAATGATTACAATTTCATCAATAAATACTAAAATAAAAAACATAATAGTTTCCACGTCGACGAGTAAAAAAGGACTGCCTGGGATTGAAGAAAACCAAAGATTCAAGAAAGGTAAGAAAATTTGGCAAACCCATTTCGGGACGCTGGTTTAAGTCCATAAAGAGACTGATTCAGGCGGCAAACTGAGTTCTCCCCCTGTGGAGAATATCCGTGAGGGAGAGACATGCTAGCTTTTAGAGTCATCCCAGGATCTTTGGCTTATGCCATGTGCTCCAAACTTGAACTCAACTTCTTTTTTTCACCAACATCCAATTCTCACTCAAGAAACTCGTGAAAGTCCTTTCCATTTGCTGCAACTTTCACAGTCCCACCCCTCCTTAGACCAGACTGGGCTGCATTGTCGTACCTTCATACCTTCGCCCCGATGTCCTGTTTTAAGGTTTGGAAGTCTATGTGAATAAAAATCCTCGTCTTCGAACAGTTTATTTCCATAATTTTAATTTTTCCCGATTTGATGGAATTATCATTCTTAGGTATTATGCTGATCGTGGTAATCCGTATAGAATTTAAACATTGGTGAGGAATCATAAACTTTACGAGTTGAAAGTCTATATTGGTGGTAAGCTCTTATTACGTTTCAGAGATTCATGCACATTGCTCCCTAGCAGTCTTGAAGCATTGGGAAATACATTATGTCATGAATTAGGTTCCAAAGGTTCTATCCGACATTCATAATTGGAAGTGTCTAATCTTCAGGGTCATAGTGAGGATTTGATAAACTATCTTCGAAAAGATATCCTTCTTTTAGGTGGTGCGATGTTGAAGGCCCAAGAGATTAATTAGGAAAAGTATAATATTGATATCGAGGATGTTAGAAAGCATCCAAAGAGCAGCCTTTGAGTTTGAGGAGAAAAATCCCTTCTTCTGCCGAGGTCATACATCATACAACAGACCCGAATTGAAGCCCAAGACCTATTCGAGGTCAAGGTCGATATTTTCAGGGTCATACCTGGACTTGATCCAGAAGGAGATTGGCTGGGACGGGAAGCTCGGGCCCTCGAGAATCCACGTACCACCACGGGAGAGCATTCCTTGGAGAAACTCCATACCCTTCTTTCGGATCTCGAATCGAGGGAAGTCAATTCCGAGTCCTTGCCTTTTCCTCAGCCGACCAGCAAAACAACGAATTCAACCGCAGATACCCTTTAGCTAGCACATGCTAAAAAGAACAAGTAAATACCCATCTCGTGCTTGACTCTATCTGTAAGACAGGTGTGTGCAACCACTTAGTGAGGAGACAAGACCGGAGAGAAGAAATTCTTGCTCATAAGATATAAGACTCAAACTTATCGTATACAATTCTTATCTACGACAAGCTTTCTTTGCATACAGACTAGATGAAACGAAACTAAAAGCCCCGTAGTTTGCTTGAATAGAAAGATGACTTAAGGCCATAGCTAAGTTATCGTTATCGGACACGTGAGATATCCCGGCTAGAGAGCATTCATTTCTCCTTTCGTTCTTCTGAAGGCGAAGCAAGAAGGAAAAAGACATTCATTTCAAAACTATGAGGTGAGAAGAAAACATAAAAGAAAGAGTTTTGAAGAAAGCTACGGGAAAGTCAAATCATTT